>VFSX01000057.1:575000-582500 GCA_016618255.1 Chlamydomonas sp. UWO 241 | reverse complement strand
ATGCACTCAAGGTGAGCTGCTGTGATCGCCAGGGCCGCATTGGACCGGACACTGGACATTCAATCTTGCTCTTACTGTTGTGATGGGTTCTGCAGTCTCTGTGACGCCACCTATGGTGCGCGCAAAACCGTCCTGGAAGGCTGCGCATGCAGAGCTCCACGCTCTCAAGGTGGGCTGTTGTCATTGCCAGGGCCAGACTGGACATCCAATGCTGCTGTTACTACTGTTGTTAATGTGGATTCTGAAGTCGGTGTGACATCGCTTGTGATGTGCGCAAAGCCGTCTTGGAAGGCCGCGCACGCAGAGCTGCACGCACTCCAGGTGAGCTTTTGCTAGGGCCAGGCTTTAGTTTAGGTTGCACATCACAAGCGGTGCGGCAGTTGTTGTGGTAGGGATGCCTGCCTTTTCATCTGTACCCACTAGCACACATGTACCGACCGTGCAGTTTGCCTTTGCGAACAAGTGTCATTTTTGCACCCCCGCAAAACTGCAAAACTGATAGAAATCGTCGAAAATCGCGATTTGGGGCGTTGAAACGACTAAAACCGACGAAAACGACCCCTGCAATCGCATTAAACAACTACAGTTTCGACCCCCCCCACACGAAGGCAGACAATATGGACGGTACGTATGAAATGTATGCTAACGCTGACGCATTGCACCGTGTGCCGCATGACGCCGCGCGCCTGTAGTTGTCCGCACCACGGGCGCCCACGCAGGCGCAGCAGCAGGCGCAGCAGCAGGCGCAGCAGGCGCAGCAGGCGCAGCAGGCGCTACAGGCGCAGCAGGCACAGCAGGCACAGCAGCAGTCATCGCAGCGGTCTTCGTACACCGGCAACAGCGTGGACGCCGGCATGATTGGCGGCGTGCCGCAGCTGCTAGCGCTGCAGCAGCAGCAGCAAGCGCAGCAACAAACACAGCAGCAGGCGCAGCAGCAGGCGCAGCAGCAGGCTGCGGCAAGTGGCAAGCCGTCCCCGTACGGGGCGACGCCTCCGTTGGGGCCGTCACCGGGGTGGGTGAATAGTTGCATGGGAATGCATGCGCACGCTGCATGCATGTGTGCGCACACTGCATGCAAGGGTTGCACAGCAGCAGCAGGCGCAGCAGCTGGCTGCAGAGAGTGGCAAGCCGTCCCCGTACGGGGCAACGCCTCTGCTGGGGCCGTCGCCGGGTTGGGTGTGTAGTTGCATAGGAATGCATGCGCACGCTGCATGCATGTGTGCGCACACTGCATGCAAGGATTGCACAGCAGCAGCAGCAGCAACAGCAGCATGGTGGGTCTGTGGGCTGCATGGCTTTACAGGTACGCGAACACAGGGCCCCACTCTCACACACGCACACACACACGCACACACACACGCACACACACACACACACACACACACACACACGCGCGCACGTGCACACGCACGCACACTCACACACACACACACATGCACACGCAGGTACCCGCAAGGCGCAACACCCCCGGGGGGTTGGGGGGGCGGCTCACGCCCGAGCAGTGGCGCCAACATTGGGCCGGGGCCGGGGCAGCAGCAGCAGGTGCGCACACTCCCCTCCCCCACCCACCCCGCACAATTTTTTACTCCCCTTCACATGCAATATCCTGTCGCCGAAGCCCTTCCACATTCCCAACGCCTGAGGCGGCGCCTTATAAAGGCAGCTTAGTTAGGCTGCGCATTTGCTTGCGCGGATCAGGCGGCGCCTCAGGTGCACCGACCGCCTCAGGCGTCGCCTCAGGCGCCCCTAATCGCCTCGGGCGCCGCCTTAGGCGTCATCCCAACCGCCCGAGGCGCCACCCCGACCGCCTGAGGCGCCCACCACCGCCTGAGGCGCAACCACGACCGCCTCAAGGCGTTATGACGGCATTCACTTGCGCGGATCAGACGATGGGTCTGTGGTAGGGGCAGGTGTGTGTTGCCCAACGTCCGATCTCCACCCCTTTCACACACGCGCATACGCGCATGCACCCGGGCCTGGGCAGCAGGGTAGCAGCAGCATCAGCAGGTGAGAATCGTCCCTCATGAACAAACTCCCCGAGCAACTCCCGAGCTGCTGTTTTTTGGCGACAGTCTGCTGCCCTCCCCACCCCCACCCCTTCATACGCGCGCATGCCCTGGGGCCTTGGCAGCAGGCACCGCAGCAGCAGCAGGTGCGAATCATCCCCCATGAACAAACACTTCAAGCAACTCCCGAGCTGCTGAACACCAACAACAGCTGTGTTGACCGCTGCTTTTCCCACTCTTACACACTTAAAGCGCACTACACGACACGCTCACACGCCCAAGGCAGACAAATCAACACTCAAGCAAGCAAGCAAGCAAGCAAGCAAACAAGCAAACAAACAAGCAAACAAACAAACAAACAAACAAGCAAACAAACAAACAAACAAACAAACAAGCAAGCAAACAAACAAGCCAGCCAGCAAACAAGCAAGCAAACAAACAAACAAACAAGCAAGCAAGCAAGCAAACAAGCAACAAAAAATCTCGCGCGCTCGCAGGGAGTGCGCCAGGGCGTGGCCTCCGGCCCTCCCGGCCGCGCGCCATCCCCGCTGCAGCACCCGTCTCCTCTGCAACAGCAAGGGGCGCAGCAGGCGCAGCAGGCGCAGCAGGCGCTGCAGGCACAGCAGGCGCAGCAGCAGCTGGGGTGGCCGCGCGCGCCGCCCGCGGCGCAGCAGGTAGGCTCATTCGCTGTCAACACACACACACAAATACACACACACACACTTCCATTCCACACACACGCGCACACACACACGCCGTGGCGGGACAGAGGCAGCGGCGCAGCCAGCGGGCGTGCTGCCTATGCGGTGGGCTAGAGGATGAGGCACACATGATATTTGAGTGCCCTGCCTATGAAGAGGCACGGGTGCGGGCCCACAGCCTGTTTCGGTTCATCCCTCGCCCCGAGGAGGCCGATTTAGATGAGCGGATGCGGGGCTTCATGAATCCTCGGCCAGGCCAGGAGAACCCCAGGTTCTCGCACGAGATGGCTGACTTCCTTGCTGCCTGTTTTCAGACATGCACCGAGTGCACAGCAATCATGATGGCAGCTGGCATGCTGGGGGTCTAATTTTGACAGCTGTCAGCCTTTTTCCTAGGGTCTCATGCGCCATCAAAGGCGTCAGACTGTAAGATCGACCACACACCCACACACACATCTCATTCCATTCCAGATCACACATAACTGCGACATCGTCCCAGAGGTGTGCACGAGGGCGCTTGTTGATAACGGGTGACAACCACTCGTCGCTATGAGGGGATAGATTGGCACTCTGGGTGGGGTTGCACCGCCTCTGAGGCACTGAAACGAAGTGCGTTGTTTTGAACATCAAAAATACACACACACACACACACACACACACACACACACACACACGCCCCCCCCCACACAAACACACTCACCCTCCCCCCCGCACGCACATGCCCCCCCCCACCCACAAACACACTCGCCGCCCCCCCCCCAATGCACGCACATGCAGGCACCGCCACAGCCGCACGCACCGGTCGTGCGCCCTGTCGTGTGGGAAGGGTCCCTGGAGGTGCGTTGCTCCTTATCTTCTTTTTCTCCACTGTCGTTTCTCTCTCTTTCGCCCTCTCTTCATTTTTTTCTCTCTTTCTGCCTTTCTCTTGGACAGTATCACGGTAGGAGGTGATGACCCCACCTTTGGGGGCGGTGGGAGGGTTCACATAGGGGCGGTGATGCCACAAACCTTACCCTTAGCCGCAGGTGCCTGTTGTGCGTCCTGTCGTGTGGAAAGGGTCCCTGGAGGTGTGTTGCTCCTTCTCCTCCCTTCCTCCTTTCCTTCTCCTTCTCTTCCTTTCCTCCTGTCCTCCTTTCCTCCTTTCTCCACTGTTGCTTCTCTCTCTTTCCTTATCTCTTTCATTCTTTCTTTTTGTCGTTCTCTTGGGCATTCTCACGGTAGGAGGTGATGACCCCTCCTTGGGGGGCGGTGATAGGGTACACATAAAGGGGCGCTGATGTCACAAATCTTATCCTGAGCCGCACGCGCCGGTCGTGCGCCTTGTTGTGTGGGAAGGATCCCTGGAGGTGCGTTGCTCCTTCTCCTCCTTTTCTTCACTGTTGCTTCTCCTTCTTTTCCTTCTCCTCCTGTCCTCCTTTCCTCCTTTCTCCACTGTTGCTTCTCTCTTTTTCCTTCTCTCTTTCACTCTCTCTCTTGGACATTCCCACGGTAGGAGGTGATGACCCCACCTTGGGAGGCGGTGGGAGGGTACACATAAAGGCGATGATGTCACAAACCTTACCCTGAGCCGCACGCACCGGTTGTGCGCCCTGTTGTGTAGAAAGGGTCCCTGGAGGTAACAGTAACAGTAACAGTAACACGGGGTTTCCAGCTAAACAGGCTACTCTTCTACTAGAGACACCCGCCGATACTCCGGCACACTAAAGTACTAGAGTACCGCCGGCTCCCGGCCGATAGACTTCCGCTCCCGCCGGCTAGACTACCCCAAACAGCGGTCTCTGAGAGACATGTCTGGCAAGGAGCATATAGGAGAGGACCTTCCTCAGGGTCACAGTAGTGGCCTTGTGGCCAGTCAAGCCGGCAGAGCCGACTGGCGCTGACTGGAACGGTCCCCGCCTGGCAGTGCATGGCTGTCCAGCTCTCGTTTGCATGGGGCTCAGCCGGCGCCCCATGCCTCATGCATGGCCAGGTCCCACCCTCCAGGGGTGCATGGACGACAGAGTTGTCATGGAGGCTGCCTGAAGACCTTCCAACGCCAGTCACCGGCAGACGAGCGACCCCGAGGATGAGCGCGGTGACGAACGCTGCGATTGGTGAAGCGGATTTACTCTGTGTTGCCTCGGCGGTCGCCACCGCTGAAGCCGTGATGGTAGCCCGCCTCCACGGGCAGCCATCTTGACCAATGTCCAGCATGCATTGACGGGCGCCAGCTCCTCCGCTCGTCGATCAACTCGTCGAGATCGGTGCCGCATGGCGTCCTGCATGGGGGGAGGATAAGGGCCGTCTCCCAGCACGGGCCGCGGCAGCGCCGCGGCTACTCGCCAAGCCATGACAGCGCCGGGCAAGCCGCTCCTGAAGTGTTCCATCGAGGAGCAGTCTTGCAGGAGCCTGGCCAGTCGTGTTTTACCCCGCTCGTCAGCGGCACGGAGATCCTCGTCACCAGCAGCGCCGCATTGCTGGGTCCAGGGCTCGGCGACGAGAACGCGCCTCCGTTAATCGAGCCCCCGCCTCCGTTAATCGAGCCCCCTGGAGGTGCGTTGTTTTTTCTCCTTCTTTCTCCTCTGTTGCTGCTCTCTCTTTCCTTCTCTCTTCCATTCTTTATGTTTCTGTCTTTCATTCTTTCTGTCTTTCTCTCTTTCCGTAAGGTCATTCTTGGACATTCTTACGGTAGGAGGTGGTGACCCCACCTTTGGGGCTGGTGGGAGGGTGCACGTAGGGGCGGTGATGTCGCAAACCCTCACCCTGAGCCACAGGTGACGGTCGTGCGTCCTGTCGTCTGGGAAGGGTCCCTGGAGATGCGTTGCTCCTTCTCCTATTTGTCTCCTTTCCTTCTCCTTCTCTTCCTTCTCCTCCTGTCCTCCTTTCCTCCTGGAGGTGAGGAGGGTGGTGGAAATCCACTGTTGCTTCTCTCTCTTTCCTTCTCTTCCATTCTTTCTCTTTCTGTCTGTCTCTTGGACATTCTCACGGTAGGAGGTGACGACCCCACCTTTGGGGGCGGTGGGAGGGTACACATAGGAGGGGCGGTGATCTAGGGGCGGTGATGTCACAAACCTTACCCTGAGCCAAGCCTCTGAGGATGCTTCAAGTTAGTGAAGGGTGTTGAAGCTCCACACTTCCAAACTTCTGGAGCTCTTACAAGCTAAGCTTTGGATGGAGATGACAATCAAGACGGGTGGCCGAGGGAGTGTGCAACGGTTTTTCTGTAGTCGAGCTCGAGCGCGAGGCCAGAGCAGGTGCCGTCCAGGACACACACACGCACACACACACTCACCCCCCCACACACACACACATGCACACACACATATCAGGTCGCGTGCAGCCTCTTGCACAACGCGCCCACCGACATTGAGGCCCTCATCCTATTTAACCTGCAGTGTGAAAGCACGAGTGTGTCGCCGGCAATGGTGCGTGTGTGCGTCTGGGTGTGGACTGGGTGTGGACTGGGTGGACTGGGGCGTGGACGTTCCTTTCCTTTCGGACGGCGACTGTTTGCGGGCTCGCCGGCCGCACGCCTGCTGTGGTGGTTGTTCCGAGTGAACCTGCGCTGGCCACGTTGCTCACACCAGCGGTTCCGCTAAGGATCTTGGGGGAATGACGGCTCTCCCCGGGCCACACGCTAATTCCCTCAATCTCGCCCCGCGAGAGTAGGCGTTTTTTTTTGGCAAAAAATGTGGAAGTGTCCATTTTCTAACGTTTCGAGTCAAAATTCGCGCAATCTCACGTGGCAGCGCCGCCCGAATCGCCGGGTCCCACCCCTATAATGCACGTTTGCAGCGTGCGGGGGGAGGGCTAACGGAAACACTGGCTCACACGCACCACACCCACCCATTCACACCCTCGTGTCCCCCACTCTTTGTCCACACTAATCCACACTCTTGAAGACGCGCAACTGGCCTGGCACACTGACGCTGACCGCAGCCATGCAGCAGCAGGCGGTCATGTACACACACACACACACACACACGCAGACGCGCACGTGGCCCAGCACCCTGACGCTGACGGCAGCCATGCAGCAGCAGGTGGTCAAGTCCACACACACACACACACACACACACACTCCCACAGACACAGATTCCATTCCATTCCAGATCGTTACAAAGATAACGGCGATATCGTTCCAGAGGTCGGCGAAAGGGCGTCTGTCAATAGCGGGAGACCACTCGTCGCTATGAGGGGATATAATGCCACTCTGCTGCGGGGGGGCTGCCTCTGAGGCACTGCATCTAAGTACGCTGTGTTGTACGCTGACTAAACTGACTGTGATCACTCTCACTCTCTCTGAGGCTGTGTGGTGGTCGCAACCTCTATCCCGCCTTAATCAGATCGCCGCATATGGACTCCCACAGCTGTGGAAATCTCGCTAGGGTGAGCCATCCGGGTGGGACTCGGTTGTCGAGGATGCGCGTGAGCTCTGGGTACGCGGCGTACTTGGCTCGCTCTAGTTTGAACTGGTCAAAGCGATTCTTGACGGCGTCTCGAAACCGTTGGGATGTGAAAATGTCACCTGCATTTTGCCGGTACGACGTGATGGCCCCTCCCGCGTGGAGGCCATCCGCGTCCGGTCGACGGCACATGAAAAGTGCGGCGGTGGCTGGGAAGATGGGGTGTGGAGGGTGAAGGGGCTGGGGAGGGGAGGGGAGGGGAAGATGGCGGGGCTGGGGTGGGGAGGGTGGAGGGGCTGAGGAGATGGAGAGGGGGGGAGGTGGCGGATGAGGGGACCGATGAACGCAGCTCAGTGTTTGTTGATGGTGTCGATGATGGGCGCTGTGGGTGGGTCCTTGGCGTGCATCTCG
>VFSX01000057.1:530000-565000 GCA_016618255.1 Chlamydomonas sp. UWO 241 | reverse complement strand
AACCCCCTTAACCCCCCCCTCCCCCATCTCCTCCCCCATCTCCTCCCCCCCCCACTGCTTTGTTTGATGCGCAGATCCTCAAGGACTCCTACTGTGCCAAGGCAATCCCAGCAGACATCTTCAGGTGGGGGGAGCGAGTCTGCATTGCGTAGGCGGTGACTGAGTGGGTGCTGGGGGGGTGGGGGGGAGGCACACCCCTACACGCGCAGACACTCCCCAGATTCACTCACACACCCACACAGCACACCCAACACGCGCAGACACTCCCCGCACATACACACACACACTCACACAGCATCCCCCCCCCCAACTTGTGTTTTGCAGCAAAATCTTGCAGGGGATCCCTCTCCCGGGCAGTCTTCCTCCTCTGCCGCTTCCTGGGAAGCCCGGGGGGATCGGCACGCCTGGGGGCCTGGGAGGTGCGTGTGCGGGTTTGCATCTGTGTGTGTATTTCTGACGTCTACTCAATTTCACAGTTCGCCGGACGCCTTTGATGGCGCATTAGATCCATTAGTCTGTTGGATGGATATGAACCAAGTTGGGAGCTCTGTGAGAGCCAAAAGGGCGCGCGCCGGTCGATTCGCCCGCGCCCTTACCAGCGCCCCTACACTCCGCACTATTGCAGGTCCACTGCCCGGTCCTCTGAAGAAGTAAGGGCTCGACGCGACGCGTGTGTGCTGGGAGGGTTTTACAGGGTTTTACAGTACGCGCCCGGAGGACCCCGGGTCGTGAGGCAAGGCCTAGACTACGCGTCTAAGTGGGGCCGCGCAGGGAGGGAGAGCTTGCAAGGCTGCGCTGGGAGGGAGAGGTGCTGGGAGGGTGTTGGGAGGGAGAGGTGCTCCCGAGGACCGTGTTGACTCGGCGTGACATCCCCCGCGACCGTTCCGCTGGGTGCACTCGGGGTACGACCACTGGTCCTGGCAGGTCCTGGCAGGTCCATGGAAGTCCGGTTCGAGACTGGTTCACACTGGTTGTGACTGGGACCGGCTGAGCTGAGCTGGGCTGGAACTGCTCCCGGACCAGCTCTGGACCGGATCTGGACCAGCTCTCGACCAGGGGTCATGCCCGGAGTGCTGCTGGAGCAGCGGGGGGGGGGGGGGGGGGGGGGGGGGTAGCACCCAGACTCAGGGGAGCGACGGGAGGCCATGCCACCACCATATGGAGTAGTACTAGCGTGAGGACCGTGGTCTGCATGTGCGTGTGTGATGTGCCGGGTGCCGAGTTGAGTGTTGGTTGGTTATCGTTGTTGTGTGCCTATCTGTGTTATCAGCCCCGATGGCCCCAATGCACACGCACGACCATAATTGTCGTCCGGCCGCCACACCAGCCGCAGCCGCAGCCGCAGCCGCAGTAATAGTCGCTGCCGACGCTGCCGTTGCCGCCGCTTGCGATGCTGCCACAGCAGCAGCAGCAGCAGCAGCACGTGCACACACACACACACACACACACACACATGGTGCACCACGACAAGCAGCACCAGCAGCACGTGATGTTGGGTGTGCCGCAACTGGCTCCTGGCCATTCGGATCGGTGATCCAAAAGAACGATTGTCTCAACTCAGAGAAGCTGGAGGAAGGTTAATCCTTGCGTGCCCTGCCCTGTGTCGACGGCGCGTGACCCTGCCACCCGCGTATGCATGATGGATTTTACAGTCTGTGTGACACCAGTAACGATGTATTAGACCGGTGTCGGCACTAGCGCCCAAGAAGGCGAGTCTGCATACGAGACGTGACGCCAGTTATGATTTGTTGATGTGTGCGTTTGCGTTTGCGTGTGCGTGTGCGTGTGCGTGTGTGTGGTGGACATGGTATTGACGGTGTGGGATGGCCGCCACTGAACTCAATGGCTCAATACAAGCGGCACACACGCGTGCGCTGCGCGCGCCCGCCTTTCTTCCTCTCCCACTCCCAATGCGAGGCGTGAGATGCGGGAATTTATTCAAAGAATGATTCAGCTGAAATGAAAAGCCAGCACGGAGACCCAGTTTTGACACCCGTGTGCTCCAGGGAATGGCCGACATGGCGCGTGCGTGGCACGCAGCCGCCGTAACGAGGCGTAGGAGCCTTGTTATCAGTGAATGCCAGAGCCTGTTCAGAGCCTCGAGCCAAGTTGGCCGTGCGCCGTCAGCGCCGCCACCGCTACCGCCGCACGCAGGCGAGTAGCCAACCCCGAGGCGCGCGCGCTCGCGTACCTCACATGCACGTCGTGGCATCGCCGCCGCCGCTGCCGCTGCTGCCGCCGCTGCCTCCGCCAGCGTCGCGCTTGATCGCGCCCCATGCTGCCGTCGGCGGCGACAGCGGCCGCGCGCCGTCGCCGTTGCCACCGCCACCGCCGCGCGCGGGCGCGTCGCCAACCCCAAGGCGCGCGCGCTCGCGTTCCTCACATGCACGTCGTGGCGTCGCCGCCGCCGCTGCCGCTGATGCCGCTGATGCCGCCGCTGCCTCCGCCAGCGTCGCGCTCGATCGCGCCCCATGCTGCCGTTGGCGGCGACAGCTGCCGCGCGCCGTCGCCGCCGCCACCGCCACTGCCGCGCGCGGGCGAGTCGCCAACCCCGAGGCGTGCGCGCTCGCGTACCTCACATGCACGTCGTGGCGTCGCCGCCGCCGCTGCCGCTGCTGCCGCTGCTGCCTCCGCCAGCGTCGCGCTCGATCGCACCCCATGCTGCCGTTGGCGGCGACAGCGGCCGCGCGCTGTCGCCGCCGCCACCGCCACTGCCGCGCGCGGGCGAGTCGCCAAACCCGAGGCGTGCGCGTGAGCCGGCGTCGGAGCGGGTGGTTTGCAGCTGGGAGTTGTACATGGGTGCGGCCGTCATGGGTGACATCATTGCTGGGCTGCCGGCATCGCTCGCCTGTGTGGGAGTGGGTGGGTGGGGTGGAGAGGGCGGGGTCGAGGGCTGTGTGTATGTGTGTGTGCCATTGGTGACATCATTGCCGGGCTGCCCGCGTCGCTCGCCTGTGCGTGTGCGTGCACGCGTGTGTGTGTGTGTCAAATGGCAAGCAGGCAGATGCCAGACCCTCAAACCAAATCCCCGTGCATGCAGAGAGGCTCTTAGCGACCCTAGATTCCAGATATAGACGCTGGGCCCTAGATCCCCCAACCCCTTGACCCCCAGACTCTGGACCTTAGACCCCAGGGCCGAGACCCTGCAAGCGTAGCAAAACCCTTGGTTGTCCCTACCATGCGCGATCGCGACATGGCCGGAGCGGCGGCGCCAATGACGTGCGCAGAGAGACCCTTATTTGCGACCCTAGATCCCAGATCCTAGACGCTGGGCCCTAGATCCCCAAACCCCTTGACCCCCAGACTCTGGACTTTAGACCTCAGGGCCAAGACCCTGCAAGCGTAGCAAAACCCTTGGTTGTCCCTACCATGCGCGATCGCAACATGGCCGGAGAGGCGGCGCCAATGACGTGCGCAGAGAGACCCTTATTAGCGACCCTAGATCCCAGGTCCTAGACGCTGGGCCCTAGCTCCCAAAACCCCTTGACCGCTGGACTCTGGACCTAAGACCCCAGGGCCAAGACCCTGCAAGTAACACAAGTAACACGGGGCTTCCAGCTAAGCAGGCTACTCTTCTACTAGAGACACCTGCCGATACTCCAGCACACTTAAGTACTAGAGTACTGCCGGCTCCCGGCCAATATACTACCGCTCCCGCCGGCTAGACTACCCCAGACAGCGGTATCTGAGAGACATGTTTGGCAAGGAGCATATAGGAGAGGACCTTCCTCAGGGTCACAGTAGTGGCCTTTTGGCCAGTCAAGCCGGCAGAGCCGACTGGCGCTGACTGGAACGGTCCCCGCCTGGTAGAGAAGCCCCTACAAGCATGGCGAAACCCTTGGTTTTCCCTACCATGCGCGATCGCGACATGGCCGGAGAGGCGGCGCCGACGATGTGTGCAGAGAGGCCCTCCGAGAGATGGCCAGAGTAGGACGACTGCGTGCGTGTGTGTGCGTGTGTGTGTGTGTGCGCGTGTGTGTGTGTGCATGCACATGTACGTGTGCATGCATGCATGCGGGCGCGTATACGTGTGGATGCATGCATGTGTGTGTGTGTATAATAAAAGGCAAGTGTTAAGGGGTGAGGTTTTGAACCCTTGAAAAAACAATGCACAGTGTGAACATCCCACACCCTCCCCATACCACCCACCTTGTGTGGGTTTGAGGCCCATGCCTGCAGGCTGGGCTGTGGGCTGGCAGGCTTGCTGCGTTACCCCCCCCCCCGAAATGTATCTTGCAAAACATCAAACATGCTTGCCAGACATGCATGCAAATGTTTGCAAACAGAGTTGACCCCAAAGCGTGTGGAGCCCCGCCAAGTGTGGGCACAGTGTAGACCCTTCAACCCTACCTTGCGTGAGTTGGACACCCGCGCCTGGAGGCTGGGCTGCGGGCTGGCAGGCTTGCTGCTTGTGAGGAAACGGTCGATCGCGTTGGCAGGCATGCGAGTGGGCATCTCTTCAGAGTCGTTCTGACCAGAGTAGCGGACCTGTGTGCATGTGCGTGCGTACGTGTGTGAGTGTGTGCATGTGTGCACGTGTTTGTGTGTGTGTGTGACAGGCTTGCTGCTTGTGAGGAAGCTATCGCCGGCGTTGGCGGGCATGAGGGTGGGCATCTCTTCAGAGACGTTCTGGCCAGAGTAGCGGACCTGTGTGTGTGTGCGTGAGGTCGATTTTACAGTCGGTCGGACACCTTTGATGGCGCATTAGACTTGCGTGTGTTTTCGTGTGTGAATGTGTGTGAATGTGTGTGTGTGTGTGTGAATGTGAATGTGTGAACCATTCTTTTTCTCTCTTCCTGATGTTCGATTGGTGGTGGCCCCGGCATGAGGGTGGGCATCTCGCCTGAATCGGTCTGGCCGGAGTAGCGGACCTGTGCGCGTGTGCGTGCGCACGTGTGAGTGCGTGCATGCATGTGTGCGTGTGTGTGTGGCAGGCTTGCTGCTTGTGAGGAAGCGGTCGGCGGCGTTGGCAGGCATGAGGGTGGGCATCTCTTCGGATTCGTTCTGGCCAGAGTAGCGGACCTGTGTGCGTGTGCGCGTGTGTGTGTGTGTGCATGTGTGTGTGTGTGTGTGTGTGTGTGTCAGGCTTGTTGCTTGTGAGGAAGCACTCGACGGCGCTGGCGGGCATGAGGGTGGGCATCTCTTCGGAGTCGTTCTGGCCAGAGTAGCGGACCTGTGTGCGTGTGCGCGTGCGTGTGCTTTTGTGTGTGAATGTGTGAACCATTTCTTTCTCTTTCTTCCCGGTGTTCGATTGGTGGTGGCCGGAATGAGGGTGGGCATCTTGTCGGAATCGGTCTGGCCGGAGTAGCGGACCTGTGTTCGTGTGCGTGTGTGCGTGTGTTTGCGTGTGTGAATGTGTGAACAGTTTTTCTTCACTCTTCCCGATGTTCGATTGGTGGTTGCCGGCAAGAGGGTGGGACTATTGTCGGGATCGGTCTCGCCGGAGTAGCGCACCTGTGTGCGTGTGCGTGTGTGAACGTGTGTGACTGTGTGAACAGTTTTTTTTCTTCTTCTCATTCTTCCCAATGTTCAATTATTGGTGGCCGGCATGAGGGTGGGCATCTTGTTGGCATCGGTCTGGCCGGAGTAGCGGACCTGTGTGCGTGTGCGTGTGCACGTGCGTGTGCGTGTACGTGTGTGTGTGTGCATGTGTGCATGTGCGCGTGTGCGCGTGTGCGCGTGTGCGCGTGTGCGCGTGTGCGCGTGTGTGCGTGTGTGCGTGTGTGCGTGTGTGCGTGTGTGTGCGTGTGCGTGCGCACGTATGTGCGTGTGTGTGTGTGTGTGTGTGTGTGTGTGTGCGTGTGCGTGTGTGCGTATGTGCGTGTGTGCGCATGTACATGTGCGTGCATGTGCGTGTGTGTATGTAAGTACGTGCGTGCGTGCGTGTGTGCATTTTGCACACCTGCGTCTGGTGTGCAGAGTCGGGGGCGCCGACCAATGCAGCGCTCTCATCCGCAGCGCTGGTGGGAATTTCAGCAGTCACCAGCAGCGGCTGCGCAACTAATAGCACTCCGCTAGAGTAATAACTTAAACGATAACTTGGATTGAGCACCGCACCTGCATCTGGTGTGCAGAGCCGGGGGCGCCGACCAATGCAGCGCTCTCATCAGCAGAGCCCGTAAGGATGTCGGCATCAGCACTAGCGGCCATACCCAACTAATCAGAATCCGCTATCCAGCAGAGTTTAATCATCGTACGAGTTATTGGATAGGAAACCGTACCTGCGTCTGGTGTGCAGAGCCGGGGGCGCTCACAAGCACGGCGCTCTCGTCAGCAGCGCCGGTGGCGACGGCAGCGGCGTCGGCAGCAGCAGCGGCGAAGCGGAGCGTCTTGATGTGCTGGCTGTCAGTGGGGGTGGCGGCGTACTGCTGCTGCTGCTGCTGCTGCTGCTGCTGCTGCGCCTGCTGCTGCTGCGCCTGCTGCTGCACGGGCGTGTACGTCTCAAAGCCCCCCTGCTGCTGCTGCTGCTGCTGCTGCTGCTGCTGCTGCTGCTGTGCGGGCGCGGCCGCGTTGTTCTGCGCCTGCTGCTGCGCCTGCCACTGCTGCTGCCACTGCGCCTGCTGCGCCATCTGCGCCTGCTCCTGCTGCTGCTTCGCTTGCGCCTGCGCCTGCGCCTGCTGCTGCTGCTGTTGCTGCTGCTGGGGTGGCTTTGCCTCGCGCATCAGGCGCGCATCGCCGTAGGGATCGACGCTGGCGTCAGGGAGGGTAACCGAGTATGGCTGGGGTGTGACCGCTGCGCTCGCCTGTGCGTGTGAGTGTTTGGAGTGTGTGTGTGTGCGTGTGTGTGTGTGTGTGTGCGTGTCAAAGTGTGGCTGGGGTGCGACCGTGCAGCTTGTCTGTGTGTGTGCGCTTGTTTGGAGTGTGTGTGTGTGTGCAAGTGTGTGTGTGTGTGCGTGTGTGCGCGCATTGGAGTGTGGCTGGGGTGTGACCGTTCCGCTCGCCTGTGTGTGTGTGTGCGTGCGTGTCAAAAGTGTGGCTGGGGTGAGACCGTTGTGGTCGCCCGTGTGTGTGTGTGTGTATGTGCGTGTGCGTGTGTGTGTGTGTGTGTGTGCGTGTCAACGTGTGGCTGGGGTGCGACCGTTGTGTGCGCGGTTGTTTGGAGTGTGTGTGTGTGAGTGTGTGTGTGTGTGTGCATGTCAAAGTGTGGCTGGGCTGTGACCGTTCCGCTGGCCTGTGCGTGTGTGTGCACGTGTGTGTGTGTGTGTGTGTGTGTGCATGGACTCTGGGGGGCGCCCCCCAGAGTGGGGCGCCCCACTCTGGGGGCCAGAGTGGGCCTGCGCAGTCATCGCCGCCGCCCACGTCGACCCCCCTTCACCCATGCCGCCGCCGATTCTCGCCGCCTCTCCTCCTCCGTACGCCCCCTGTCGTCGGGCTGCCAATTCAGCAGCCAGTCGACGCATGCATCCAGGAATTTAGTCCATCCGCACTCTCTCGCACGCCCTCCACATGGCAAAAAACACGTGACGCCCTACCGCACAGATTTCCCTCCCCCCGCAGCTCTGCAGCTTCAGACAACGGAGCCCAGGTATCTCAGTGGGGGGATGCACCCCATGCACCCCCCCCCATGCTACCAGCGCCTATGTATGCGCCATGTGGCGGGGCCACAGTGTGGCTCCCTCCTCTCTCCCCTCTCCTCCCTCCCTTCGCCTGTCTTCCACCCCTCCATCCCCGCTGCACCTTACCCCATCTTGTGCCCCCTGCCCCTCCCTAACCCTCCCCCGCCCCTCCCCCTCTCCCTCCGACTACCCTCCCACTGCCTCCTTCCCACTGCATCCCACTTGCACGACTACCGCTGTTCGGACACGACTACGCTCTATGCCGGCGGCGCCATCACCTTCTTCCGGCTCACGTCGGTGACTTTTGCGCCCACTCCGCCACGTTCTACGCTCTCCGCAAACATCCATCTCTTCAACTTCACACGAGACATCTCCGAGCGCCCCGAGTTCGCCGAGCGAGTCACCACCGAGTGGATCATCTTAGCATGATTTCCGCAACTGTGGAAGTCCTTCTGCCGACGCCTAGTTTAAACTCAGTCGAGGCGGATTGACGAACACAGCCGACAATGACCCGCCACTGCCCCTTTCCCCCACTGCTTTACGAATGAGGTTGTTCACCCTGTTGCTGGCGCACGGTTGGCCTCCCGCCTTCAAACGGAATCTCTTCAATTGATGACTAGAAACAGCCTATTTAGGTCTGCCGTGCAGAGTTCT
Source organism: Chlamydomonas sp. UWO 241 (assembly GCA_016618255.1). Taxonomy (NCBI): domain Eukaryota; kingdom Viridiplantae; phylum Chlorophyta; class Chlorophyceae; order Chlamydomonadales; family Chlamydomonadaceae; genus Chlamydomonas; species Chlamydomonas priscui. The sequence goes on along the minus strand of VFSX01000057.1, from coordinate 556,790 downwards.
CTGTAACGATCTCTGTCTCTCTCTCTCTGTGCGTGCATGCATGCATGTGTGTGCGTCCCACCCACCTTTTTCTTCACAGCCGAGAGTGGCATCCCCATACCCGAGGCAATGCCGATCGTGCCGCCACCGCCATACGCCGCGTTCTTGTTGTAGGCCTGGTTTCCATTGGAGAGGCCCTTTGCACCGAGCATCATCTGTACGCGCGTTTGTGCGTGTGTCTGTGTGTGTGTGCGTGTGTGTGTCTGATGCATGGGTGGGTGGGTGCAGTACAGGCATTGCCGGTGCGTGCAGGCTCATGCCTGTGTAACGACTGTTTGGTTGGTTGTACATGGGATTGTGTGAGCGTGCACGCACACACGTGTGTGTGCGGTGGTGTGCGTGTGTGGTGGTGAGGCCCACTTGAGCCTTCGGGTCCAAGTCGCCCGGGTGCGTCGACCCCTGGGTGTCTACCCCCCCCCCCCCCCCACGCTCGAGCGACACCCCCCCCCACGCTCGAGCGACACCATGGCGTCTGCTTACTTCTGGGTGATGTCCAAAGGGGCCATAACAGTAAGTCAGTCATGGGGGACCGACCTGAGCCTTTGGACCCGAGTCGCCTGAGGGGCGTCGACCCCTGAGTGTCCCCACGCTCGAGCGACATCATGGCTGCTGCTTACTTATGGGTGATGCCCAAAGGAGGTATAGCTACATAGCCGAAAGGGGCCATAACAATAATTCAGTCATGGGGGGACCCACCTGAGCCTTCGGATCCAAGACGCCCGGGTGCCCCGGGTGCGTCGACCCCTGGGTGTCCCCGCGCTCGAGCAACATCATGGCTGCCGCTTACTTATAGGTGATGCCCAAATGGGACACAGCTACAGCCCACAGGGGCCATAACGATACATCAGTCATGGGGGGACCCACCTAAGTCTTCGGATCCAAGACGCCCGGGTGCCCCGGGTGCGTCGACCCCTGGATGTCCCCGCTCTCGAGTGACATCATGCCTGCCGCTTACAACTGATAGGTGATGCCCAAAGGAGACACAGCTACAGCCCAGAGGGGCCATAACAATACGTCAGTCATAGGGGACAAACCTGTGCCTTCGGATCCAAGTCGCCCGGGTGCGTCGACCCCTGGGTGTCCCCACGCTTGAGCGACATCATGGCTGCCGCTTACTCATCGGTGATGCTATATATAGCTAGTATTATATAGCTAGTATGTAGCTAGTAGTGTGTACTAGTAGTGTATGTAGTCTAGCTAGTATATATATAGCCCAGAGGGTCAGTCATGGGGGACCCACCTGAGCCTTCGGATCCAAGTCGCCTGAGTGCGCCGACCCCTGAGTGTCCCCACGCTCGAGCGACATCATGGCTGCGCTGACCGCATCGTCGCGCGCGCGCCTGCGGTTACGATTTGGTTGGATTTGGTTGGTTTCGGTTGGGATTTAGGTGGGATTCGGGTGGGATTCGGGTGGGACTCAGGTGGTCAGCGTTCATCAGGGGGGTGTCCCCACGCTCGAGCGACATCGTGGCTGCGCTGACCGCGTCCTCGTGCGCGCGCCTGCGGTTGGGATTCAGCTGGATTCGGTTTTGATTCGGTTGGAGTTCGGTTTGGATTCGGTTTGGATTCGGTGTGCAAGTGTGCCAGAGGGGCATGGCTGGCTGGCTGCATTGTTGCGCGCGCGCCTGCGGTTACAATTCAGTTGGAGTCGGTTGGGATTTGGTTTTGATTCAGTTGCGATTCAGTTGGGATGCGGTTAGGATTCGGTTGGGATTCAGTTGGGATTCAGTGGGGGGATTCGGTGGGGCGCAGCAGATAATGTTGTAAGCTTTCATCAAGGGGGGGAGAGGCAGCATCATGGCGGCACCAACAGCGTCCTCGCGCGCGCGCCTGCGGTTACGATTCAGTTGAATTTGGTTGGAATTCAGTTGGGATTCGGTGGGAGCGTGGCAGATGATGTTGTAAGCTTTCATCACAGGGGGGAGAGGCAGCATCATGGCGGCGCCGACGGCGTCCCCCCCCCCCCCCCCCGTACGGCTGGGATTCAATTGGATTCAGTTGGGATTCGGTTAGGATTGGGTTGGGATTGGGTTGGGATTGGGTTAGGATTCGGTTGGGATTCGGTTGGGATTCGGTTGGGAGTGTGCAAGATCTTTAGAGCCCTGCATCTTGCCCCCTCCCCCTCCCACCCCCAGTTGAATCAGCAAGTGGTTGATTCGACTGCGTATCAACACCATTCAACAGCAGTCAACTGCTGCTTCAACAGTTGACTCAAGGGCCGACGCCCCCCCCCCCCTCCCGCACCCAACATGCGCCAAACCGCTGTTTTGGTCACAAGCAGTCCCTCCGCACAGAGAAAAAAACCCACTCGGTGCAGCCCCCCCCCCCCCCCACCAAACACACAGACACAGACACCCGCAAAAAGTCTCTTTGCACAAACAAACAACCCACTTGTTGCGGAGCACGAAGAATACTGCGGCGCCGATCAGCGTCGCAAAGAGGACTGAGCAGCCGACGGCGATTCCGATCATGGCGCCAGAGCTCAAGCCGCTCGTTGCAGCCTGAGGGCGTGCATGCGTGTGTGTGTGTGTGTGTGTGTATGTGTGTGCTTGCGTGTGTGTGTGCGTGCGTGCATGTGCATGTGTGTGGTCGATTTTACAGTCCGTCGGACGCTTTTGATGGCGCATTAGACCCTGTGTGTTTGTGAGTGTGTTCGTGTGTGGTCGATTTTACAGTCTGTCGGACGCTTTTGATGGCGCATTCGTGTGTGTGTGTGTGTGTGTGTGTGTGCGTGCATCACAATGAGATCTGAACAGCCGACGGCGATTCTGATTATGTCGCCAGAGCTGAGGCCGCTCAAAAGAGTCCCTGAAAGTGCACCCTGTGTGCGTGTGTAAGTGTGTGTGTGTGTGTGTGTGTGCACATGTGCACGTGTGTGAGTATTTCTTGAAGAGGACACAGCAGATGCCATACAGGTGACACACACACACACACACACACACGTGCACACACACGCACACACACACACACGTGCACACACACACACACACACATGCACACACACACACACATGCACACACATACACAGGTCATCAACGCACCCAGTTGGCATACTCGACGCGACAGCCAATGCCCCCACCACCACCACATACACACACACGCACCGGCACCCCATCAGTGTACTCGACACGGCAGTCGATGTCAACCTTCGCGGCGTCGGGCGCGTAAATGTAGGATGCCAGGCGGCTGCACGAGGCAGTGTCGATCTCTGCGAGGGCGCGGCGCCTGCGAGAAGAACGAGAACACACAAGCTTTTGTTAATTTCAGCTTGCCGCCGCTGCTGCTACTGTTGCTGCTTCTGCTTCTGCTGCCTCTACCTTTCTGGCTCTTTGGCTCTCTGTCTCTTTGCCTCTCTGGCTCTTTGGCTCTCTGCCTCTCTGTCTCTCTCTCTCTGTGTCTCTCTGTCTCTCTGTCTCTCTGTCTCTCTGTCTCTCTGTCTCTCTGTCTCTCTGTCTCTCTGTCTCTCTGTCTCTCTGTCTCTCTCCCGCAGCATCGTACTGAACCTCCTTGATCTCCACCGACGCATACGTGCTGGAGGCCTCGGTGCACACGCAGTTACAGTTACAGTTACAGTTACATCGGCTTTCCAGCAAAGACTACCTCTAGTCCTAGTACCACCGCCTAGACCCAAGTCCAGTTCTGGCCCTAACAATTACTTGTGAGGGGCGGTAGCCACCAGCCGGCTGCCTGCCAACGTGTAGTCCCAGAGCAAAAAGGAGAGCTATTGTGCGACGCCTCCAAAATAGGTCCTAACTGCTGCTAGGAGATAGGGGGTCAAGTGGCGCTTGCCAATCTACTTGACCGCCGTGGTGGAGGGGCCGGCGCCTGAGGGGCAGCCGGACCGTACACCACGGCTCTCCACCCGACCCTATCCTGAGCACGCTCAAACGCCGTGTCCGAAAAAGTCTTCCTATCAGAACGAGTGCCACTAGTTTTGCCTAGCTGCTGAATCAGTAGCTTAAGAAAATAGTGTCGGGAGGAGGCTGGAGGCCGGCCTTGCTGCCGAGCCACATCCATTGTGCAGTCAAAAGTCGTGCGAGGAGGACGAGAAGCCGGCATGCGCATCACATGGCCTAGCCACTGCATTGATTGCTTTGCCACAAGGCTCTCAATTGGCTCAGTGTCGCACGCCTGCCGAATATAAGTTAATCTGTGCCGGTCGACCAGGCGCACACCCAGAATGCGACGAAGGCAGTTAGAGTGGGCAACCTCCAATCGAGTCAGTTGTGTTTTAGTAGGGGCCCATGTTTCGCAGCCGTACAGAAAGTGGGGCAGCACGAAAGTGTTGTAAACCCGCATCTTAGACTGCACTTGCATCTTCTTGCTGGCCCAAATCTTATCAAAAGACGCAAACACGCCCAGCGCGCGACCGACACGCACACCGATCTCCTTTTCCACACCACCACTCTGGGTTATCCAACTCCCTAGATACTTAAATGCAGAGACGGTCTTCACTTCACCACCAGTCAGCACAAAAGTGTGCAGATCCGCGTCAAAATCTGCTGGCAAAATCATCACTGGGTGCACACGCACATGCTTTCATGCATGCATGCATGCATGCGTGCGTGCGTGCGTGCATGTGTGTGTGTGTGTGTGTGTGCGTGTGTATGCATGAAATGCTGATCTCCCCGCCCACCTCGCTCCGCCAGGAGAATCGTACTGAACCTCCTTGACCTCCACCGACGCGTACGTGCTGGAGGCTTCGATGCAGAGACGGTCTGATCCGTACTTCTGGAACATCTTGCTCTGCGTCTCGGAGATGAACACGCCCACGTCACTCGTGGTGCTGCAAAGCACAATGGTCGGAAGCGTGTGAGGGCGTGTGTGAGGGTGCACGTGCATGATGGCGCGTGTGAGGGTGCATATGATGGTGCGTGAGGGCGCGTGTGGTGGTGCGTGTGGTGGTGCATGTGAGGGTGCGTGTGAGGGTGGGTGTGATTGTATGATGGTGCACACGTGTGAGGGTGTGTGCATGCGTGCGTGCGTGCATGTGTGAGGGCGCCTCGGAGATGCCCACGTTGCTCGAGGCTCTGCAACACTCCAAAAGGGCGGTGGTGTGGGCGAGCACGTGTGTGAGACTGCAGCGCTAGCAGCGGGAAAGCGTGTGAGGGTGCGTGCGCGTGTGGCGGGCGATTTCACAGTCCGTCGGACGCCTTGAATGGCGCATTAGTGTGTGTGCCCGCATTTCTCAAGGTGCTGCTGAAGCGCCGTCAGCGGGCGGGAGCGTGGGAGAGCACAAATTGTGAGGCTGGTGGGCTGGCGCGCTGCGTGGCCTTGCGGGCTCTCCTAGTGGAGCCCCCCTTGTCTAGGCCTTAACTCACGCCCCGGGGTCCTCCGTGTGCGTGCGTGTATAAAAAATAAAAAATTGCAGCAACCGTGCAGCTGGCGCACCTGCTGTTCATGCCCATGCCACTGTGCAGCTACCATGCAGCTGGTGCGCAGCTACTATGCAGCTAACACCCAGCTACCACGCAGCTACTATGCCGATCAACACCTCTATAAAGTCACTGCGCAGCTACAACGGCTGGTGGCTACCGCCCCTCACAAGTAATTGTTAGGGCCAGAACTGGACTTGGGTCTAGGCGGTGGTACTAGGACTAGAGGTAGTCTTTGCTGGAAAGCCGGTGTAACTGTAACTGCAGCTACAACGCAGCTACTGCGCAGCTACAATGCTGGCGCACCTGCTATTCACGCGCATGCCGATCAACACCTCGATGCAGCTACAGCGCAGCTACAACGCAGCTACTATGCAGCTACCACGCACTTGCTATCCACACGCATGCCGATCGACACCTCGATGCAGCTACTGTGCAGCTACAACACAGCTTCTATGTAGCTTCTAAACAGCTACCACGCACCTGCGGTTAACGCGCATGCCGATTGACACCTCAATGCGTGCGTTTATGCACGGATCAGTCGAAACGTTGAACTGGGAGAGACTGCATGTGTGTGCGTGTGTGTGTGCGTGTGTGTGTGTGTGTGTGTGTGTGTGCGTGTGTGTGTGCACGTAAGTGCGTGCGTGTGTGTGTGTTTGCATGTGTGTGCGTGTGTGTGCGTGCATATGTGGTGGTGTGTGTGCGTGTGCATGCGTTGGCTCGTACATGTGCGAGCACCATTTTATTTTATTTGTTAAAGAAGGGGCCCCACCTGCGGCGTGGACCGACGTCGATGAATCCGTATGAGAGCACATCACAGTTCATTTGAGGTCCCCCCCGGCTCACGCACATACGTGCAGACACCCCCCCCCCACAGACACACACGCACACACGCACGCACACTATGCCCCACCTGCGGCGCGACCCAACATCGATGAATCCGTAAGAGCACGTCGCTGTGAGGGACGTTGCCGACATGCCGAGGCTCTCTGCCAGATCGTTGATGAACGCGGTCTGGGACTGCAGGTGGGGAGTGGAGAGAGTGTGTGTGTGTGTGTGTGTGTGTGTGTGGTCACCCGCAGCAAACAAACTTAATATCCAAGGGTGTTTTCGACTTCTGAAACGATTGCCGGGGTGTGTGCTTTAGTTAGCACAGGCACGAGCCGTGTTCCAGGTTGCCCTGCGGTGGGAACTGTAACGAATGTCTCTCTCTCTCTTTCTGTGTGTGTGTGTGTGTGTGTGTCCCTGGGCGGCCCACTCCCTGGGCGGGCGGCCCACTCCCTGGGCGCGAGTCGCGGCGGTCGGCCTATGTGAGTCGCCGTCGCCCATCCCCCTCATCGCCCCGCCTCCCCCGTCGACTGCCGCCTATGTACTGCGGCCCATCCTGGACTATCCACCATCGCCTTCGTCTGAAGGGCAGCCTCAACGAACCGAGCAACTCGACACCCAAATTCAAAATGTCATCACAGAGCCCGTCTCCATGCCCTCGCCAGCGCCGAACAGCTCCTCGGTCGACTATAGACCGCATCCCAGACCGCCTCGCCTCCGCCGAGGATCCTCGGCCGCGCCCCACTGCGGCGCCACGCCACCATGCACCACAGAGAACCTCCCATCGCCATGGCCCCCCTTCAGCACCCTTCGCCCCCCTTGACACGCTCCAAACTACACAGTCCAACTCTCCCCCACCCTCACCCACCCACAGTCGACAACCCGCCCACGCTCCACCCCCACATGGAGCTCGCCGTCCCATGTGCGCGCCATGCAGGCCCATGCACCCCCGCCCCATGCGCCTCCCGCCCATGCGCCCTCACGCGCGCCGACCCCATGCTGGCCCTCCCTCCCCCCCCCCTCCCCCCAGCCTTTCCTCCCTTGCCCCTGCCTCCACCCCCTGCCTACCTACATCATCGCCCCATGGACTTCACAGGCCCATGGAGATGATCCGCCTCACCACCCCCCACGCCCCAGCCTCTCCTCCCTCGCCCCTGCCTCCGCCCCCTGCCTACCTACATCATCGCCCCTTGGAGTTCAGAGGCCAATGGAGATGATCCGCCTCCCCATCCCTGCGCCCCTGCCTACGTTCATCATCGCCCCATCGAGTTCGTGGGCTCATGGAGATGATCCGCCGCTGCCCCCTATCCCAGGCCCGCCTACATTCGTCTGTCGCCCCATCGAGGAGCTGATCCGACGTCCTCTAGGCCTGCCTACACCCGAATATCGCCCCATGGAATTAATCGGCCCATGGGGAGATGATACGCCGCGATTGAAGTTGAAGTTGGTTGGCCAGAGTGGCAACCCCACCCGCCATGTGATGTACCCCTCTTAGCGCTGATTGGTCACCCGCTGTAGACCGACACACATGTGCCATTTGACCTCTGGAACATTGCTTGTACTTTAGTACGGGTAGTGCTGTTGCAGTCATGTAACACTTTGGAATGGAATGTATGTGTGTGTCGACCACTTTGAAACTATTCCCATAAGCGAGGCTCTCTGCCACGTTGCTGATGGGACGTGGTTTGCGACTGCGGTCGCGAACAACAGTGCAGGTGGTTAATAGCGGTGCAACACAGCGCCCCGTGGAGAGTTGTTGAGGGACGAGGCCACATGCCGAGGCTCTCCGTCAGATCGTTGGTGAACGCGGTTTGGGAATGCGGGTGGTAAGCAGATGAAGAGCAAGTCGGTAGGTCTCCCTGCCCCTCTCCCCTCTCCCCTCTCGCCCTCTAGGGCTAGTTTGAGGGCTCGATTGGTGCGAGGGCTGGTACGGAAGCTGCGTCCCGCCACGGTTCATTTCACAGGCGCCCTCCTCCTCCTCCTTGTCAGGTTTTGCAGGTTTTACACGTACGCGCCCGGAGAACCCCGGGGCGTGAATTAAGGCCTAGAGACTCCACGTCTAGGGGGGCTCTACTAGGAGAGCCCACAAGGCCAAGGCTTGTCATATAGCTCCTAGATATCTGGGCTACTGGTAGCTCACCTCGCGACAAATCTCTTCAATCCCACACATACGTCAACTGTTACCATCTTCTTAGGCTCATTGCGGCGGTGCAGGCTTTTGCTCAATTCAAATTCAAGGAAATGCGCGGGCATCGTCACGCCATGTCCGCTGCCTTTGGCCGTGGCCTAATATCACCTAAGTATTGGGCAGCTACCCAGCAGCTACCTAAGAGCTTCCCAGCAGCTACCTCGGAGACTCCCAAGTCTCACCTCGGCGGTGCAGTCTTTGATCGATTCAAAGTCAAGGAAACGTGTGGGCATCGTCACGAGGTGTCCATTACCTTCCGTGGCCTAGTATCATATCATTACCGGGCAGCTACCCAGCAGCTACCTAGGAGCTTCCCAGTAATTACCTCAGAGACCCCCAAGACTCACCTCGGCGGTGCAGTCTTCGATCGTTTCAAGGAAGCGCGTGGGCATCATCACGAGGTGTCCGATGCCTTCGGCCGTGGCCTTATAGAGCACATTGTAGCACAATAGTATGGGGCAGCTTCCCAGCGGCTACCTAGGAGCTTCTCAGCAGCTACCAAGGAGACTCCCAGACGCACCTCGGCGGTGCAGTCTTCGATCGATTCAAAGTCGAGGAAGCGCGTGGGCATCGTCACGAGGTGTCCGTCCAGCGTTGCCGTGATCGCATCGGACTGAATCGTCAGTAGAGCATCCAGCTGCTCCTGGCTCTCAATCGTCTGTGCAACAGAAGAGAGGGGGAGAGAGAGGGGAGGGGGGGGGGGCAGGATTGCTTGGTGACATGTTTGACCGGTTAGCATGTGTTGCCGTGATCGCATCTGACTGAATCGCCAGCAGAACATCCAGCTGCTCCTGGCTCTCAATCGTCTGCGTGTGTGTGCATGTGTGTGTGTGTGTACACGCGCGTATGCATACGCGTGTGCCTGCGTGTGTGTGTGTACGTGTGCATCCGTGTGTGTGTGCGCATATGTATGCATGTGTGTGTGCATACATGCCCACCACAAACACAGCGACGAGCATGGTCACGTGTGTGGCCGCGTGTGTGGGCGGGTCAGGTTGCTTTGAGTACAAGCCTGGCGCTTTGTTTGCCACACTGCTCTCCAGTTTCTTTGCATACTTCACAAGCGAAAATCGAAACCAAACCTCTGCCTCTCACCTGCAGCACCACAAACGCTGCGACGAGCACGGTCGCGTTTGCTGGGGCTTCTCCAGAGGTAGCCATTTGGAGCGCGGGTGGAGCTGCCTCAGCTGGTGGCATGGTGCCGCGCTGAAGCTGTGAGAGGGCAGAGGGGGACAGGCGGAGGCGGGGATGAGAGAGAGAGAGAGAGGGAGAGAGAGAGAGAGGGAGAGAGAGAGAGGGAGAGGAGGGGGGGGAGAGGGGAGAGAGAGGAGAGATCTGCAGCCGGGGAGGTTGGAGGGGGGGGTGGGGGAGGGGGAAAAGGCTCGCTCAAGGGCGCCACCCCAGGGGCATGGCGCCGCGCTGGAGCTGTGTGTGTGTGTGTGCGCGCGTGTGTGTGGGAGTGTGTTAGGGCAGTGGCTGCCGTGCCGTGCTGTGTACGGGGGTGTTTCCAGTTCGTCGAAGGAGGGGGTCGAAGGAGGGGGTCGAAGAAGGCTGGCGCTGAAGTCGACGTCGCTGACTTCTCCAGGCGCCAGCCTCGCGCACCGAAGGGGTTTGGGGTTTAGGGTTTATGTTTTTTTAGTGAACCTAAACCCTAAACCCACCGACACCAGGGCACGTACGTACAACCGCGTGCCCGTCGAGCCACGGGAGCGCCGGGGTCAACACTATTCACGTCGAACCTGCTTCTCTCTGCAACATAATCCAATCCTATAGGTTCAGGCCACCGAAACAAAATACAGCCCTGGGTTGAAGCCTGCCTATTTTGAGTTGTTTTTTATAGTTCATCTGCGCACCTCGACGGCAATCGCGTTTCCGTCAAGCCACGGGAGCGCCGGGATGGAAACGGTCACGTCGATACTCGTGAGGCCGCCGGCGGGAATGGCCAGCTGGAGGTCTGAGGAGTAGGGGCCCAGCGTGGTCCCGTCGGCGGCATTGAGCGTCGTTGTGACGTTGACCTTCATATTGTGTGTGTTTAGGGGGTGGGGGTGAGGGTGGCGAGGTTAAAATGTCGGTGGGCAGGGGCGCGGGGGCAATCACACGCGGGGGCGCGGGGGCCGCGGGACAGCAGGGGCAATCAATTCCCCCCAATTCATGGCTTGAGCGAGTTCAACTTGAGCCCACATTGCCTGGCCTGGGTGCCCAAGCATCCCGTGGGTCTCCTATGCATTACTCTAGATTGACCAATTGATGATCACCACATCAAACAATGCACAGTACCTTGAACGGCTTGGGCGCGGTCATCTTGATCCACGCGGGGACCTCGCCTACGCCCACGCATGCAGGGGACCCTGCAAGTTGCTTCAAACTGATTCAGACTATCAGCATCCCACCATCACTATGTACCTTGAACGGCGTGACCGCGGTCATCTTGAGCCACGCATCGCCCGCGGGGATCTCGCCCACGCCCCCGAATGCGGGGGGCCCTACATGTTGCTTCAAACTGATTTAGACTACCAGCATCCCATCATCACTACGTACCTTGAACGGCTTGAGTGCGGTCATCTTGAGCCATGCATCCCCCACGGGGATTTCCACGACGCGGTATTCGGTAATGCCCGCCACCGTGATTGTGTAGGGCTGGCGGTTGAAGGCCGAGGGGAGGCACGACCACTGAAACGCAGAGCACGCGGTGAGGTTTAGCTTGCGTCCAAGGGGATTTTAGCACGGGGTGGATTTCTGTTTTCGTTTTCAAGAGTGATGTTGCCAACGCGGTATTTGGTGATGCCCGCCACCGTGATTGTGTACGGCTGGCGGTACAAGGCCGAGGGGAGGCACGACCACTGCAGAGCGAGATGCCGGAGAGGGGGTGGTTATTGACGGGTAATGGTGATTGAGGCCACGCGAATGTTCGGTAATATGCTCGCCGCCCTGATTATGTAGGGCTGGTGGTAGAAGGCCGAGGGGAGGCACGACCACTGCAACGCAGAGCACGAGGTGAGGTTTTGCTTTCGTCCAAGGTTTTTTTAAGCACGGCGTGAAGTCTTTTTTCGTTTTCAAGAGTGGTATTGCCGACTCAGTATTCGGTGTTGCCCGCCACAGTCATTGTGTAGGGCTGGCGGTAGAAGACCGAGGGGATGCACGACCACTGCAACGCAGAGCACGGGGAAGGGCGGTAAGTGCATAGGAAACAAGGATTTGGGATGGACACCACTTCGATTGTTAAGGGCTGGCGGTAGTAAACCGAGGGGAGGCACGGCCACTGCAACGCAGAGCACACCACATCACAGCAGAATACGGGGCGACAGGGATTTAGGATCCAGGTGGGTGACTGCTCCACGCGGCAGCCGCCGGCGGCGCGGCTGGCAGTTCACTCTGTCGCAGCGCACCCTCCGGCTCATGGACGCCCGGCAGCGCGCGCACACGGCATGGCTCAGGAGCAAGTCTGCTGCTGCCAAACGAGAGCGCAACCGCGCCAACCGCGCGGCCGACGCAGCTGTGCAGAGAGACAGGGAGAGGTGGATCGGCCAGCAGGTGGCGGAGGCGCAAGACATGCTACGCAAGAAGAATCTGCGCCAGTTTGCGCGCGCGTGCGACAGGCTGGCGGGCCGCAGCCGCAGCCATCAGATCCCACCTGCCATGCGGGACGTCTCGGGCGCGCTGCACAGCGGTCCAGACGGGGTGCTGAAGGCCATGACAGAGTCATTCGACAAGCTATATGGCGGGGAGACCAAGCTCAGCGACGAGACCCTGAACCAGCTGGAGAACGATGTAGCGGCGTTTGAGCTCACACGCGCCACAGAGGTGGACGAGGCGCACGGGCGCCCCCCTGACCTGGCTGAGACGGAGGCGTGTGTGCGAGCGTTGCGCTCGGCCGCCGCTCCGGGCGGTGACCAGCTGGACGCCATGCTGTTGCGGTGCCCACCTGCCATCGCATGGCTCCACCGGGTCATCATCGCCGTATGGCGGTCGGGGAGAGCCCCGAGGGAATGGAAACTGCTATTATCACACCGTTATATAAGGGGAAGGGTCCGCGTGACTCCCCTGGTAACTACCGCGGTATAAGCCTTCTCTCTATTGCCGGGAAAGTGTACGCTGCCATACTTCTGCACCGCGTCTCCACGCAGGTTGATGGTCAGTTGCATGAGGCTCAGTGTGGTTTCAGAAAAAGCAGAGGCACTGTTGATGCGATTTTTACTCTGCGCTCGCTGAGCGCGGCACATGCCGAGTACAAACAATGCATGGCTGTGGCATTTGTCGACTATTCTAAAGCTTACGATTGCATAAACCGTGCGGCACTGTGGAGAGTCCTTAGATTATATAGTGTTCATCCGCACATTATTGATCTGTTGGAGGATCTTCACACCAACACCGCAGCTGCCGTGCGGCTGGCTGGGAAAATCGGGCACGAATTCCCCGTGTCGTCTGGTGTGCGACAGGGGTGCGTCATTGCTCCTGTGTTGTTCAATGTTTTTATTGACCACATAGTGAAAAAGGCGCTAGACATGATGCCAGAGGGGGCTGGCGTGTCAGTCGTGACCCGAGCCGGCGGCTCGTGTTGTCGTCGTCGGTTGAGCGCATAGTAATGCTGATGTATGCTGACGATTTATGTTTGTTCTCGCATGACCCAGCTCAGTTGGCGCTTATGCTGAAAATCCTTGACAAAGTGTCCTCTAGCTTTGGCATGCAAATCAACGCCGCCAAGACAGAAGTGATGATTTTGCCAGCAGATTTTGACGCAGATCTGCCCACGTTTGCGCTGACTGGTGGTGAAGTGAAGACCGTCTCTGCATTTAAGTATCTAGGGAGTTGGATAACCCAGAGTGGTGGTGTGGAAAAGGAGATCGGTGTGCGTGTCGGTCGCGCGCTGGGCGTGTTTGCGTCTTTTGATAAGATTTGGGCCAGCAAGAAGATGCAAGTGCAGTCTAAGATGCGGGTTTACAACACTTTCGTGCTGCCCCACTTTCTGTACGGCTGCGAAACATGGGCCCCTACTAAAACACAACTGACTCGATTGGAGGTTGCCCACTCTAACTGCCTTCGTCGCATTCTGGGTGTGCGCCTGGTCGACCGGCACAGATTAACTTATATTCGGCAGGCGTGCGACACTGAGCCAATTGAGAGCCTTGTGGCAAAGCGATCAATGCAGTGGCTAGGCCATGTGATGCGCATGCCGGCTTCTCGTCTTCCTCGTACGACTTTTGACTGCACAATGGATGTGGCTCGGCAGCAAGGCCGGCCTCCAGCCTCCTCCCGACACTATTTTCTTAAGCTACTGATTCAGCAGCTAGGCGAAACTAGTGGCACTCGTTCTGATTGGAAGACTTTTTCGGACACGGCGTTTGAGCGTGCTCAGGATAGGGTCGGGTGGAGAGCCGTGGTGTACGGTCCGGCTGCCCCTCAGGCGCCGGCCCCTCCACCACGGCGGTCAAGTAGATTGGCAAGCGCCACTTGACCCCCTATCCCCTAGAAGCAGTTAGGACCTATTTTGGAGGCGTCGCACAATAGCTCTCCTTTTTGCTCTGGGACTACACGTTGGCAGGCAGCCGGCTGGTGGCTACCGCCCCTCACAAGTAATTGTTAGGGCCAGAACTGGACTTGGGTCTAGGCGGTGGTACTAGGACTAGAGGTAGTCTTTGCTGGAAAGCCAATGTAACTGTAACTGTAACTGTAACTGGGTGACTGTCCAGGTGGGTGACTGTCCGGGTGACTGTGGAGGGCTGGCGGTGGAGCACGGCCGGGAGGCACGACCGCGGCGGCATAGTGTACGCGGGGGAAGTGATTGAAGGGGTGAAAGAGGGCAAGCAAGTGTTCGGTGATGCCCGCCACCGTGATTGTGTCCGGCTGATGGTAGAAGGTCGAGGGGGGGTACAATCACTGCAGAGTAAGACCACTGGGAGAGGGGAGGGGTATTGAAGGGCAAGGGTGGTAGAAGCTGCAGGGCGCCTATCGAGCAACCGCCTTTTTGCATTCGACTCCTCTGTGTCAACTGAACTGATAGGCTGGCGCGCTGCGTGGCCTTGTGGGCTCTCCTAGAAGAGCTCCCCTAGACGTGTAGTCTAGGCCTTAACTCACGCCCCGGGGTCCTCTGGGACATGTTAAACCTGTAAATCCCGTGTCTACTCAAGTCACAGGAATCTCGACTGCTAAAACACAAGCCTCCCCCCCCCCCTCAACCCCACCTTGTAGCACGTTGAGAATGCAAACTTGCCCGTGAAGACGTCGTACGCCGCGCTCGGCATGCAGCGCGTGACGGCTGTGGCACTGTCGCTCGTGAGCGCGTAAACGGCTGGCATGAGGCCCGCCGCACACAGGGAAGAGCTGTGTGTGTACGGGGGGGCGTATGTATGTGGGTGTCTCTCTCTCTCTGTCTCTCTCTTGTAGCCTCGGTCTCTCTCTCTGTGCATGTGTGTGTGAGTGATGTGTTGGGGGGTGGGTGAGAGTGGGAGGAAGGGGCGCTGTCGCTCGTGAGTGCGTAAACCGCTGGTATGAGGCCGGCTGCACACGGGGAAGAGCTGTGCGGGGTGTGTTTGAGTGCGTGTGTATGTGGGTGCCTCTCTCTCTGTCTCTCTCTCTCTCTCTCTCTCTCTCTCTGCCTCTCTCTCTCTCTCGTAGTCTCTCTCTGTCTGTCTCTCTCTCTGTGCATGTTTGGGATGTGGTGGGGGTGGGAGTGGGAGGAGGGGGCGCTGTCGCTCGCGAGCGCGCACATGGCTAGCATAAGGCCAGCTGCACAAGGGGAATAACTGTGTTTGTGGGGAGTTGTGTGTGTGTGTGCTGTGTGTGTGTGTGTGTGTGCGCGCGTGTGTGTGTGTGCATGTGCTTGGCATGCAGCGCGTGACGGCTGTGGCGCTGTTGCTTGTGAGAGCGTAGACGGCTGGCATGAGGCCCGCTGCCCACAGGGAAGACCTGTGTTTGTGGGGATGTTTTTGTGGGGATGTGTGTGTGTGTGTGTGTGTGTGTCATAGCAACGAGTGGTCACCCGCTATTGTCAGACGCCCTTATGCAGGCCTCTGAAACGATATCGCCGTTATTATTGTAACAATCTGGAGTGGAATGGAATGAGAGCGGGGGGGGCATTTTGTGTGCGGTGCAACCAAAAATATGTGTGTGTATGGCGGTGTCACTGTCGCGGCCAACTCAAAGTCGTGCAACTCGGAACACGCACGCACGTACAGACACATACACACACATACGCATGCAGACATGCACACACACACACACAACCAACCAACCAAGCATTATGTGAGGCCGTCCGCACGCACCAGCAATGCCTGTACTACACACACACACACACACACACACACGCACACACTCTTCTCACCCTCCCACCAGCGGCTCCGCGGGGCACACGCACGCGGTGTTCGGGGGGAAGACCGGGTCGGGGCCCGGCTATGCGGCCGACTCAAAGGCATGCATCTCGACACGCACACACCCACACACCCACACCCACACCCACACACACACACACGCTCTTCTCACCCTCCTTTGAGCGGCTCCGCGGAGCACGCGCACGCGGTGTTTGGGGGGGAGACTGGGTCGGCGCCGGGCCATGCGGCCGACTCAAAGGCATGCATCTCGACACACACACACACACACACACACACACACACACACACACGCACTCACACACACGCACACACACACACACACACACACACACACGCACTCACACACACGCACACACACACGCACGCGCACGCTCTTCTCACCCTCCAACCAGCGGCTCCGCTGGGCACGCACACGCGGTGTTCGGGGGGAAGACCGGGTCGGGGCCCGGCTATGCGGCCGACTCAAAGGCATGCATCTCGACACACACACATGCACACACACACGCTCTTCTCACCCTCCTTTGAGCGGCTCCGCGGGGCACGCGCACGCGGTGTTTGGGGGGGAGACTGGGTCGGCGCCGGGCCATGCGGCCGACTCAAAGGCATGCATCTTGACACACACACACACACACACACACACACACAAACACACACACACACACACACACACGCATGCACACACGCTCTTCTCACCCTCCTACGAGCGGCTCCGCGGGGCACGCGCACGCGGTGTTTGGGGGGAAGACCGGGTCAGGGCCCGGCCATGCGGCAGACTGAAAGGAAGGCATCTCGACACACACACACACACACACACACACACACACACACACACACACATACATACACACGCACACACATGCACACACACACACACACACACACACACGCACGCACACACGCACACACACACACACACACACACACGCACGCACGCACGCATGCATGCACACACACACACAGACAGACACACACACAGATACACACGTACACGCACGCTCTTCTCACCCTCCAACCAGCGGCTCTGCGGGGCACGCGCACATGGTGTTCGGGGGGAAGACCGGGTCGGGGCCGAGCCATGCGGCCGACTCAACGGCATGCATCTCGACACACACACACACACACACACACACACACACGCACACACACACACACGCACACACACACGCACGCACACGCTCTTCTCACCCTCCAATCAGCGGCTCCGCTGGGCACGCACACGCGGTGTTTGGAGGGAAGACCGGGTCGGGGCCGGGCCATGCGGCCGACTCAAAGGCATGCATCTCGACGGCGGCTGAAAGGTCATCAAATCCGACGGGGACGGAGTAGGTGACGTTGAACTGCGTTTTGGGGGTGTAGGGTTTAGGGTTTAGTGGTTGGTGTGGGTGGGGCGTGAGGTGGGTGGTGTGGGGTGGGGAAAACGCGGGTCAAAGCCTGGTGAAAGATTTGGTCAAATCTGAGTCAAAATCTAGTCCAAGGGCTGATCAAAAGGGGAGGTCATCGAAGCCAAGAAGGCGACATTGAACTCCATTTGTCGGGGGTGCTGTGGGTGGGGCGTGAGGTGCGGGTGGGGGGGGGGGCGGAAAGGCTGGTCAAAGTCTGGTCAAAGGTTTGGTAACATCTGAGTTAAAATCTGATCGAAGGGTTCATCAAAAAGGGGGGGGGGCATGGCGGTGGAGAGCTCATGGCAGCCAACGGGGACGCAGTAGGTGACGTTGAACTGTGTGGGTTTGTTTTGGGGTCGGGGGTAGGAGTGATGTGTGTGGGGGGGGGGGAGCGGAACGGCTGGTCAAATGCATGTCAAAGGGTTGGTCAAAAGGGGGGTGAGGTGGGGGTGGGGGACCTCTCGACGGCGGCTGAGAGGTCACTGAAGCCAACGGGGACGGAGTAGTTGACGTTGGACTGTGTGGGTTTGTTTTTGGGTCGGGGGTAGGAGTGATGTGTGTGTGTGGGGGGGGAGGAGAGGCTCGCCAAATCCAGGTCAAGGGTTTGGTCAAAGGAGGGGCGGGCCACGACAGCAGCGGAGAGGTCATAAAATGCGACAAGGGCGGAGTAGGTGACGTTGAACTGCGTTGTTTCGGGGGTGGTGTGGGTGTGGGGCGTGAGGTGTGCGTGTGGGGGGGTAGGGTGGCGGAAAGGCTGGTCAAAGCCTGGTCAAAGGTCTGGTCAAATTTGGGTCAAGCCCTGGTCAAAGGATTGGTCAAAGGGGGGGGGGGAGGCATGGCGGGGCATGACGGCAGAGAGGTTTTGAAATCTCCAATCTACATTCAACTGTGTGGTTTGTGAGGGTGCGCGTGTGTGTGTGGAGAGGCGTCATGTGTGTGTGGGGGGGGGTTGAGGTGTGTGAGGGGCGATGTGTGTGTGGGGCGCCATGTGTGTGGGGGGTCATGTGTGGGGTGTGGGATGTGGGATGTATGGGGACAGAGTAGGCGACGTTGAACAGTGGGTGTGTTTTGCTTCGGGGGGAGGAGTGAGTGCGTGGGGGGGGAGTGTGTGTGTGTGCAGGGGAGTCTCTTAAAGGTGTGTTGGGTCACTAGTCGAAGCCTGGTCAAGAGGCTGGTAAAAGGTTGGTAGGCAGGTCAAAATGTTGGTCAATGGCTGTTCAAATTCTGATGTGTGTGCGTGTGTGTGTGTGTGTGTTGGCCGGAGTGTTGGCCAGAGTGTCCCCCCCCCCGACCCCCCCTAAACCAAGGATACTGCCCACTCGATTCAGGCACTGGTTAGTCACCCGCTATTTGAAAGACATCCCAGTGCACGGGGTCGCTTTAAAACAATTGCCGGGGTGTATTGCTGCTAGTAGTACAGGCATTGCCGGTACACGCGGACGGCCGCATGTCGCGCTTGGTTGATTGGTTGGTTGTGTGTGTGTGTGTGCGTGCGTATATGTGCATGTGTGCATGTGTTGTGCGTGTGTGCACGCGTACGTGTGCATGTGTGCATGTGTGCATGTGTGCATCTGTGCATGTGCGCATGTGTGCATGTGTTGTGCGTGTGTGCACGCGTACGTGTGCATGCGTTTGTGCATGCATGCAAGTGTGCATGTGAGCATGCACACATCCATGCATTTCACACCTTTGAGATCCCCCCAGACGGAAGAGTGACGTTGCCGAGGTTGGTGTACGCCGTACCGCTAAAAGTGACGTCACTCTCCGTGTCACTCTTTGCGGTTCCGGTCACGGTTACGGTCACTCCATCTGTGGCGAGTACACTTGTGTTGTAGACGGTGGCTCCGGGCATCTGTTGCAAAGTGTGGATTGCTGATTTTGAAGGTTGTGATGTGTGAGTGTGGGGTGTGGGTTGCTGATCCAAGGTTGTGATGTGTAGGTAATGGGGTGCGGGGTGCGGGCGAATTAGGTTATATGGGTGAGCTTGTCAACCCGGAACCTAGAAAACGGCCCCAGTCCTGATTTTCAAGAAGGGGGGGGGGTATGAACGCCAACCGTTGCAATGTTCCAGCGCTCCAGCTCGATCGTCGGTAAAGTCGGCAGTTGCGAACGCAGGGTGCAGGGTCCAGGGTAAGTGACAAGCGCGACAGGCCCCCAATAAAAACAAGCAAACGTAAACATCAGCGATGTTCCAGCGCTTGAGCTTGATCGTGGCGATACAGTTGGCCATCGCGAACGCAAAGTGCAGGCTATGCATGGTCCGACGTTTTTTCTTTCTTTTTCTGTTTTTTCTTGTTATTTTTTTCGCACCCCAGGCCTGCCCCAGGCCAAAGTTGGTTTACATCGGCAAGAGACAATCAAAAAAACGCAAGTGAACCTTGGAGAATCGTAAGCAAAAGCAGAAGCAAGGTAAACCAACCTTGGCGATGTTCCAGCGCTCCAGCTCGATTGTGGCGATGAAGTCGGCAGTGGCGAACGCAGGGTGCAGGCTATACTGTGGTCTGACGGTGATGCAATCGCTTGTTTTTGTTTATTGTTTACTGTGTATTGTTTGTTTTTTGTTGACTGTTGAAAAAACCCGCAAATAAAACCTTAAGAAAACGTTAACAGCGGTACAAACAAGCTTTAGGTTTAGAAACCAACCTTGGCGATGTTCCAGCGCTCCAGCTCAATCGTTGCAATAAAGTCGGCCTTCGCGAACGCGGGGTGCAGGCACGCATAGCGCCAGCAGTAGGACATCGCAAACTTTCCGGTGTACCAATCCCAGTTGGCCGGGTCGATGCACTGTGGGATTGAGAGTGAGAGAGTGGGAGTGAGAGAGGGTGAGAGTGAGAGAGAGGGAGAGAAAGAGAGAGAGAGCGTGAGAGGAAAATAGTGAGAGAATGAGAGAGCGTGAGAGAGCATGAGAGAGGGTGAGAGGGAGTGAGAGAGTGTGAGACAGCATGAGAAAGAGTGAGAGAGTGAGAGAGTGAGAGTGTGAGAGAAAGAGATAATTGGTGAGAAGGGAAGTGACCAGCAGTATGGCATCGCAAACTCTCCGGTGTACCAGTCCCAGTGGTAGCGTCGATGCCCTGTGTGTTGGGGAGGGGGAGTGACAGAGAGTGAGAGAGAGTGAGAGTGAGAGAGAGTGAGAGAGTGAGCGAGTGAGAAAGTGAGAGAGTGAGATGGTGCGATAGTGAGATGGCGAGAGGGGCACGTGTACTTGAGAGGGCGGTTGCGAGGTAGACCGGGAGCTGGTGGGCATGCAGAAGGGATCGGAATCGTGCTCAGAGCTTTCTTAATATCTCCTGCTAAACCCAAAACTGTGAATGCTGCTGCCTTCCTGAGCAAACGACGCGCCGTCCGGGTGCATGTTGTTGGGGACGGTCGTGAGGTAGACCGGGAGCTGGATGCCAGAGCACGCTCACAGTGTTTTTCTGTCGGAAACGCGCCTACCCTTGCTCGAATCTTCCCAAATCTTTCTGCAAAACCCTTAACTACGCACCTGAGCGAACGACGCGCCGTCCGGGTGCATGTAGTTGGGGACTGTTGTGAGGTAGATTGGGAGCTGGATGCCGGGGCAACCTCCGCTGGTGGGCGTGTCCCAGCAGGGGCAGGAGGCGGGCGGGACGGCGGGGAGGGTGGCGCTGACGTACACCTGTGTGTGTGTGTGTGTGTGTGTGTTCTCTGTAACGATACCTCTCTCTCTATATATATATGTAGGGTTGGCCAACCCGTACATTCCAGGCTGAATTTATGCGTATATCCGTATAATACGTATAATACGTATAATACGTGCGTATAAAAAACGCCATCTGCTCATACATGGGTCGCTGAGGGAGTGTGATACGCCGTTGGAAAGCTTTCTTTACAAGGAGCATCGTTGCCATCGGTCTCAATATCATGCGCGCTACGTTTTTTCAGTAAATGCCAAAACAGTAATGTGCGCTCACGCGGCTGCTTGGGCGGCCGCGGCCCGGTCATAACTGACGCTCCTTGTGCATGGATCGGAATCATTCAACTTGCATTAGAAAGCATGCAACAAGGGCTATTCAGATCACTGCTGGTATGCAGCAGTGCGCTGCAGCCCGGCGGTGGCGGGGAGTGGGGTGAGACTTTTTTTGTTTCCCTGCATATTTGCCTGTTTTTGCATACGTATATACGTATATACGTATTATACGCACACAGCCCACCCTATATATATTTGCGTGTGTGTGTGTGTGTGTGTTCACCGAGAGCAACACGCAGTGGGGACGCGGTGTGTGTGTGTGTGTGTGTGTCTGTGTGTGTGTGTTTGTGCGCGTGTGTTTGTGCGCGCGTGCATGTGCGTGCGCGTGTGCACTCCCACCACTGTGAGCACGAGCGCGAAGAAGCAGTCATCACACGCGCCATCTCCACAGCACCTTCCAACCACCCCAACCAGCGGCCATGTCTTGCACACAACATGACATGATGATGACCAAACAGCATACAAACATATATATATATATATGTTTGTATATATATATATATACTATATATATATAGGTAGAGCATGCACCCACCATTGTGAGCACGATCGCAAAGAAGTTGTCGTCGCACGTGGCGGTCGCGTCGAGTTCAATGTTGAGCGCCGACACGCCGGTCGGTGGAATGACAGTGACAAAGTTGCCGGTAAGGGCGACGGTGGAGGTGGAGCCGGTCTTAACGGCCGCCTGTGCAACGTGGGAATAAAAGGGAGGTGAAGGGGGGTGTCACATACTACTCGCCTTACTTGTATATGCTGTATACTTGTACTGTCAGAGTGCTACTGATACAACTAGTTCCTTTTGCCTACTCAGTTGCTACAGTGGTTTCGGTGCGAGTAGCATGTGACATGGGGGGGGGGCAGAGAGTGTGGTGATGACGGTGGGTGGAATGGACTGTGGTGGAGGGGGAGCCAGCCTTGACTGCCGCCCGCGCAATGCGGGAATAGGCATTTCCCGGGGTGAGGAGGGGGGGGGGGGAGCAGAGATGCCCGTCGGTGGAAAGACCCTCGCGGAGTTGCCGGCGAGGGTGACGGTGGAGGTTGAGCCAGCCTTGACAGCAGCCTGCAGGCGTGAGGGTTGAAAGGGTGAGAAGGGAGGGGGGGTTGAGTGGCCTGGCTCGGCCCGTCACATCTCAGGGGAGGGGGAGGGGGGGGGGGGGAGCGCGGAGACGCCCGTCGGTGGGATGACTGTTGCGGAGTTGCCGGTGAGGGCGGTGGTGGAGGTGGAGCCGGCCTGGACAGCAGCATGCTCAATGGGGGTGAGGGTTGAGGGGGGTGAGAAGGGCGGGGGGTATGAGTGGCCTGGCTCAGCCCGTCACACCTCAGGGGAGGGGGAGGGGGAGGGGGAGGGGGGATGCCCGTCGGTGGAATGACTGTGGCGGAGTTGCCGGTGGGGGGCGATGGTGGAGGTGGAGCCGGCCTTGACAGCAGCCTGCGCAACGTGGGAATAACAGGAAGGTGAGGAGGGGGGAGGGGGAGCGCGGAGATGCCCGTCGGTGAAATGACAGTGGCGGAGTTGCCGGTGGGGGCGACGGTGGACGTTGAGCCGGTCTTGACAGCAGCCTGCTCAATCGGGGGGAGGGTTGAGGGGTTTAGATGCTTCTGCAAGCCCCGCCAACGCGATGCTGCCTACTGCACCCGCAACTTGCAACCTGCAAAGAGAGAGAGAGAGAGAGAGGGAGAAAGAGAGAATGAGAGAGAGACAGCGAGAGAGAACAAAACAGAGAGAGAGAGAGAGAACAAGAGAGAACGAGAGGCTAAGAGAGAGAACAAGAGAGAACAAGAGAGAGAGAGAGAGAGAGAAAGAGAGAGAGAGACAGAGACCAAGAGAGGGGAATGTAGGCAGGGTGGTAAACGCACCGCGGCCACGACAACACACGAAGGCACCATGAATATCGTGTGCACCGTGGAGCCGCCCACAATCATGCCCCACAGCATTTTCCCTCGCATCAACCCTGGACGCTATGTCACAAACTGGCAGGCAGGCAGGGAGCACAGCTACGTATACATAAACGCACCGCGGCCACGACAACACATGATGGCGCCATGAACGTCGTGTGCACGGTGGAGCCGCCCACAATGGCGGCGCTGCTGGCGGTGGTAGGAAGCGCAGCAGAGAGGTGGAGGTCCTGTGTTTGTGTATGTGGAGGGGGACATGTGTGTGTGTGCGTGTGTGTGTGTGTGTAGAGTGTGTGCGTGTGTGTGTGTGCGTGTGTCGCTGCTGACGGTGGTAGGCAGGACGACTGTGAGGTGGACATCCTGTTTGTGTGTATCTGGAGGGGGGCGTGTGTGTGTGTGTGTCTGTGTGTGTGTGTGTGTGTGTGTAGAGTGTGTGCGTGTGTGTGTGTGCGTGTGTCGCTGGTGGCGGTGGTAGGCAGGACGACTGTGAGGTGGACATCCTGTTTGTGTGTATCGAGAGGGGGACGTGTGTGTGTGTGTGTCTCTGTGTGTGTGTGTGTGTCGCTGCTGACGGTGGTATGGAGGGCAACCGTGAGGTGGAGGTCCTGTTTGTGTAGTGGAGGGGGACGTGTGTGTGTTTGTGTGTGTGTATGTATGTGTGTGTGTGTGTGTGTGCGTGTGTCACTGTTGGCGATGGTATGCAGCGCAATGGCAAGATGGAGGTCCTGTGTGAGGTGGGGTGAGGTGTAAAACATATGCGCCAGTCACACACACACACACACACACGCACGCACACATACATGCGCACACATTCCATTCCATAGTGTTACACGACTGCAGCAGCACTAGGAGGCACTGAGGCACTCCTACCCGTACTGGTGACGTTCTAGATGTCAAGGCACATGTGTGTCGGTCTACAGCGGGTGGCCATGCACACACACACACACACACACCTGGCCCTGCAGCTGCAGTGCAAGGCAGTCGGAGCGCCAGCACATCGAGTAAACATACGTCTCATCGCTTGTTGCCTCGAGGCCAGGCACACAGAGGGTGTCGAGCACAACACCTAAGGGGAGAGGATGTGAGGGAGGATGGGAGGGAGGAAGGGAGGGGGGGGGTATCAGTACGAGAGGAGAGGAGGGGGTATGTCCGGGGGAGGGGGCAGGGGGCTGGACTGTTGCCTCAAGGCCAGGCACACAGAGGGTGTCGAGCACAATGTCTGTGGAGGGAGTGTGGGAGGGAGGCAGGGAGGGTGAGAGGGAGGGTGGAAGTATCAGTACGAGAGGAGGGGAGGGGGTAGGTACAAGGGGGTGTGCTGGGCTGTTGCCTTAAGGCCAGGCACACAGAGGGTATTGAGCCAAACACCCAAGGTGAGAGGATGGGAGGGAGGCAGGGAGGGTGGGAGGGAGGGTGGAAGTATCAGTACGAGGGGAGGGGAGAGGGGAGGTCCAAGGGGAGGGGGGTGCTGGGCTGTTGCCTCACGGCCAGGCACACAGAGGGTGTCGAGCCAAACATCCAAGGTGAGAGGATGGAGGGAGGCAGGGAGGGTGGGAGGGAGGGTGGAAGTATCAGTACAAGGGGAGGGGAGAGGGGGGGGGGGTGCTGGGCTGTTGCCTCAAGGCCAGGCACACAGAGGGTGTCCAGCACAATGCCTGTGGAGGAAGTGTGGGAGGGAGGAGAGGAGTATCAGTAGGGGGGCGGGGGTATGTGGGAGGGGGCTGGTCTGTTGCCTCGAGGCCAGGCAGAGAGAGAGTGTCACCTAGGGAGGGAGGATGGGAGGGGGGAAAAGAGAGGGAGGAGGGGGAGGGGGAAGCGTCAGTACGGGGTGGATGGGAGAGGGGAGGTCCAAGGGAGGGGGGGGGGGGGCGGGGCTGTTGCCTAGCAAACACATGGTGAGCACGATGTGGCCGCGTCGGGGTGCGGTGTGCACTCGCACGCGTGGGGCGGAGAGAGCGGGCGCGACTCGATGACGAGCACACACCCCAGTGGCCGAATGCAGATTCAAATCTCGATTCAAATGTAGAGGATGAGGATGGAGAAGGAACCAGCAGAGTGGCCGACTGTCACGCATGCTCCAATCTCCTACCCTCACACCTCAAAACCCAACACCCAAGGACCGAAAACCTCAAACCCTAAAACCGCACTCACTCTTCGCTGAGTACTTTGAAACCAGAAGCTTCACATCCCCAGCTGTCGCGCACACTCCAGTGACCGCGTCGGGGCGCGGCGCGCACTCGCACGAGTAGGGCGGAGGGGGGCGGGCGCGACTCGATGACGAGCGCACACCCCAGTGGCCGAATGCAGATTCAAATCTCGACTCAAATTTAGAGGATGGGGATTGAAAAGGAACCAGCAGAGTGGCACGCCGACTGTTGCACACTCCACGCTCCTACCCTCAAAAACTAACACCTAAGATCACACCTAAAAACCCAACACCTAAGGACCCAAAACCTAAACCCTAAAACCGCACTCACTCTTCGCTGAGTACTTCGAAACCAGAAGCTTCACATCCCCAGCTGTCGCGCACGCTCCAGTGACCGCGTCGGGGCGTGGCGCGCACTCGCACGCATAGGGCGGAGGGGGCGGCGGCGAGTCGATGACGAGCGGGGGCGGGGGCGGCGGGTACGGCGGGGAGGCGGGGAGGGCTGGCGGGGCGGCGGGGGGGGCGACGGCGGAGGGGGTGGGGCCGGCGGGGGCGGGGATGGGCTCGGGGGCGGAGGGGGCGACGGGCACGGGGAGCCGAGCTGGGTGCCGGAGGTGTCGAGGGCGGGGATGGACGCGAAGCCGGTGGGGAGGTCGCCGCATAGGCGCGAGTTGGCAGAGAGGTCGAGCGTGACGAGGTTCGTCTGTGTGTGTGGGGGAGGTTGTAGGGGAGGTTGTGTGTGGGAGTTGTGGGGGAGGTTGTGCGTGTGTGTGGGGGGGGGAGGTCGCCGCATAGGCGCGAGTTGGCAGAGCGGTCGACCGTGGCGAGGTTCGTCTGTGTGTGTGTGTGTGTGTGGGAGGTTGTGGGGGTGGTTTGTGGGTGTGGGTGGGTGGGAGGTTGTGTGAGAGATTGCTTGGGGGAGGAGGTGTTTGTGTGTGTGCGTGTGTGGGTGGGGAGGTCGCCGCACAGGCGCGAGTTGGCTGAGAGGTCGAGCATGGCGAGGTTCGTCTGTGTGTGTGGGGGAGGTTGTAGGGGAGGTTGTGTGTGTGGGGGGGTGGGGGGGGGGATGTTGGGTGGGGTGTGTGTTTGTGTGCGTGTGTGTGGGTGTGTGTGTGGTGTGGAAAAGGAGATTGGTGTGCGTGTCGGTCACGCGCTGGGCGTGTTTGTGTCTTTTGATAAGATTTGGGCCAGCGACGACTTTTGACTGCACAATGGATGTGGCTCGGCAGCAAGGCCGGCCTCCAGCCTCCTCCCGACACTATTTTCTTAAGCTACTGATTCAGCGGCTAGGCGAAACTAGTGGCACTCGTTCTGATTGGAAGACTTTTTCGGACACGGCGTTTGAGCGTGCTCAGGATAGGGTCGGGTGGAGAGCCGTGGTGTACGGTCCGGCTGCCCCCCAGGCGCCGGCCCCTCCACCACGGCGGTCAAGTAGATTGGCAAGCGCCACTTGACCCCCTATCTCTTGGGGTTGTGGGGTTGTGAGGTTGTGTGGGAGGCTGTGTGGGAGGTTGTGTGGGTGGGTGGGTGGGAGGTTGCGGGGGAGGTCGTGTGGGTGGTGGGTGGTGGGAGGTTGTGGGGAGGGTGTGGGGAGGAGTGTGGGAAGGTTGTGGGGGAGGTGGGAGG
>VFSX01000057.1:515000-527500 GCA_016618255.1 Chlamydomonas sp. UWO 241 | reverse complement strand
CCCACTGCCTCCCACTTGCACGACTACCGCTGTGCGGACACGACTTCGCTCTATGCCGGCGGCGCCATCACCTTCTTCCGGCTCACGCCGGTGACTTGCGCCCACTCCGTCACGTTCTACGCCCTCCGCAAACACCCATCTCTTCAACTTCACACGCGACATCCCCGAGCGCCCCGAGTTCGCCGAGCGAGTCACCACCGAGTGGATAATCTTAGCATGATTTCCACAACTGTGGAAGTCCTTCTGCCGACACCTAGTTTAAACTCAGTCGAGGCGGATTGACGAACACAGCCGTCAATGACCGCCACTGCCCCTTTCCCCCACTGCTTTACGAATGAGGTTGTTCACCCTCTTGCTGGCGCACGGTTGGTCTCCCGCCTTCAAACGGAATCTCCTCAATTGATGACTAGAAACAGCCTATCTAGGTCTGCCATGCAGAGTTCTCTGTAACGATCTCTCTCTCTGTGTGTGTGTGTGCGTGTGTGTGTGCATGTGTTCCCTGCGATGTCGAGGCGGGTCACGCGCGAGAGGCCTGTGTGTGTGTGTGTGTGTGCGTGTGTGTGCGTGTGTATGTGGGTGTGTGTGTGCATGCGTGTGTGTGTGTGTGTGTGTGTGTGAGTGAGTGATGCAAGGAGGTGATTTGGCGTGATTTTGGTCTCGTGCAAGATGCGGAGCCAGCCTGTTTTTAAATGAGCAATGCCAAGGGGGGGCACAAAATACAAGAAATGGAACACATGATGGAATCTTGTCTCTTTGCTTTGAATGTTCCAAAACCGTCGATTTTTTTGAATTTGGACACCTGGGGCTGAGATATGAGGGCTCAAAGTTGGGGGGGGTGGGGGGTGGGGGTGAGGGGTGTCCAGAGCTTTCTACGGAGGGTTCAGCACTTTCTTTCCAGTAGGCCATTTTGGACGGGAAAGCAACCATTAGAACCGCCTTGATGAGAGGAGTACGAATCCACTCTAAGAAGTGACCCTGGGTTACAGGGTGGGGGGGTCCAAACAACCTAACGCTCAAACTCTTCCTCGTGCTCCCTACGGTGCACAAAGTGCCCACCATGGAATTTGAGCAACCTTCATGGATTGAGATGGGACCGATGTCATCTGAATCTCCTTGGAGAGCACAGCAAAACACCTCAGGACAGTCAACCCTGAATCTGCCTGGAAAGTGTGAACTGGAGGGTCCACACTCCTTGGTGGCTGCCATCGAAGCCATAGTATGGCTGCATTCTAGGGGGTGTTTCGGCTATCTTCTGATGACTTGGACATTGAGATGGACAGCCCTCACTGTTAGGAAGCCATGCGCAATGGTCACGGCTCCATGCATGGCGTATTTTGTGAGGGGGGGGGGGGATCATTTTTGGGGGATCATGTGTTCCAGTATTTTCTTTTTTCCCCCCCCCCCCCCCCCCCCTGAGCGATGCGTTGATCTTCCACGTGAAAGTGTGAAACTCGACAAATTCTGCACTCTCCACACAGAAACAATGCGCCGGGCCAGCCCGTGTGCCGTCAAGCTGCCCCAGCAGCCAAGTGGGGAAGAGCCGCCGGTGATAGTTGGAAAAAAAAAATGCGAGTATTGTTTCATAGTTTTTCTTCGTTCTTGTCAAAACAAAGCCCACCTGACAGGCCGTACGGCAGGGAGCCAGTCAGCCCCGTGTTCCCGCTGACGTCAAGCTTCACGAGCGCAGTGAGCGACATACCCCACGCGTCTGGAATCGAGCCGCTGAGCCCGACATTTCCGCTTGCATCGAGGAGGGTAAGTGCGCTGAGCTCGCCCCACTCTTCTGGGAGGGCTCCGGTCAGACCAGGGAGGTCAGAGGCATCGAGAACCTGGTATGGCCGTTGAAGGGATGTAGGAAAGAGGGTTGGGGGCAAGGGGGAGGGAGTGTGGTGGGAGGGGGGGTGGGTGCGTTGCCGCTGGCATCGATGAGGGTCAGTGCGCTGAGCTCTCCCCACTCTTCCGGGAGTGAGTCAGCCAACCCGGGAAGAACCTGGGGTTCAGGGTTTGGGCATTAAGTTTTTTTTCCGTTAAGGGTTGGAGGGTCAGGGGCGGGAGAAGGGGGGGGTATTTGTGAAGGCGGGTGGAGGGTAAGTTCGCTGAGCTCGTCCCTCACTCTTCCGGAAGGGCGGCGGTCAAACTGGGGAGGTCAGAGGCATCGATAACCTGTGTGTGTGTATTGGGGGGGGGGGGTTGCCGCTTGCATCGAGGAGGGTAAGTGCGCTGAGCTCGCCCCCCACTCTTTCGAGAAGGCTCCGGTCAAGCCGGGGAGGACAGAGGCATCGAGAACCTGGTATGGGCGTTGAAGGGATGTAGGGAAGAGGGTTGGGGGCAAGGGGGAGGGAGTGTGGTGGGAGGGGGGGTGGGTGCGTTGCCGCTGGCATCGATGAGGGTCAGTGCGCTGAGCTCTCCCCACTCTTCCGGGAGTGAGTCAGCCAACCCGGGAAGATCGGACGCGTCCAGAACCTGGGGTTCAGCGTTTGGGCATTCGTTTTTTTTGGCGTTGAAGTTCGAGGGTAAGGGGGGGGGGTAATTTGTGGAAGGCGGGTGGAGGGTAGGTGTGCTGAGCTCGTCCCACACACTTCCGGCAGGGCGCCAGGGCTGTTAGGAGGCGTCAAGAACCTGGTGTTTGTGGGTGGGAGGAGGGTAGAAAGTGCGTGGAAGGTGGGTGGAAGGCGAGGTCACTGAGCTAGCCGTACTCTTCCGGGAGGGACCCAGGTCAGACGCATCATGAACTTGGGGTTGGTGGGTGGTGCGTGTAAAGTGAGTGGGTGGTGCATGGAAGGTGCGTGGAAAGTGGGTGGAAGGTGGGTGGGAGGTGCGGGGAAGGTGGGTGGAAGGTGCGTGGAAGGTGGGTGGAAGGCGAGGCCCGTGAGATCCACACGCGGCGAACAGGGTCGTATCATGTGCGCATTGCCATCATCATCGACAAGCAACAAGTTACACGAGGTTTTCAGCGAAGCAGGCAGCTCTTCTACTAGAGATCACCCGCCGATACTCCAGCCCACTGAAGTGTACCAGAGCACCGCCGGCTCCCAGACGACCGCTCCCGCCGGCTAGACTAACCCAAACAGCGGTCTGTAAGAGACATATCATCATTATCGCTAAAAGAAATTACACATCTCACCTGGAGGTTCAGCAGAGGTGACTTGGCACCGGCGCCGCATACGACGTTTGCTGGCCAGTCGCACACCTATGTGTGTGTGTGGGGGGGGGGGGGCTGTGTGTGTGTGTGTGTGTGTGAGAGAGAGTGTGTGTGTGTGCGAGAGTGTGTGCGTGCGAAAGTGTGTGTGTGTGCGTGTGTATCCGTGCGTGTGTGCGAGAGTGTGTGTGTGTGTGTGTGTGCATGTGTATGTGTATGTGTATGTGTGAGTGTGTGCGGGCATGTGTGTGTGTGTGTGTGTGCGGGCATGTGTGTGTGTGGGGGGGGGGGCATGTGTGTGTGTGTGAGAGTGCGTGTGTGTGTGAGAGATTGTGCGTGTGTGAGTGTGCGTGTGTGTGTGTGTGCGTGCGGGCAAGAGTGTGTGTGTGTGCATGTGTATGCGTGCATGCGTGTGTGTGTGTGTGTGTGTGTGCATGTGTGTGCCTGTGTGTGTGAGAGAGTGTGCGTGTGTGTGTGTGCGTGCGCGTGTGTCACAGGCGCTGTTTTCTGGCCCTGACTACAACGGAGTTGCGCTGCGCAAAGGCATGCAATGGGCACATGCACATGCTAACACACACATACACACACACCTGAATAGCAACGTTGAACAACGTCCCTGCGGCGCACGGCATCTCATGTGCCACGCCCCAGGAGCACTGGATGAAGGACTTGCACTCGTCGTCACAGGGGTTTACCAGCAGGGGCCAGGCATTGGCGTTGGCGACGGCTGCGTGTGTGTGGTGGTGGTGGTGGTGTGTGGGGGAGTGTGTGTGCGTACGTGGGTGTGATGTGTGTGGGTGGGTGCGTGTGCACATGTGTGTGTGATGCACTCTTCGTCACAGGGGTTGACGAGCAGGGTCCCGGCATAGGAGTTAGCAGCGACTGAGTGTGTGCGTGTGTGTAAGGGTCGGCGGACTATATATATAAATAGCCCCTAGTAGTATAGTCATTAATTAAGGTTGACTAAGGTGTGTACTCGCGGAGCGCCGCGGAGTATAGCGTCACTGCCGATGACCTTAATTAAGGTGCTCGCTGGGTGTGGGGGCCGCGAAAGGGACACTTTGGCCTCCCCGCGTGGCAACAGCGAAGCAACGGGACTATGCGAACCCAATGCATAGCTATGAAGGGCGGGAGGTCGCGAAATGGCCGTCATCGATGACTTCCCACACTCGGTTCGACTGCAACAGCCGGCTCGTACTACCTCCGAATGAGGCTCCACCACTTGCGACGCCCCAGAAAGGCATAGAGGGGACGACGTTCTTTCGTTTGGCGCAGGGATGGGGGGTTGCATTTGGGTTCATGGGCTGCACGCACGCGGTTGGGGTGGGGAGGCACACAGGTGGCCAGGAGCGTACCCTGGCTGCCTTGGCACGCTTTGCAGCATAGAGGACCTAAAGGGCTCCAAAGAGACATGTCCTAATTATAGGTTGGTGGCATGGGTATGGAGCCGCGCCGTGGCGTGCCGTGGCGTGTGCTCCCGCCGCAGCCGGCGGGAGCGCGCTGTAGCGGCGGCGGTGGCGAGGGGGCAGCGGCGAGGCGGCGGCGGCAAAGCCCACCCACCCAGCAGACCAATGAATAGGACAGAGTGGGGTGTTGGTGTTGGTGTGTTTGGTGGGTTGGTGCGTTGGATGCCTGCAGAGCTGAGTGTACTAGGGGCTTGCAACGCGTGTAACCTCGACACGCGAGCGTGTCACTCCGCGTCTCCGCGTCTCCACCGTGCGGTAGGGATCTTGGATTGCTTCTCACGTCTCGACAAAACTTCCTTAACATATTTGGAGCGCGGTTATGGGCCACATAAGGGGAGAACATAATTGTCCCACCCTCATCTGGAACCCACCTGTGTTTTTTTTAAAGTTTTTTTCTATACCCGCTATTAGCCTATACACCTTAATTAAGCTTAATTAAGGCGGTCTGAAAAAAGTAGTCGCTATAAGCCGACCCTTATGTGTGTGTGTTGTGCATGTTAGTGTTAGTGTGTGTGCGTGTGTGGCACAGATGCAGAAACACATACACACACACACACACACGCATGCACGCATGCGTACACACACGCACGCACGCACACACATGCACACACACACACGCACGCACACACACAAACACACATGCACACACACACGCACACACACCTGTGGCATAATCGGGGCAGAGCTCGTCCAAATCATCAGGGCAAACCGCGCCCTCTGAAATCAGGGTAGGCAAACCACCAATGTTGAGTCCCAAATTTCCAGAGATGTCCAGGTGCACCTACGTGTGTATGCAGGGGGGAGGGGGGGGGGCAGTGTGTGTGTGTGTGTGTGTGTGTGCACACCGCCCTCCGAAATGAGAATCGGCAAGCCAGTCATAGTACACCTACGTGTGTGTGTGTGTTTTGTGTGTGCGTGTGCATGTTTGTGTGCATGTGTGTGCACGTGCGTGTGTGTGTGTGTGCGTGTGTGCATGTGTGTGTACGTGTGTGTGTGTGTGTGTGTGTGTGTGTGTGTGTGTGCATGTGCACATGTGTGTGTGTGTGTGTGTGCATGTGTGTGTGTGTGTGTGTGTGCACGTGCATGTGTGTATGCATGCGCGTGTGCGTGTGTGTGCGCGCGCATGTGTCCACGCTCGCTATCCGTGTGTGTGTGCGTGAGCGCGTGGCTGCATGCGTGTGCACCTGGCACGTTTGAACACAAAACGCAAAGCTCCAAAACCCCTAGTTCAACGTCCACCAGGGAGGTCAGCTCTCTAAGGCCGTCTGGCAGCGCGCCGGGAATCCCAGAGGTTACGGATCAGTGGTCCCTGGGAAGGATTTTAGTAATTAGTTTTTGCCGGCTCCAGCAACTTTGACCGCTCATACCAGGCACAATACACAGCGGGTATGCATGCACCGCATGCCGTTGGGCTGCTCTCGGCAAGATTTTTCCAACGCACCACTCCACGCCCTCACCCACTAAGTGTGGGGTGGTTTTCTGGGAAGTGGGAAATCCGGCTCGGAGCGGTATACGGCTTGCAGGGGAATCACTGTTCCGGATAGGTCAAGGCGGGTGAGGGAAAACACAACATTATTTCAACCTAGAACCTCCCACCACCCTCCAATTTGGAGGCTCCAAACCCCCAAGCCCCCAAACCTAAGCCCTAGACGCACCAGGGAGGTCAGCTCTCCGAGGCCGTCTGGCAGCGCTCCGGGGATTCCAGAGTTGCTCGATATGTCGAGGCTGGTTAGGGCGGTCAGAGTGGAGAATCCGCTGGCGGGGAGGGCGCCTGTGTGGAGAGCGTACGTGGGGGGGGGGGATGGAGAAAGAGAGAGAGAGAGAGAGAGAGAGAGAGAGAGAGGGGGGGGGAGATGGAGGGAGAGAGAGAGTGGAGGGGGGGAGAGTGTGTGTGTGTGTGTGTGTGTGTGTGTGATGTGTGGTGACGAAGTTGCCGGATACGTCGAGGCGGTTGAGGGCAGTCAGAGGCAAGAATCTGCTGGAAGGTGACTGTGCGGTGACTGTGTGGAGAGCGTGAGTGGGGGGAGGGACGGGTGCGCCCGCGGGCGTGTGCATGTGGAGAAAGAGAGACAGAGAGGGGGGGGAAAGAGAGAGAGAGAGAGAGAGACGGGGGGAAGAGAGGGGGGGGGGAGAGAGAGTGGATGGGGAGAGTGCGTGTGTGTGGTTGGGGGGGGGGGCAGA
Organism: Chlamydomonas sp. UWO 241; assembly: GCA_016618255.1. NCBI lineage: Eukaryota > Viridiplantae > Chlorophyta > Chlorophyceae > Chlamydomonadales > Chlamydomonadaceae > Chlamydomonas > Chlamydomonas priscui. The sequence continues at coordinate 520,714 of VFSX01000057.1, read as the reverse complement.
GTTGTTGGATATGTCGAGGTGGGTGGGGGCAGTCAGAGGATCTGCTGGCGGGGAAGGCGCCTGTATGGGAGCGTGAGTGAGGGGAGCGGCGGGCGTGTGTGCGTGTGTGATGAAGAAAGAAAGAGAGAGAGAGAGGGTGAGCGAGAGAGTGTGAGAGTGTGTGTGAGAGAGAGAGAGAGAGAGAGAGAGAGAGAGAGAGAGAAAGAAAGAGAGAGAGGGAGGGGCCCGCACGTCTCTCTCTATCAAGACACGTGGTATCTGCATACCTCACTGAGTCATTTCCAGGTTGCGCAATGCATTGGTTGTATATGCCGATGTATTTATCCGACGGACTGTGACTCGACCACGCATACACACAAACACACACACACACGCACACGCACACACGCATCTGACAGGCACGTGTTTCCAGAGACTCTCGCAGCGAGACAGAGAGAGACACACACACACACAGAAAGACACACACACAGACACACAGAGAGAGTGAAACAGACCCCCCCCTCTTCCCCCCCACACACACCTGTGAGGCGGGTGTTCCCAGAGAGGTCAAGATGCACCAAATCGGTGAGCATCGAAACGCCTGCCGGGACTGCTCCGCTGAGCCCAGTGTTTCCAGAGACCTGCGGGGAGGGTGGGAGGAAGGTGGGGGTAAGGTGGGAGGAAGGTGAGAGGAAGGCAGGTTGAAGGTGGGAGGAAGATGGGGGGAAGGCGGGAGGAACGTGGGAGGAAAGCGTGGGAGGAAGGTGGGAGGGAGGTGAGAATGTGATCACTTGGCGGTACACCGCCTGGTTGAAGAAGAAGCCTCGGTGTATCCGTCAGCCAACCTGCAACTCGACAAAGTGCACTTTCGGGTTGAGGCTGGCTGATTCGGGCTGGCGCGTCGGGTTGAGATTGGGCACATTTCGACCTGAGAAGTGTGACATCGACATCTTCACACCCTTTTCGCAAAACAATGCCTGTGGGTCGGCTTGAGATTGGGGAGTGAGCCGTGAGGCCCAGGTTGAGCCACGATTTTCCTAAAGTCCTGAGCGGAACCACTGAAGAAGCATTGCCCCTCCCCCCCCTGTGCCTCCTCGGAGCGGCGGTATACCCTGGCCATGCCCTGAATAGTATGGCGGCGGTAAATAATGGTTTGCTGAGGCCAGCCCACCGCCTGAAATCGTTCAAAAATGCAGATTTTTTTTCCAGAAAAGTGTGAAATCAACAATCCAGGAAGCTCTGCCCCCCCCTCCCCCTTCCGCCCACAACGTCAACACACGCACCTCCAGGTATTGCAACGCCGTTAGAGTTGTGCCCCACGAGGGCGGGATCACGCCGGTCAAACCACACACACACACACACACACACACACGCACACACACACACGCACACACACGCGCACACGCGTACACACTCACATGCATACACACACACACACACACACTTGCTCACACACACAGACGTCAACACACACACACACACACATGCACACGTACACACGCACACACACAAGCACACACAAACATGCCCAAACACTCACGTCCAGATGCACCAGTGCTGGCAGGGTGTTGCCCCACGAGGGCGGGATTGTGCCGGACAAACCACACACACCGTGTGTGACACACGCACACACACATACGCACACACGCACACACACACAAACACACCCGCACCCGCACCCGCACACACACACACACACACACACACTCACACACGCACACACACACAAATATACAAAGCACAAACACAAATGCACACGCACACACGCACACACACAAGCAAACACAAGCATGCCCAAACACTCACCTCCAGATGCACCAGTGCTGGCAGGGTGGTGCCCCACGAGGGCGGGATCGTGCTGGTCAAACTAGTGCCATCGCGCAGCACGAACATGGACAGTGCCGTCATCCTGCATGCACGAGAGAGAGAGTTAGAGAGAGGTTTAGGAGAGAGAGAGAGAGAGAGAAAGAGAGAGAGAGAGAGCGATAGCGAGAGAGAGAGGTGCAACCGAGTGAGAGAAGTCGAAGGTGTGTGTGTGTGTGTGTACCAGAATCGCGCAGCGCGAGCGTTGACAGCGCTGCCATCCTGCGTGTAAGAGAGAGAGTTAGAGAGAGATTTAAGAGAGACGGAGAGAGAGAGAGGTGCAACCGAGTGAGAGAAGTCGAAGGGGTGTGTGTGTGTATGTGTGTACCAGCGTCATGCAGCACAAGCATGGACATCGCCATCATCTTGCGTGAAAGAAATGATGAGATAGACTGGGTGAGAAAGAGAGAGAGTGGGAGTAGAGACAGGGAGAGGAACGAGAGAGAGGGAGAGAAGGGAGAGACAGGGAGAAAGAGAGAGAGATATATAGAGAGAGACCATGCACGCCTGTGCACACAAGCACAAAGATGTGTGCGCGCGCGCGCGCACCAACACACACTCACACATGCACACACACACACAGCCCTTTCTCTACACATACAATGTCTACACATAGAATGTCTAAAACGAAGTCTTGAACACCAACATCAACACCCAACAGACCTGAACAAACTGCACAATCGACCACACACATCCACACCAGCTCCACACACACACACATCCACACACACACACACACGCACACACACGCACACACACACACACACACACACACACACGCGTTCACACCTGCTCCACACTGGTGGCAGCGCGCCAGTAAGACGCCCCCCCACACACACACAAACACACACACACACGCACAGTCACACACACACACACAAACACACAAACACACCTGCTCCACACCGCTGGAAGTGCGCCAGTAAGACCGGAGTTTCCGGTCGAGTTGAAGACCTTCAACGCAGTCAATGTCGACCATTCGGATGGCATCGCGCCGGCCAGACCAACATTATCCTGTGTGTGTGTGTGTGTGTGTGTGTGTGTGTGTGTGTGTGTGTGTTTGTGTGATGAGGGGGTGGGGGATGTGTGTACGTGTGTGAGAGAGGGTGTGTGTGTTTGCATGTGTGTGGTAGAAACAGTAGCAGCAGAAACAGCAGCAGCAGCAGCAGTAGCTGCGGCAGCAACAGCAGCAGCCCCGCCGCCGCCGCCGCTGCCGCCGTCGCAGCAGCAGCAGCAGCAGCAGAAACAGCAGCAGCAGAAACAGCAGCAGCAGAAACAGCAGCAGCAGCAGCAGCAGCAGCAGCCCTGCCGCCGCTGCCGACGCAGCAGCTGCAGCTGCTGCAGAAACATCATCATCAGCAGCAGCAGCAGCAGCAGCAGCAGCAGCAGCAGCAGCAGCAGCAGCAGCAGCAGCAGCGGCAGCAGCAGCAGCGGCAGCAGCAGCAGAAATCCCAAACCCACCGAGATGTTCAGCAGGGTCAGCGCAGTCATGGCGGACCACGGCAGCAGCGGAAACAGCAGCAGCAGCAGCAGCAACAGCAACAGCAGCAGAAACAGCAGCAGCGGCAGCAGCAGCAGCGGCAGCGGCAGCAGACATCTCAAACCCACCGAGATGTTCAGCAGGGTCAGCACAGCCATGGCGGACCACGGCACGGGCAGCGTGCCTGTCAAAGAGTTGCCGGAGACATCGAGAGACAGAAGTGCAGTCATCTCGGAGTATGAATCGCGCAGGGGGCCTGTTGAGGGTTTAAGGGTTCGGGGTTTAAGGCTTGGGGTTTAGTGGAGCGTGCCTGTGGGGGTGTTGCCGGAGACGTCGAGAGGGGAGGGCGGTCATGTCGGAGTATGAGTCGCGCAGGGGGCCTGTTGAGGGTTTAAGGGTGTGGGGTTTAAGGCTTGGGGTTTAGTGGAGCGTGCCTGTGGGGGTGTTGCCGGAGACGTCGAGAGGGGAGGGCGGTCATGTCGGAGTATGAGTCGCGCAGGGGGCCTGTTGAGGGTTTTGTTGGTTACGTTATGATTTTTGTTTAGCGTTTGGATTCGGGGGTGGGGCAGCGTGCCCTGAGAGTTGTTGGAGACGTTGAGAGAGAGGAGGGCGTCATCTCGGAGTATGAGTTCATGCAGGGGGCCTGTTGAGGTTTGGGGTTTGGGGTTTCAGGATTAGGATTCGAGTTTTCGGTTTAAACTGTTTTAGGGTCAAGGTGTAAGGCAGCGTGCCCGTAGGGTGTTGCCGGAGACGTGAGAGAGAGGAGGGCGGCCATTTTGAGTATGATCCGCAGGGGTCTGTTGGGGTATTCCGGGTTTGGGATTTTTTTTAGGTTTAGGGTTTGGGGTTTTGGGGTAAGGTGGGGCGTGCCATCAGGGTGTTGCCTTACCGGAGACGAGACAGAGGAGGCGGTCATCTAGAGTATGAGTCGCGCAGCGCGGTCAGCGATGCTCAGAGCAACTCGTCGTCGTCGTTACATTGCATGACACAACGGCGTCGAAAACCTGGACACTTGCCATTACACACGTGCCACCCAACCCTGCGCCCTCCCCCATCAGCTCCCCCTCCCCCCCCCCCCCCCCCTGCCTCCCCTGCGGGACATCTTGACACAATCCGCGCACCTGACAGTCCAGCACCGGAAACGTTCAGGGTCTCGAGGCTGACAAGAGCAGAGTAGACATTGGGAAGGGTGCCAGCTAGCGTAGACACACCTAAAATGGGGTGGGGGTTGCAGGGGAGGGGAGTATTCAGAGTGGAGGGTTTACATGGGGGAGGGGGGGGGGCAAGAGATTTTCAGAGCGCAGCCGGCGTAGACACGCCCCAAAAAATAGGTGGAGGTTATAGGGGAGGGGAGGGTTCAGATGGGAGGGGAGGGGAGGTTGCAAGGGAGGGGAGGATTCAGAGGAGAGGGTTTACAGGGGGGGGGTTACAGGGGGGGGTTACAGGGGGTTACAGGGGAGGATTCAGAGGAGTTCAGGGGGGCGGTACAGGGGAGGGAGGGGGGGGGGTCAAGCGTGTCAGAGAGCAGCCAGCGTAGACATGCCTAGAAAAGGGGTTGAGGTTGCAGGGGAGGAGAGGGTTCAGAGGGGATGGTTTACAGGGGGGGGGGGGCGGGGGGCAGCAAGAGTGTAAGAGAGCAGCAGGAGCACAGCAGGCATGCTGTGTTGCGGGCACTCAGTCACTGACACTCCATCTCAGGCACTCAGGGCACTCAGGGCACTCAGTCAGGGCACTCAGGGCACTCAGGACACCCAGGGCACTCAGTCACAGGAATTCAGTACAGACACTCAGGGGACTGGGGGCACTCAAACACTCAGGGCACTTAGGGCACTCAGTCTCGGGCACTCCGCTCCTAGCTCCGAGCTCCTAGGTGCATGTCCTAGCTAGGTGCATGTCCTAGCTCCTAGGTGCATGTCCTAGCTCCTAGCTCCAAGCTCCTAGCTCCTAGATGCATGTCCTAGCTAGGTGCATGTGGCCCTTACAACCACGCTTACTGCAACATAAAGCCAATTCAGGAGGCAGCTCACATCAGTTGCGGGCACTGGCATGGTCACTGACAGTCACCGCCCACGTCGAGGGTCAACAAGGGTATGCAAGAGTATACAGCAAGGGTATACAGGGGTATACCGTGGTACCGCATTGCCTTGCCACCACTTTTATAAAGAGGGTAATTGTTTAGAATTTACGTGCCTTGCCGCGGGATTTTTGGGAATTTTCCCTGTTTTGACGTCACTTTTGGCGCTTATTTTCTTTTTCAACATTTATTTCTAGAAATCGGCCTTGCCGCGACGTTTTCCGAATTATTTTATCGGCAAGGCAAAGCGGTACTACGGTACAATGGTAGACAAGGGCATACAAGGGTTTACAACGATGCGTGGCCTATACATGGCCC
>VFSX01000057.1:507500-510000 GCA_016618255.1 Chlamydomonas sp. UWO 241 | reverse complement strand
CTGCCCTATCCATTGATGGTTCCGAGGCCCTTGAAGCCAGGGGTAGACACATCCAGGTCGAGTCCAACAATATCGCCACCGGTAGAGCACATGACGCCGACCCATGCCCACTCACACTCATGCCCAAGCCCACGCCCAAGCCAGGGCCCACTTACCCGCTTCCGAGACCCTCCCCGTTGATCATTCCGAGGCCCTCAAAGCCAGGGGTAGACGCATCCAGGTCGAGTCCAAAAACGTCGCCACCAGCATACCAAAAGACGACGACGACCGACCCACGTTCACCCACACGCACACCCACACCCAGCCCAAGCCCAAGCCCAAGCCCAGGGCCCACTTACCCGCTCACGAGACCCTCCCCATTGATCGTTCCGAGGCCTCAGGACCCGGATGTCAACGCATCTAGACACAGGCCCAGGCCCAACTCACCCACTGCCGCTACCCTCCCCATTGATCGTTCCGAGGCCCTCAAACCCAAGGGTGGACGCAGCCAGGTCGAGTCCAATAACGTCGCCACTGATAGAGCACGTGACGCCGACCCACGGCGCGGGCGAGCACGGGTTGGAGTCGATCGTCCAATCGGAGAGCGCGGGGGGGCTGCCGAGCGCCTGGCTCAAGAAGAAGAGCGCGTTTGCGGCCGTGGGGGAGGCAGGCGGGCCCGGCGGGGGCGGGGGCAACGGGGACGGGGGGAGAGGGGGGGAGGGGGAGGAGGCGGTGGGCCGGCGGGGGGGGGGTGGAGGAGAGGGAGGGGAGGGGAGGGGAGGGCGGGGAGGGGGGGGCGGGGCAGGAGGGGAGGGAGGTGGGACGGGGGGCGGGGGGGGGAGGAGGGGAGAGGAGGGAGGGGGAGGGGGGCGGCGGCGAGACGGCGGGGTCGTCGAAGATGCCGAAGATGACCGGGATTACAGATGGAAGGCCGGTCTGGGCCCCGTCCTGGTCGACCGTGCCGGCCGTTGCGCGGCGGATGGTGGAGTTGTACGGGACGCACTCTGCAGAAAGGTGTCGGTGTGTGTGCGGGGTGTGTGTGGGGGGCTTTGTTACGCCTAGGTTAGTATGGTTGAAACACTGAAAATAAACAAGTCAAAATGGCTGGTCCGAGTGCCTTCCATTGTCCACTGTTCCGGCCGTCGCGCGGCGGATGGTCGAGTCATAGGGGACGCACTCTGAAGGAGGGTGAGGGTGTGTGCGTGGGGGCTTTGTTAGGCCTATGTTGAGACCCTTGAAAACAATTCAAAAAGGCCGTCTGTGTGCCTTCGGTGGTCGACCGTGTCGACCGTCGCGCGGCGGATGGTGAGTCATACGGGACGCACTCTGCACGGGTGGGGTGGGGTGGGGACATTGGGCACCTTGAGGCCACTCCTGATACCCCCATTAAAAAGTATGTTGGTTTACACCAGTGATTTCCTTTTTGGCGTTTGGAGCCAGATTTGGGACCCATGGGGTTGGATTCTCAGTAAAATGGCCCCAGAAAATTAATTAGAAATCATGAAAAGGAAATCAATGGTTTACACCTTCATCTCGACCTCCACAGACGGGCGTGGCAATACGCCCACCCCTGCCCCTCTTGGCCACTGTCGCAAGGAGACGTCTTGGGGCCGCAGCCCACATGGTGGGCGAATGCGAGGCGAGCGACGTTTGTAGGTAATAGGAGGACATGGGGCAAATTATGACGGGGGACAATTTATTACGCTTTGCTTTGTTCCAGCCGATCCTTATGCGTGGCTGTGAGCCTGCACCCCCGCCCCCTCCCTCTGGACTTAAGCTCAGGAACCGTAGGGGAACCCGTGCCTGCGGGAGCGGGTCGGGCGGAGCGGTCCTGACACTCCTCCTTGGGTGGGAAGGATTCACACACCCAGACACATGGGGGCCCACCCTAATTGGTCACAGTGCCTGTATGCTCGATTGGCCATCCCCAACCCCACCCGCGGATTTCTCGGTCGCAACAAAATGTTTGGCACGCGAATGCCGACGCTGATGCTGAACCTCTTCACTTAATGAGCACCCCTTAGAAAGCCCCAAGCCCCATAACCCCGAGCCCGAGAGCTTTGACAATGCATTGTATTGTATTGCATTGTATTGTATTGTATTGTATATAGGACTGTAAAACTCTCATCATCAATGCAACCCTCAACGCTAAAAATGTCCCTACGCACCCGCAGAGTTCTCGTTTGCAACGAACGCGTGGTACGCAATGTCAACGCTTATTTCCAGCAGCTTCAGCGATTTGCACTTATCCTGTGCAGGGTGTGTGTGGGGGGGGAGGCAAGGGTTTAGGGTTAACTTCTTGGGCATGCCAAGTTTAAAGAAGAAGACAAAGAAAATGAATTAAAATATGTCATTGTTGTACGCAACGTCGACGCTGATTTCCAGCAGCTTGAGCAATTTGCATTTGTCCTGTGCATGCGGGGGGGGGGGGAGGGTTACTTAACCTTAAGGGCCAACACTTGCAATACTTACAACTTCATAAGTATCAAAATTTGTGCAATTCCCACGCGCAGCGCCAGAC
>VFSX01000057.1:497500-502500 GCA_016618255.1 Chlamydomonas sp. UWO 241 | reverse complement strand
GAAGGGAGAGGGGTGGAGGGAGAGGGGTGGAGGGAGAGAGGTAGAGGGAAGGGGCTCATGAGGAACCAGTCTCATGCTGTTGCCGCTCTTGTCCGAGCATTCGTCGCAGTCGTCCTGGCGCGTGGGTGAAAGGGGGAGGGGGGGGAGAGCTCAGGTGGCGGCAGGAGGGGGGGGTCGGGTTGCAGCAGTTTTGTGCTGATTTTGTTCTGCTCTCTTGCTGCTGTTGCTGGCACTCTTGGAGGAGCCTTCTTCGCAGTCGTCCTGATGTGTGGTGGAAAGGGGGGGGGGAGGGCGGGTGGCGGCAGGGGGGCTCGGGTTGCAGCATTTTTGTGCTGATTTTTTCTGCTCTCTTGCTGCTGTTGCTGGCACTCTTGGAGGAGCCTTCTTCGCAGTCGTCCTGATGTGTGGGGGGGAGGGGGGGGGGGGGAGGTCGGGTGGCGGCAGGAGGCTCGGGTTGCAGCAGTTTTGTGCTGTTTTTGCTTCTCTCTCTTGCTGCTGCTGCTGCCGCTCTTGGAACAGCCTTTGCCGCAGTTGTCCTGATGCATGGGAGAAAAGGGGAGGGTGGGGAGAGCTCAGGTGGCGGGAGGGAAGGGGTGCAGCAATTTTTGTGCTATTTTTTGCTTCTCTCTCTTGCTGCTGCTGCTACTCTTGGAGAAGCCTTCGTCGCAGTCATCAGGATGTGTGGGAGACATGGGGGGGGGGGGGGAGGTGGGGTGGCAGCAGGGGGGGGGGCGGGTTGTAGCAGTTGTGTGCTGCTCTTGCTTCTCTCTCTTGCTGCTTCTTGCCACCGCTCTTGGAGGAGCCTTTTTCGCAGTCGTCCTGGTGTGTGGGGGACAGAGGAGCGGCAGGTGGCAGTAGATGGAGTCGGCCCCCCGCAGGCCCTCAGTCTGGCTCATGGTGTTCAACCCCCCTACAATTGCTTTTTACTGTCTTTGTTTTGTTTTAGCCAGCCTGGTTTTAAGAAAACCACCAAGAAAAAAGCCGCGGGCACCCACCGCAGTTCCCCCGAGTGACAGCAGCAGGTGGCAGTAGTTGGAGTCGGCCCCCCACAGGCCCTCAGTCTGGCCTATGGTGTTCAATCCCCCTACAATTGCTTTTAACTGTCTTTGTTTTGGTTCAGCCAGGCTAGTTTTTGCAAAGGAGATCGCCAAGAAAAGCCGTGGGCACCCACCGCAGTTCCCCTGAGAGAGAGAGCGGAAGGTGGCAGTACTTGGAGTCGGCAGGTTTGCCTTAACCCCTGCAGGTTTTCCGAAACCCCGACCCTGCAAGGTTCATCGTGTTTCCCCAGTTTTTTTGCACGTGGCTCTCAGAGTCTGTATGGGCGCAGCTTTCTTGTGTGCCTGCCACACACCAGCTCCCACCCCAACTCAGCAGTCTCCCGGGAGGTGCCCTCCCTTGGTTTTAAGAACGTGCATGATCTTTAGGGGTCATATAAGAGTTGCACCTTCATTTTTGGGGTCGATCGGAGCAGGTGGATTCTGGCACTTGACAGCACTGCTCTGTATCCGAAGGTCGCAGATAGGGTGTTGCATGAGACAAGAGTCCTCCTACTTACCGCGGTCCCTCCCAGGCGAGAGCGGCAAGCGACTTCAACACATAGTCGGAGTCGGGGCAGGCCTCCCAGGCCGTCGTTCGTTAACCCTCCACCCAGACCATGAACCATGATCCCTGGACATTTTTTCCGAATGTTCTCCCGTTGTTTTTGTCGGATTTATTCTGCTTACCGCGGTGCCCCCGAGGGAGAGCGGCAGGTGGCAGTAGTTGGAATCGGCCCCCCCGCAGGCCCTCGTGAACCCTCCACCCAAACCCAGATGAAAAGTAACTCTTCGGGTTTTCCTGCTGTTATTTTGTCGGTTTTATTCTGCTCACCGCGGTGCCCCCAAGAGAGAGCGGCAGGTGGCAGTAGTTGGAGTCGGCGCCCCTCAGGTCCTCGGTCTGGCACATCACGTTGTCAGACGCGCAGTTCTGGCACGTTGGCGCGCAGTACGAGTACGAAGGGTTGGCCAGCGGCGCGGGAGGGGGCGGCGCTGCATATTTGTGTGTGTGTGTGTGTGTGTGTGTGTGTGTGTGTGTGCTCCCATTGGAGCGCCGCCGCCAAGCACGTGTATAACGATTTCGAAAACAAAAAAACCACACCGCCCACCGCACGCTGTCCCGCCTCGTCGATCGCCCTCACGCCGCCTCCGCCCCCGCCGTCCGCTCTGACGACCACCTGTGCTTCGGCGTCCAAGCCGTGGCCGACGCTTTTGGAGAGCACTTCAAACTCCACGACCTCACCTCAACCGTCTGCCTTTCCACGTTGGACTCACACCTGGCCCACGCTCTTTCCCCTCCTCCCCCCCGCCGTCAATGCCTTCACCCTCATGGGGCGAGGTGGAGGCCGCAATCGAAACCCTACAAAAATCCGCCCCCGGTTACGACAACATCACCGCCCCGCTCATCAAGCACGGCGGCGACACTGTCACCGGAGCCCTCCACCGTCTCATCATCTCGTGTTGGAACACCAGAACCATCCCCACCGCATGGAAGCAGGCGGACATCTGCCCCCTCTACAAGGGCGCATCGTCCGGCCTGACCTCAGCCGTCAAGTCCTACCGCGGCATCTCCCTGCTTCCCGTCCCGGGAAAAGTCTACACACACGTCCTCCTCAACCGCCTCGGATGACACCTGGATGACCACCTCGCCACCTACCAATTCGGTTTCCGGCCCGGCCAAGGCACCACCGCCCCCATCTTTACCCTACGCCGCCTCCAAGAGGAGTCTCACCGCGCACAAGCCCCTTTTCACGTGGCTTACGTCGACCTCTCCAAGGCTTTTGACCAAGTCAACCACACCGCCCTCTGGCACGCCCTCCTCCGACGAGGCGTGCACCCCGACCTCCTCTCCCGCCTCAAAAGCCTTTACTCTGGTGCCACCGCCAGAGTCCGGGTTGGCGGCGCCTACTCTGCCTCCTTTCCCCTCGAAGCTGGAGTCAAGCGAGGCTGCCCCCTCTCCCCCCTCCTTTTCAACATCTTCATCGAAACTGTCATCTGATCCCTGATAGCCCAGCTCCCCAACGCTGGCATCCAAATTGGATACGTGGTGAACGGCATCCTCCACACACCCCTCCCACGCCACGGTTTCGACTCTACCCTTCTCGCCCTCCTCCTCTACGCGGACGACATAGCTTTGATGGCGCTCGACATCGGTGCTCTCAGAGATATGCTCGCCCGCCTCGACCAGATCTGCTCCGACCTTGTACTTGAGATCAACTACGCCAAGACCGTGCACCAAAACCTGGGTCACCCGTCTGCCCACACCGACACCCCAGCACCGATCCCCACCCCCTCCACTTCCTCCGCTACCCCCCACCTCATCCACCCCACAGACACGTTCAAATACCTAGGCAGTATTTATTCCACCCCCGCAGCCCCCTTCCCTTCTGATGCACACCCCGACTCCCACTCAGACGCCGGGATACTCGATGCCGAGATCTCGCGCCATATTGGCTCTGCGTGGTTTGACTACAAACGCCTCACCCTACGGTTCTGGGACGCCCCCACTGAAGTCATATCTGACTCTACCAAGATCCGTTTGTACAATGCCTATGTGGTTTCCGCACTCCTGTATGGTTGCCAAGCATGGACACTGAACAAAGCCCACATCCAACGCCTCGAGGTTACCCACAACCGATTCCTACGCCGCCTTAAGCGGATCCCCCACAACCTTCTCCCCTTCCTCCCCTCACACCTCCACCATCGAGATGCACGCGAAGGACCCACCCACAGCGCCCATCATCGACACCATCAACAAACACCGAGCTGCGTTCATCGGTCCCCTCATCCGCCACCTCCCCCCCTCTCCATCTCCTCAGCCCCTCCACCCTCCCCACCCCAGCCCCGCCATCTTCCCCTCCCCTCCCCCTCCCCAGCCCCTTCACCCTCCACACCCCATCTTCCCAGCCACCGCCGCACTTTTCATGTGCCGTCGACCGGACGCGGATGGCCTCCACGCGGGAGGGGCCATCACGTCGTACCGGCAGAATGCAGGTGACATTTTCACATCCCAACGGTTTCGAGACGCCGTCAAGACTCGCTTTGACCAGTTCAAACGAGATTGAGCCAAGTACGCCGAGTACCCGGAGCTCACGCGCATCCTCGACAACCGAGTCCCACCCGGATGGCTCACCCTAGCGAGATTTCCACAGCTGTGGGAGTCCATATGCCGCGATCTGGCAAAGGCGGGATAGAGGTGTTGACCACCACACAGCCTCGAGAAGGAGAGAGAGAGAGAGAATGATCACAGTCAGCTTAGTCAGCGTACAACACAGCGTACTTAGAGGCAGTCCCCCCAGCAGAGTGGCATTATATCCCCTCATAGCGACGAGTGGTCACCCGCTATTGACAGACGCCCTTATGCAGACCTCTGGAACGATATCGCCGTTATCTTTGTAACGATCTGGAATGGAATGGAATGGAATGGAATGTGTATGTTTATGCGTGTGTGTGTGTGTGTACGTGTGTGACATCAACCCACCAGGCGATGGAGGAGGGCCAGGGGAGGGCGGCGGCGACTGCGTCGTTAGAACAGATGCAGAGCCATCCTTTTCGATAAACAAAAACTTGGACCTTGAACCCTAGACCTTGACCTCAAACACCAAGCCATACAAACGAGGCACACGAACAACACACCCACCAGGAGACGGAGGGGGAGGGGCAGGGGAGGGCGGTGGCGACTGCGTGGTCAGTTACACTTGTAACAGCAGACGCAGAGCCATCCTTCTCGATTTCATGCTATGAACCCTAGACTCCAGATCCTTGACCCAACACCCAAAACCTTGGACCTTAAACCCACCAGGAGACGGAGGAGGAGGAGCAAGGGAGGGCGGCGACGACTGCGTGGTAACAATAGACGCATATCCATCCTGTTCGACTTGATGCCCTGAACCCTGGACCATAGATCCTCGACTCACCCTTACCCTAAACCCTAAACCCTAGACCCTAAACCCTAGGACATAGACC
>VFSX01000057.1:375000-492500 GCA_016618255.1 Chlamydomonas sp. UWO 241 | reverse complement strand
CAGCGTCTGACGACCAGACAATCCGCATCTGGAACTGGCAGTCGCGCACGTGCATCGCAGTGCTCACGGGCCACAACCACTACGTCATGTGCGCGCGATTCCACATCAAGGTGTGTGCGAGCGCGTGTGTGGGTGTTGGGGGTTTCCTTCCCGTTCGGGAAACAAAAGAAAGCGTGTCCAAAGGGCGCGCATCCGACGGTTTATGGGAGGGTGCATTGGGGAAAGACGACGTGCGGAGGCTTTTGTTTCGGGGCAAAGTGTGAAATCGTCGATTCTCGCACTTTTCGAAGCGATTCTTCGGGCTGCAGCCCGAAATCCCGGCGACACCGGGAAATGCTCTTAGGGAAAACCGAACAGATGACTGGCCACAAGGAAACCCCTGGTGTGTGTGGGTGTGTGGGTGTGTGCGTGCGTGTGTGTGTGTGGGGGGGGGGGTGGATGGGTGGGTATCTACGCCAACTGGTGGTCCACCTGTATTGCTACGCTGTGACGTGCACGCTGTGGCTAGTGGGGGCCCTATTGATGGGGCTGCGGGGGCTGTTCTTTCACAAGCCCGCGCACACAAGCCCCTTCCCCCGCCCTCCGTACACACACCTACACATCCACACTCTCCACACATCCACACACTCCACACATCCACACTCTCCACACATCCACACTCTCCACACCCCCACACATCCATACATCCACACACGCAGGAGGACCTCGTCGTGTCTGGTTCCCTCGACCAGACCGTGCGCGTGTGGGACATCAGCGGGCTCAAGAAGAGCTCGTCCCCAGGCATGCCTGACATGCTCAAGGTGTGGGAAGTGTGGAGTGTGGAGAGTTTGTGTGGGGGAGTGTGTGTGGAACAGTCAGGGTGTGGGTTTGTACACGCCCGTCGGGGTGGGTGAGGCCGCGGAGCGGAAGGGGGGGGGGGGGCACGCCCTGTCCCCTCCGCCTCCTCCCCCCGCGCACACACACACACATGCTCTCTCTCTCTCACACACACACACACACACACATGCTCTGCCACACATGCTCGCACACGCAAACACCCCCCCCCGCACATCCACACATGCTCTCTCTCTCTCTCACACACACGCACACACTCACACGCAGGCTCCCCAGCTCAACACCGACCTCTTTGGGGGTGGCGACGCGGTGGTCAAGTGAGTGTGTGTGTGTGTGGTCGATTTTACAGTCTTGTTGGACGCCTTTAATAGCATATTAGACTTGTGCTTGCGCACTCAATCCCTGAGGCAGGCAGATACTATCACCCGCACTAGTCCACTGAGTGGATACACATTGACTGTGTCCATCCCAGTAGCTCTAGTACATCTGGTCGCGCCATGCGTCTCAGTTCGGGCAGCCAGCCTGGCCACCCTCCTCCTCCTCCGTTCATCACGTGGCGCACGCCCGCCATGCCGCCAGCCTCCATGCATGGCGCTTGCGCTGCGAGGGCGCTTGCTGCCAGTGCATCTCCGTCGTCATGTGTCTCATGCAAGTAAGATTCGCCCTGCATGGAGACCCTCCATGCAGGTCACTGAAGTGCCCCGCGATTCGTGCCGTAGCTGCAGTCCGTAGGCCGAAGCCGTCGCCGCAGCCGATGTCAGTAGCCGTGGCCGTAGCCGTGGCCGATGCAGATGCATATGCCCAGAGGGCGGACGTGTAGCCGATGCGATGTGAGTGCAGATGCAGGGTGTCCCTGGCCGTAGCCGAAGCCTTAGCCAATGTCAATCAATAGCCGATGCCCATAGCCGGTGCCCTGGCTGTAGCGTAGCTGCAGCTTCTGCCCGGTGCCGGTGCCCGTGGCTGCATGGGGGTATTGACGATGGCGGCGCCGACTTCTGCCAGCAGCCTGCCCTCCGTCCCCGTATGCCTCGCAGTTGCCTGCCTTATGACGCCGTGTCTCAAACAGCCTCTAGCGCTCTGAATCAGGGCAAATCGGCGACAGAGCCGATTTCTCCAAACCCCGGGTCGCTCATGCTGCAGCAGCACCCTGTCAGCCCAGTTGGTCCGCCATTGGCGGCGTCGGGGCGGGAGCCCCCGACGATTTTGTGACACCACTTGAAGTTTTGTGTGTGTGTGTGTGTGTGTGTGTGTGTGTGTGTGTGTGTGGTGTGTGTGTTTGTTTGTGTTTTGTGTGAGTGTGTTTTGTGTGTGGGTGTGTGTGTGGGTGTTGTGTGTTTTGTGTGTGGGTGTGTTTTGTGTGTGTTGTGTGTTTTGTGTGTGTGTGTGTGTGTATGGTTGTGGGCAACCGTATATCCCGTATATACGTATATACGGCCGTATATACGGATGTCAAAAGCGGGCGGTATACGCACTGCAATATACGGTTATTTTTTATTTTTGTGTGGATTGCGGCTCACGCCGACGCGATCCGGGCCGCAACGGGCCGCAACGGGTCGCAAACAGCCACAGTAGCAGTAAGCAAGAGATATAGGATGGAGGAACGTGGGCCGCAAGGTCCTTCAGACAGCCAATGGGGTCACACCTTGGAGTCACGCAACAAACGGCAACGGAATCGGACGATTCTGCTTGCATTGTTAAGCTGCTGACCAACTTTGTCGATTGCATGCAGCTTTGGGGGGGTAGTGGTGATGTGCATGGGGCGCATGCATGGGGCTCATGGGGCGGGTGGCGCAACAACTTTGGGGTCTCTCTGGGTCGAGGTCTGGGGTCTGGGGTCTGGGGCCTGAGGTCTGGGGTCTGGGGTCTGGAGTCTGGGGCGGGAGGCGGGGGCGGGGTCTGGGGCCTGGGGCCTGGGGTCTGGGTCTTGGGTCTGTGGGTGTGGGTGTGGGTGTGGGTCTAGGCAGGGGGTCCCCTGGGTCTAGGGTTTGGGTGTGTGTCTGGGTCTGGGTCTTGGTGGGGTAGTGTCTCGGCTATTACTTGCTCAGCGTTTTAACAAGGGACGGGGGCCCTTGGGTACTGAACTAGATCAGGTCGTAGACTCAACGGAGGGGGGAGGAGGGAGAGGAGGGGAAGGGAGGAGGGAGAGGACTTGGCTCCCGCACGCACCGCTGCCGCCCGTGCAGCCACAATACGGTTTTGGCATTTACTGAAAAACCTTAGCACGCATGATGATCACACCGAGAGCAACAGTGCCCCTTGTAAATCCAGCGTTCCAACGGCGTGTCTCTCACGCAATTTGACATACATATGAGGCAGCTGTGCTACATATACGGATACGTATCTACGGACATACGGTCGTATGTACGTATATACGGATACACGGGGCCGTCCATCTACGGCCCCGTGTATCTTGCCCACAACCCTATGTGTGTGTGTGTTTTGTGTGTTTTGTGTGTGTTTTGTTCAAAGGGGGGGGGGCAGAAAATACATGAAATGGAACACAAGCTGGAATCTTGTCTCCTTGCTGTGAATGTTCCAAAACCATCGGAATTTTTGAATTTGGACACCTGGGGGTCGAGATATGAGGGCTCAAAGTTGGGGTAGGGGGGGTGGGGGGGTGGGGGTCCAGAGCCTTCTTCGGGGGGTTCAGCACTTTCTTTCTAGTGGGCCGTTTTGGACGGGAAAACCACTGTTGGAACCGCCTTGATGAGAGGAGCACGAATCCACTCCAAGAAGTGACCCTGGGTTAAAGGGTGGGGGGAACACCCCCTCAACGCCCCAACTCCCCCGCGTGCTCCCTTCGGTGCACGAAGTGCCCACAAGCAATTTTAGCAACCTTCATGGATTGAGATGGGACCGACGCCATCTGAATCTCCTTGGAGAGCACAGCAAAACACCTCAGGAGAGTCAACCCTGAATCTGCCTGGAAAGTGTGAACTGGTGGGTCCACACTCCTTGGTGCCCGCCGACTAAGCCATGGAATGGCTAGATTTTGGGGTTGATTTTGGCCGTCTGCCGGCAACTTAGACATTGCGATGGACAGCCCTCACTGTAAGGAAGCCATGCGCATTGGTCCTGGCTCCATGCATGGCGTATTTTGTGAGATGGGGGGGGGGGGGGATAGGGGGGTCATTTTTTGTACCATGTGTTCCAGTATTTTTTTTTCTGCCCCCCCGTGGTTTTGTTTGTTTTTTGTGTGAGTGTGTTTTGTGTGTGTGTGTGTGCATGTGTGTGTGTGCGCGCGCGTGTGTGTGTGTGTGTGTGTGTGTGTGCAAACGTGTGTCTTACATGTGTGGGTGTGGGTGTCAGTGTCATTGTGCGGAGTCTTGCGCCGTGTGGGGGCGGGCTTGTGAAAGAACAGCTCCCGAAGCCCCATCAATAGAGCCCCTAATAGCCACCTGGATGTGTGGAGTCGCGCGCACATCACAGCGTACGTGTGTGGGTGTTGGTGTGGGTGTCAGTGTGCGGAGTCTTGCGTCGACGCGGTAGTCAAGTACGTCTCTGGAGAGTATGTGCTCCAGCCTTCCCCCCCCCCCCCCCACGGAACCCCCACGCACACCCACATTCAGGTACGTGCTCGAGGGCCACGACCGCGGCGTCAACTGGGCGAGCTTCCACCCGTCGCTGCCGCTCATCGTGTCTGGCGCGGACGACCGCCAGGTGACTGACTGACTGCGCCCCCCTCTCGAGCAACCCAGACAGTAGTTAGGGCTGGGTTTGGGGTCTTGCTGGGGCTGGGGTTAGTCAGGGCTTCCACCCATCGCTGCCGCTGATCGTGTCTGGCGCGGACGACCGACAGGTGAGTGATTTGCCCTTGCGGGCGCCTTTGCTTGCTACGCCTTTCGGGGTTGGAAAACTGGTCAAAACCGGGCCTAGCTTGAGTTTTTGGTTGGTCGAGGCTCCCGCCCGTCCCTTCCCCTGGTCGTGTCCGGCGCGGACGACCGCCAGGTGACTGACTGACCGCCCCCCCCCCTCCGCCCCCCCTCCCCCTTCTCGAGCAACCCAGACAGTAGTTAGGGCTGGGTTTGGTGTCTTGCTGGGGTTTGGGTTAGCCAGGGCTTCCACCCTTCGCTGCCGCTCATCGTGTCCGGCGCGGAGGACCGACAGGTGACTTGACTGGCCCTCTGGAGCGCTCTTGCTGGGGCCCTTTTTCGGGTTGAAAACAACTTAAAACCCTAAAGAAAATGGGTCTAGAGCTGGAGCCATCTAGGGTTTCGGTTGGTCGGGGCGTCCACCCGACGCTGCCGCTCATCGTGTCTGGCGCGGACGACCGCCAGGTGACTGATTTGCGCTTACGGGCGCCGTTGTTTGTTGGGCTTTTCGGGGTTGGAAAACTGGTCAAAATTTAGACTAGCTGGGGTTTTGGTTGGTCGGGGCTCCCGCCTGTCCCCCCGGTTCCCCCGGTCGTGTCACAGGCGCGGACGACCGAGTGGTGACTGACGCGCGCTCTCAAGCCCCTTCGCAAGTTATTTGGGCTCAGCCAGGTTTCTAGGCTTGGGTTAGGGTCTGTCAGGGCGTCCACCCATCGCTTCCGCTGATCGTGTCTGGCGCGGACGACTGCCAGGTGACTGACGTGCACTCTCGAGCTCCCTCGCGAGTTCTTAGGACTCGGTCAGGGCTCTAGGCTTGGGTTTGGGTCTCAGGCTTTTACCCGTTGCTGCCGCTGATCTTGTCTGGCGCAGAAACCCTTAACCCTCAACCCTAAACCCCTGCACCCTAAACCCTGATCGTCTGGCGCGGACGACCGCAAAGTGTACTCGCCATAGCGCTCGCTCCATGTTTGCTTGCTGTGCTGTGCTGTGCCCCCAATCGCACACTCACGCAAACGACAAGACACACAAAAAGACCCACCCACCCACACACACGCACGCGCGCCCAGGTCAAGCTGTTGCGCTGCAACGAGAGCAAGGCGTGGGAGGTGCTCCCCCAACTACACGCACACACACACACACACACACACACACACACACACACACACACACGCACACGCACGCACGCACACACACACACACACGCCCAGGTCAAGCTGTGGCGCTACAACGAGAGCAAGGCGTGGGAGGTCGACACGCTGCGCGGGCACACCAACAACGTGTCGTGCGTGCTGTTCCATGCGCGCCAGGTGGGGGTGGCCTGAGGTTGTGTGCGTGTGTGCTGCATTGTGTTTGAGTAGGGGGTGGGGGGCACACGCACAGTGTGCCAGTGCATACGCACAGTGTGCCAGGGCACACACACATTTTTCCAGTGGGCCACACATACGACGTGTCGTGCATGCTGTTTCATGCGTGCGAGGTGAGGGTGGCCTCAGGGGGCGGGGGTCTGGGTGAGAGGGGGAGGCTGGGGGATTGTTCAGGGGGGGCACGCAACATGATGATGAAGGATTTTACAGCCTGTGTGTGTCACCAGTACGGGTGTACAGAGTGCGATAGCGCAGATTCGAGCGGTACACTCGCCCCTCTTCCCGCCCTCGCAGCACTCACAACCCACAACCCAGCCACCCATCCTCTCAGAGTCTGTGGCTGTCACTCTCACACGCACAGGACCTGATTTGTCTCTAACTCGGAGGATAAGCCGGTGCGCGTGTGGGAGATGTCCACCTTAACTCGTCACACACACAGACACACACTGACACACACACACACACGCACACACACACACAGAACCTGATTGTCTCCAACTCTGAGGACAAGTCTGTGCGCGTGTGGGACATGTCCACACCTCACTCGTCGCACACACACACTCACACACACACACAATCACTTACACGCACACACACACACACGCACACACACACAGGACCTGATTGTGTCCAACTCTGAGGACAAGTCTGTGCGCGTGTGGGACATGTCGAAGCGCGCGGGCGTGCAGACGTTCAGGCGCGAGCACGACCGCTTCTGGATCATGGCAGGGCACCCGGTGCGTGTGTGTGTGTGTGTGTGCGTGTGCGTGTGTGTTGTGTGTGTGTTGTGTGTGTCTAGGGGGGGAGGTGCGAGCACAACCGCTTCTGGATCATGGCAGGGTACCCGGTTCGTGTGTGTGTGTGTGTGTCTAGGGGGGAGGTGCGAGCACGACCGCTTCTGGATTATGGCAGGGCACCCGGTGCGTGTGTGTGTGTGTGTGTGTGCAGACGTTCAGGCGCGAGCACAACCGCTTCTGGATCATGGCAGGGCACCCGGTGCGTGCATGTGTGTGTGCGTGTGTGTGTGTGTGTGTGTGTGTGTGTGTGTGTGTGTGTGCGTCTGCACACACACACACACGGTGCATGTGTGTGTGTGCAGACAGTCAGGCGCAAGCACCACCGCTTCTGGATCATGGCAGGGCACCCAGTGCATGTGTGTGTGTGTGTGTGTGTGTGTGTGTGTATGTATATGGGTGGAATACGGGGCTTGGCTTGACTTTCTGTGCGTGTCAACACACACACACACACACACGCACACATACGCAGGAGACCAACCAACCAACCAAGCGTTACATGAGGCCGAACACACACACACACACACACGCACACACAAGCAGGAGATCAACCTCCTGGCTGCCGGCCACGACGGAGGCATGATTGTGTTCAAGCTCGAGCGCGAGCGCCCGGCGTACTCGACGCACCAGGGTACGCTGTACTACGTCAAGGACCGCTACCTCCGCACGTACGACTTTGCCACGCAGCGCGACAACCCGCTCATCTCTGTGCGCCGCACTGGGTCTGCGGGCGCAAACCAGGTGTGTGTGTGTGCGTTTGTGTTATGCGTGTGTTTGTGTGCGTGTGCGTGTTGTTTTTGCTAGAAAGCCCATGTCATTGTTCCTGTGTGTGTGCGGTGGGTGGGGGGGGGGGGGCAACGGCAGCGCTCACATGCACGTGCCCTGAGCACCGCACCGGGTCCGCAGGAGTCAACTAGATGTGGTCCCTAAAAGGTAGCACACACCCCGCCACTGCATTGCCACGGCCACAATCCCGTGCATGCGTGTGCGCACACGCTGCACGCACGTGCGCATAGGTTGAGCAACACACCGCACGCGCGCGTAAGCGTGTTCGCACACCGCACACACACAACATACACCCACACACGCACACACCCAGGGCCCCAAGACGCTCTCGTACAACCCCGCCGAGAACGCGCTGCTCATCACGTCCGACATCGACGGCGGCTCTTATGAGCTGTACATTGTGCCCAAGGTGTGGTCACTCTGATGGGAGTGCTACGAGGGGAGAGGTCACTCTGATGGGGGTGAGACGAGGGGGTAGGTAACTCTGAAGGGAGTGAGACGAGGAGGGAGGTCACTCTGATGGGAGTGAGACAAGGGGGGAGGTCACTCTGATGGAGTGAGACAAGGGTGGAGGTCACTCTGATGGGAGTGAGACGAGGGGGGAGCTCACTCTGCTGGGAGTGAGACGAGGAGGGAGGTCACTCTGATGGAGTGAGAAGAGGGGGTAGGTCACTTTGATGAGAGTGATAAACGGGGGGTGGGGGGGGGCATTCTGATGGATGTGAGACCAGGGGGGAGGCCACTCTGATGGGAGTGAGTTGCAGGGGAGGTCACACTCTGATGGGAGTGATACGCTCGGGGTGGGGGGGTGTCACTCTGATGAGAGTGATACGAGGGGAGATGTCACTCTGATGGGAGTGATGCGTGTGTGTGTAGGGGGTGGCATTCTGATGGGAGTGAGACGAGGGGGGAGGTAACTCTGAAGGGAGTGATGCGCAAGGGGGCGGGGCACTCTGATGGGAGTGAGGCGAGGAGGGAGGTCACTCTGATGGGAGTGAGACGAGGGGAGAGGTCACTCTGATGGGGGTGAGACGAGGGGGTAGGTCACTCTGATGGAGTGAGACGAGGGGGTAGGTCACTTTGATGGGAGTTTTCACAGTTTTTACTTGTACGCGCCTGGAGGACCCTGCGGCGTGAGTTAACTTGTACGCGCCTGGAGGACCCTGCGGCGTGAGTTAACTTTGATGAGAGTGATATACGGGGGGGGGGGGGGGGCATTCTGATGGAGTGAGACAGGGGGGGGGGCACTCTGATGGGATGAGTTGCAGGGGAGGTCATTCTGATGAGAGTGATACGCGGGTGTGTGTGTCTCATCAGAGCGATACGAGGGGAGATGTCACTCTGATGGGAGTGATGCGTGTGTGTGTGCGGGGGGGGGGGGGGGCATTCTGATGGGAGTGAGACGAGGGGGAAGGTCACTCTGATGGGAGTGATATGCAGGGGGGGAGGGGGGCACTCTGATGGGAGAGATGCAGGGGGGGGCACTTTGATGGGAGTGAGACGAGGGGGAGATCACTCTGATGGGAGCGGCGAGAGGGGGAGGTCACTCTGATGGGAGCGAGACGAGGGGGGAGGTCACTCTGATGGGAGTGAGACGAGGGGGGAGGTCACCCTGATGGGAGTGAGACGAGGGGGGTGGTCACTCTGATGGGGGTGATGCGTGAGGGCGGGAGGTATGAGCACACATGTGCACGCACACCAACACAAACACGCACGCCTTGCGCACATGCAATGCACACACACTCGCACACACACATGCACATGCACGCGTGCACACAAACATGCCCCCCCCCCCCGGACACACACAGGAGACAGCGCACGTCGACATCGTTCCTGAGGCCAAGCATGACTTCGGCCCACATGTACACACACACACACAATCACACAAACTTGACCTCCCCCCCCTTCCCCCCTAAATAACACACACGAGACCGCGCGTGGCGACACCGCGCCCGAGGCCAAGCACACACATACACACTTACACCAACTCGACAATTTAAAAAATCAACCACACACACATCCTCCCCCCTGCCCCCCTTACACGTACACACACACACACACACACACACACACACTCCTTCCCCACACAGGAGACTGCGCGCGGCGACACCGCACCCGAGGCCAAGCGCGGCCTCGGCACGTCCGCCGTGTTCATCGCGCGCAACCGCTTTGCGGTGCTCGACCGCGCGTCCAACACGATCCAGATCCGCAACCTGCAGAACGAGGTGCGTGCGTTTGGCGGTTGATTAGTTGGTTGGCCGGTTTGTTAGTTTGGAAGTGTGCAACCGCTTTGCGGTGCTCGACCGCGCGTCCAACACGATCCAGATCCGCAACCTGCAGAACGAGGTGCGTGCGTTTGGCGGTTGGTTAGTTGGTTGGCCGGTTTGTTAGTTTGGAAGTGTGCAACCGCTTTGCGGTGCTCGACCGCGCGTCCAACACGATCCAGATTGCATCCTGCAGAACGAGGTGTGCGTTTGTTGGGCTGTTGGTTAGTTGGCTGGTTGGCCAGTTTGGCAGCCTGTAAGTATGTAACCGCTTTGCGGTGCTTGCCCGCGCGTCGACACGATGCAGATCAGCATCCTGCAGAACGAGGTGTGTTGGCTGGTTGGGGCGCTTGTGTGTGCGTTTGTGCGTGTGAGTGCGTGTGCACGTGTGCGTGGGTGCGTGTGCGTGCGTGCGTGTGTGTGCGTCTTGTGCGTGCGGCTGACGCCGTGTGCGGACATCAGAGCAACGCCCTCTTCCCCCCCTCCTTTTCGTTTGTCTCACACAGATCACCAAGAAGTGCGCGCCCCCTAAAACGCTGGTGCGACCGACACCGTGTTCGTCACCCTTCTCTCACTCCCTCACTCTCTCACTCTCACGCCCACACTGCCACACATATCACCCCATCCATGGCTCATTCACACTTTCTCACGCACACCCACACAGATCACCAAGTAGTGCGCGCCCCCCAACGATGGCGCGACCGACGCCGTGTTCGTCACCCTTTTCTCACTCCCTCACTCTCTCACTCACGCCCACACTGCCACACATGTCACCCCCAGCCTCACCCCACTCTCCCTCTCTCACGCACACCCACACAGATCACCAAGAAGTGCGCACCCCCCAACGCTGGCGCGACCGACGCCGTGTTCTACGCCGGCACCGGCATGCTGCTGTGCCGCTCTGAGGACAAGGTCACGCTGTTTGACGTGCAGCAGGTGCGTCTGCATGTGTGTGTGTGTGTGTGTGTGCGCGCCGGCATGCTGCTGTGCCGCTTTGAGGACAAGGTCATGCTGGTCGCCTTGCAGCAGGCGCGTCTCTGCATGTGTGTGTGTGTACGCGTACCGGCATGCTGCTGTGCCGCTCTGCGGACAAGGTGACGCTGTTTGACGTGCAGCAGGTGCGTCTGCGTGTGTGTGTGTGTGTTATGCCGGCATTGGCATGCTGCTGTGCCGCTCTGAGGACAAGGTCACGCATTTTCTGCGTGTGCTTGCACATGTCACCCACACGAGTGGACACAGCGTGTGTGTGTGTGTGTGTGTGTGCGCGCTTGTGGGGGGCTGCAACTGCGTGTGTGTCCGCATGTGCCTCAGCTGTCAGCCTAGTGTTCATGCCCCCCCCTACATCCACACCCCACACTCGCACATTCACACCCCCACCCCACACTTGTGCCACACCCGCAGCGCACCGTGCTCGCTGAGCTGGCGACGCCGTACGTCAAGTACGTGGTGTGGAACGCTGACATGTCGCAGGTGGGTGTGGAAGGAGGTTACAGAAAGGAGGCTGCAGAAAGGAGGTTGCAGGAGATTGGAAAAAATAGGTTGCAGAAAATCGGTTGCATAAAGGACGTTGCAAAAATGACGTTGCAAAAAGGGGGTTGCGGCAGGGTGTTCAAGGAGGTTGTAGAAGCAGGAGGTTTCGTAAAGGACATTGCAGGAAGGAGGCTGCAGGTGGGGGGTGTAAGTGGTTGTTGGAGGTTGCAGAAAAGAGGTTGCAGAAAGGACGTTGCAGGAGGTTGCAGAAAAGAGGTTGCAGGAGGTTGCAGAAAGGACGTGTTGCAGAAGGGAGGTTGCGGGTGGGGGTTGTAGGAGGTTGTTGGAGGTTGCTGTGAGGAGGTTGCAGAAAGTGGGCTGCAGAATTCAGCGCATGCTGGGGGGAGGGGGGGGGGGGCATGCGCATGTATGCACAATGCAGTCTGCATCAGCAGCCTCCCCACCCCCCCCCCGACCCCCCACCCCCCCACCCCCCTCCCCGACCCTCCAACCTTGTTCTGCTTTCATTATGTCTCTCACTAGCAAGCAAACATCGTCGAGAAGCAGCTGCACAACGCGCGTGCTCACACATACACACACACACACACACACGCGCGCGCGTAGGTCGCCCTCCTCTCAAAGCACGCGATCATCATCGCCGACAAAAAGCTCCAGAACGCGCAGACGGTGCACGAGACGATCCGCGTCAAGAGCGCAGCGTGGGATGACAACGGCGTGCTCGTCTACACTACGCTCAACCACGTCAAGGTGTGTGAGAGAGCTTGTGTGTGTGTGCATGTGTGTGTGTGTGTGTGCATGTGTGTGTGTGTGCGCGTCAGAGGCGTGCTATTGTACACGACGCCCAACCATGTGAAGGTGTGTGAGAGCTTGTCTGTTTGTGCGTGTGTGTGTGTGTGCATGTGTGTGCGTGTGTGTATGTGCGTGTGTGTGTGTGTGTGTGTGTGTGTGTGCGTGCGTGTGTATGCGTGCTGTGTGCGACAACGGCGTGCTTGTGTACACGACGCTCAACCACGTGAAGGTGTGTGAGAGAGCTGGTGTGTGGTCAATTTTGCAGTCTGTCGGACGCCTGGCGATTGAGACCGTGTGTGTCTGTGTGTGTGTGTGTGTGTGTTTTGCGACCATGGGGTGCTCATTGTACACGACACGCAACCACGCCAAGCCTTTTAGGTTTGTGTGTGTGTTTGTGGGAGGGAGGGAGCTTGTGCGCGTGTGATACTGTCCCGCGCTCCGCCCCCACACGGATAGGTGTGTATGCGTGTATGTGCATACACATGCATGTGTGTGTGTGTGTAGGAGAGGGAGGGAGAGTCTGTGCGTGTGCGCTGCTGCCCTGCGCTTTGCCCTCGGACCCCACCCACCCCCCGCACAACACAACACACACACGCACACACATACACGTACTAACTCCCCCAAAGCGACAGCGGCATCATCAGCACACGCACACACACACACACACACATGGCAGTACCATCTTCCAACACACACACACACACACGCACACACACACACCGCAGTACTGCCTCCCCAACAGCGACAGCGGCATCATCCGCACACACACACACATACACACACACACACACGCGTGCACACACACACGCACACACTTGCGTTCACACACACACACACCATACACCGCAGTACTGCCTCCCCAACGGCGACAGCCGCATCATCCGCACGCACACACGCGCACACACACACACACACATGGCAGTGCCATCTTTCCAACACACTCTCGACCACTCTCACTCACACCACACACCGCAGAACTGCCTCCCCAAAGGCGACAGCTGCATCAACCGCACGCACACACACACACGCGCACACACACACACACGCACATGGCAGTACTGCCTTCCTCACACACACACACGCACACACACACACCGCAGTACTGCCTGCCCAACGGCGACAGCGGCATCATCCGCACGCTCGAGGTGCCAGTCTACATCACCCGGGTCGCAAACGAGGTACGCTCTCGTTCTGTTTTGAGGATTGGATGGTGTTTCAGGGGTCCAGGCCGTCAGCCTGGGGCTGCTGCGCCATCACTCTCAGCTGTATGCATACCAATGTTGCCCCTGGGGAAGCAGAGAATGTTGTGTTTGCCCCCGCAGCATTGGAGGGAATGTGCCGAATGCCACGCAACGAGGCGTTTTCTTTTGCAGAAAAGTGTGAATTCGTCAATTTCACACTTTTATGAGCGAAATTCCCGCGAGGTTGCCCCTGCAGTTTCCCTTCAAACTTCCCAGTTTGCCCCCGCAGCGGGCTGCAGAGGCGCTAAGGACATCACTGCTGCATACAGTCACGGGCAATAACCCCTGGGAAGGATTTTAGTAATCTGTTGTTTCCCGAGCATTTTGACCACTCATACCATGCGCAATTCATAGCGGGTGTTCACACAATGCATGCTGTTGTGCTGACCTCTCGGCAAGAGCTGTCCAGCACACCCCTCCACACCCTCTCCCACCAACTGTGGGGTGGCTTTCTGGGAAACGGGAAATCCGGCCCCGAGCGGTATACGGCATGTGGGGGAATCACTGGACCCAGACATGTCCCTCAGGGACTTGTTTGGGTCTCAACTAGCCGGCGGGAGCGGTAGTCTAGACGGCAGGTAACCGGCTGGTGGCTATCGTCCTTCACAGGGCGGTGGCACTGGGACTAGTGTTGTCTTAGCTGGAATGCCATGTAACTGTAACTGGGGGAATCACTGGACCCGGGGTCCTTGCGCAGCGATATTCCTGCTCCCTCTCGCCCCCGTCCCTCGTCTGTAGAACCCCACAGCCTCCCAAGCCCAACAGCCCCAATTCATTTTGAGCCATCCTCTGACAGAACCCCTCACTCCCCCACCCACCCACCCCAGGTGCTCCACGTGCTCGACCGCCGATGGCAAGAAGCGCCAGAGGCCTCTCTTGAAAGCCCCAAGAAAGCCCTTATGCATTTCAAGTAATCCACTGAAGCCTGCTGCCGCCCCCCCCCATACACACATACACCTTCCCAGGTGCCCCACGTGCTCGACGCGACAGCAACAACCGCCAGATGTCTCTCTTGAAACTCTCTTGAATTCCCAAAGCCCTTCTACACTCGAGTAATCCACTGAAGCCTAATGCCCCCCCCTACCACCACCACCACCACACACACACAGGTGCTCCACGTGCTCGGCCGCGACATCAAGAACCGCCAGAGAGGCCTCTAAACCAGAAAGCCCCACGGCATGCCCAACCCACCTCTGCCTGCACAAACATTCTGCCCCCCCCCCCCAGGTGCTGCACGTGCTCGACCGCGACGGCAAGAACCGCCAGATGCCTTGAAACTCTCTTGAAACCCCCACCACCACCACACACAAACACACACACACACACACACACACAGGTGCTCCACGTGCTCGACCGCGACGGCAAGAACCGCCAGATGCCTCTCTTGAAACTCTCTTGAAACTCTCGTGAACCCCCCCCCCCCACCACACACAAAACACACACACACACAGGTGCTCCACGTGCTCGACCGCGACGGCAAGAACCGCCAGATGCAGGTCGACACGACAGAGTACATGTTCAAGCTCGCGCTGCTGCAGCGCAAGTACGACCTCGTGATCTCGATGATCAAGGGCTCCGCTCTGTGCGGCCAGGCCATCATCTCGTACCTGCAGCAGAAGGGTTACCCCGAGGTCGCGCTCCACTTTGTCAAGGACGAGCGCACGCGATTCAACCTCGCGGTGCAGTGTGGAAACATCGAGGTGGCGCTGCAGAGCGCGCAGGTGCGTGTGTGCGTGTGTGTTACATGTGCGTGTGTGTGTGAACATATGCTTTTGTGTGTGTGTGTGTGTGTGTACATGTGCTTGTGTGTGTGTGTGTGTGCAGTGCGGGAACATCGAGGTGGCGCTGCAGAGCGCGCAGGTGCGTGAGTGTGCGTGGGTGTGGGTGTGCGTGTGCTTGTGTGTGTGTGTGTGTGTGCCGTGCAGTGCAGAAACATGAGGTGTTACTTCAGAGCTCGCAGGTGCGTGCCCCCCCCCCTCCTTCTGTCGCAACACACGCACACACTCGCACATGCACGCAGGCGCTCGACCACAACCCCCCCCCCTCCTCCTCCCTCTGTGTGCATCCGCATCTCGGCATCTCCAGCCCTCCCCCCAAATACACGCACACACACACACACACACACACACACACACACAAGCGCTGGACGACAATGACACGTGGTACCGTCTGGGCATCAAGGCGCCGCGCCAGGGCAACCACCAGACCTCCTTCAGGCTGTGTTTCCAGCCCCTTCCTGCCCCCCCTCCCCCAAACACGCACACACACACACACACACAAGCGTGCGCACACGCACACGCGCACACGGATAACAGGCGCTGGCCCACAATGACACGTGGTACCGCCTGGGCATCGAGGCGCCGCGCCAGGCCAACCACCATCTTCGTCTCCTTCTTCTGCTGCTGCTCATTTTGCTCCATCCCCTACTTCCTGTCCCCCCCCCCCCCAAACACAAGTGCTGGACGACAAGGACATCTGGTACCGCCTAGGCATCGAGGCGCTGCGCTGACATTCCTTTCTGTCTTGCATCCCTCGCCCCCCCCCCCCCCCCAACACACACACGCACACACAAACGCAGGCGCTGGACGACAAGGACACGTGGTACCGCCTGGGCATCGAGGCGCTGCGCCAGGGCAACCACCACATCGTCGAGTTCAGCTACCAGAAGACGAAGAGCTTTGACCGCCTCTCGTTCCTCTACCTGATCACGGGGAACCTGGAGAAGCTGCGCAAGGTGCGTGTGTGTGCGCGCGTGTGTGTGTGCATGAGTGTGCGTGTGTGTGTATGTTCCACAGCACAAGCCATAGCGCCGACACAGGTCTAATGCATTGTTTCTGGTGTCACACAGACAGTAAAATCCATCATCAGTGGAGAAAGCCCTTCCCAGGCTAGCATGTACTAAAAGAGCATGGTTTGGTGCCAGACCCAAAAACCCAAATTTGAAACAGGTCGTGTGGGGCCCACGGTGCACCGGGGGACTCACCCCCACGGCGTACAGTTTGTAATCATGTAGGAGCAGGTGTGTTTGACGGGGGAGGTCGGGGGAAGGCGCACAGGCGCTGTGAATGAATAAACCGTGTCCGGACACCCCCCCCCCAAAACGCGAGATTTCTAACTCGGAACAACCAAAACCCGATTCTGAAACAGGTCGTGTGTCGCCCACGGTGCACCCGAGCACTTGCCTCCCCAGCAAGAAAGTTTGTAATCATGTAGGAGCAGGCGATCACCGGCGGGGATGGGCGGTCAGCGGTGCACAGGCGCTGTGAATGAATAAACCGTTTCCGGACACCCCCCCCCAGTTTATTTCATGTGAGCCCATTTTGCCCCGTGACTTAATTGTGCGCCATCTCTGCGCCCCTCCCCTCGTGTGAGACTTCCAATATGTATTCGACGGCTGTAGGCGCCGGTGGTGCGTCGCGGCATGCGCCGTGTGCGCCACACGACCGTCGTAAAGACCACCTGTCGGAAATGACCAATGTCAATATCGGCCCCAGCGCGGCCCCCGGGCACCCCACGCCCGGGAATCGTCAATTGTACGTGTTGATGTCTCGTAACACGAGGGTTGGAGCCCTCGAGCGAGTTTGCATGGCGGGTTGCATGGGGCGCAACACAGCCACCCCTGGGCCCCAATCACGGTCCCCCGGGCACGCGCGCCCTACATACACGTAAACAAGCAGCTTTACCGAAATTTGGCTCCGCGCGGGGCGCGGAGAGGGCCCCTCG
The DNA here is from genome assembly GCA_016618255.1 of Chlamydomonas sp. UWO 241. Classification (NCBI taxonomy): domain Eukaryota; kingdom Viridiplantae; phylum Chlorophyta; class Chlorophyceae; order Chlamydomonadales; family Chlamydomonadaceae; genus Chlamydomonas; species Chlamydomonas priscui. The sequence continues at coordinate 475,402 of VFSX01000057.1, read as the reverse complement.
GCGCCCCATGGCCCATACCTGGCGACCTAATGGCCTGCCCCTAAACCCTGCAGCTCACCCGGATGCCTGAATCGCGCGGCACAACCTTGAGATGGCGTATGTTGGCCGTGTACAATCGGGGGGCACGCGGAGGGGGCGTTCCGAGGGGTCCCCAGATGTGGCTCCGATTATCAGCATGCTAGTGTGGGAAGGGCCAGAAGCTCTCCTAGCCCCTCGCCGCTCTGATCCTCTGGCCAACCTCTGGTCCCCTCGCTGCAGCTACAGCTTTCGCCCTTCATCATGGGTGATGTGCGCATGCTCAGGCCCTAAACCCTGAACTCTGAGCTCTCTTGACCCTGCGCCTTTGCGCTCAACCCCCACCCTCACCCCACCCCCGCCATGGATCATGCGCCCAAGCTACAGCACGCCGGAATCTTCTGACCTTGCCCCCTCGCCCCACCATCCCCTCAACATCGCTAACCCGTCATGTGCAGATGCTCAAGCTGTCCGAGATCCACTGTCCTTGCGCCTCAGTCAGCACCTTGCCCACGACCCCCCAACCCTTCCACACACCCACACCACTTCGCTTATGACCAACTCCCCATCTTCGATCCATGCGCAGATGCTCAAGCTGTCCGAGATCCCCCGACTCTGCGCCCTCGCTCCACCATCACCTCCACCATCCACCATCATCCACGATCACCATCATGATGATCGTTGGCGGGGCATCGATGGTGATGGTCGTCCCCTCACCATTTCTAACCCGTCATGCGCAGATGCTGAAGCTGTCCGAGATCCGCGGCGACGTCGTCGGTCGCTTCCACAACGCGCTCTACCTGGGGGATGTCAAGGAGCAGGTGCGGAACGCGAAAGACTCGTCCTTCCATCTGTATTATATCTGTGTTATATCCACGGGGGGGGGGGGGGGAAAAGAAAATACTGGAACACATGGTGCCAAAAAAAATGACCCCCCATCTCACAAAATACGCCATGCATGGAGACGGGACCAATGCGCATGGCTTTCTTACAGTGAGGGCTGTCCATCGCAATGTCTTAGTCGCCGGCAGATGGTCAAATTCACCCGCAAAACCTAGCCATTCCATGGCTAAGTCGGCGGGCACCAAGGTGTGTGGACCCTCCAGTTCACACTTTCCGGGCAGATTCAGGGTTGACTCTCGTGAGGTGTTTTGCTGTGCTCTCCAAGGAGATTCAGATGGCGTTGGTCCCATCTCAATCCATGAAGGTTGCTAAAATTGCTTGTGGGCACTTCGTGCACCGAAGGGATCACGCGGGGGAGTTGGGGCGTTGAGGGGGTGTTAGACCCAACCTATAACTCAGGGTCACTTCTTGGAGTGGATTTGTGCTCCTCTCATCAAGGCGGTTCCAATGGTGGTTTTCCCGTCCCAAACGGCCCACTAGGAAGAAAGTGCTGAACCCCCCGAAGAAAGCTCTGGACCCCCCCCCCCCTACCCCAACTTTGAGCCCTCATATCTCGGCCCCCAGGTGTCCAATTTTAAAAATTCCAATGGTTATGGAACATTCACAGCAAGGAGATTCCAGCTTGTGTTCCATTTCTTGTGTTTTCTGCCCCCCCCCCTTGATTATATCTGTGTTATATGTAGGATCCTAGCTAGCCCGGTACCAATTTTTTTCAGGAATTTCCTTGGAGTTTCCAGGAGTTTCCAGGAGTTTTCCAAAAGTTGGCACCAGGCTAGCTAGGAGTGGTCGGTCGCGTCCACAACGCGCTCAACCTGGGGGACGTCAAGGAGCAGAGTTGTGGAACAGTTGCTTTGTGGTTTGTGTCGAATCGCTTTATGGAGAGAGTTTGTGGAATCTTTGTGAAGTCGTCTTCCCGGCCTCGGATTATTTCGGGGCTAATTCCTGCATACTTGTTTCGGGTCGGGGCATAGCCCCCTGTTGAGTAATCCGGGTAGGAACTGGATAAGACTCGTCTATCCATCCGTATGTCTAGCTAGGGTCCTGTGTAGCTCGGTGCCAACATGTGGAATGGGCGGCTTCCACAACGCGCTCTACCTGGGGGACGTCAAGGAGCAGGTGCGAAACTCGAAAGACTCGTCCTTCAATCTGTATATCTAGGATCGTAGCTGGCCTGGTGCCAACGTCATCCAGGAGTTTCCAGGAGTTATCCAAGAGTTTCCTAAAGTTGGCACCAGGCTAGCTAGGAGTTGTTGGTCGCTTCCACAACGCGATCTACCTCAGGGAGTCGTCAAGGAGCGGGTTTTGTCTATGCAGCGTTTTCAAGGGGCCAAACAGTGGAAGCGGGGTGAAGGGGTCGTGAGCGGGGTGTGTGGGTGGCCGAGTGTGGGCGTGTGCGTGGCAAGCCAGTTGTGGGCACCCGGCTGCCTCCACAAGGCACTTTACCCTAGGGGACGTCAAGGGGCAGGTGCTGGGTCGTATCTAGGGTCCTGTCTGCAAGGTGTCCGCTGCGTTGAGTTTCATGCGATCTATCTAGCCATCTGTCTAGCCCTCAGGAGCGTGTACGGAGCCCATCTAGCACGGCTGCCCTTGCCCCACGCCGCCCCGCGCACCAACCTTCCCACACGTCCACCGCCACACACCACATTCAACCACAGGTCCGTATGCTCGAGGACCCTTCCCGCCCCCACACCTCCCCACACTTACACAGGACCGTGTGCTCGAGGATTCCGGCTTCCCCTCGCGTTCCCACTTGCACACCTCCCCAGTTGCAGTTACATCGGCTTTCCAGCAAAGACTACCTCTAGTCCTAGTACCACCGCCTAGACCCAAGTCAGTTCTGGCCCTAACAATTACTTGTGAGGGGCGGTAGCCCCCAGCCGGCTGCCTGCCACACACACACCCACACTCAAAATGCAAGTCTGCGTGGTCCTCACGTCCCCACACCTCCCCACACTGCCACACACAGGTCCGCGTGCTTGAGGAGTCTGGCCAGCTTCCCCTCGCGTACGTCGCTGCGTCGCAGCACGGGCTCACTGAGGCAGCGACGCGCATCGCGGCTGCGCTGGAGGGCGCGCTGCCAGAGGTGTGTGTGCGTGTGTGTGTGTGTGATGCAAATGCGAGGGCTCACTGAGGCAGCGGCGCGCATCGCGGCTGCGCTGGAGGGCGCGCTGCCAGAGGTGTGTGCGTGTGCGTGTGTGTGTGTGTGTGTTTTGCAAATGCACGGGCTCACTGAGGCAGCGGCGCGCATCGCGGCTGCGCTGGAGGGCGCGCTGCCAGAGGTGTGTGTGCGTGTGTGTGTGTGATGCAAATGCGAGGGCTCACTGAGGCAGCGGCGCGCATCGCGGCTGCGCTGGAGGGCGCGCTGCCAGAGGTGTGTGGGTGTGCGTGTGTGTGTGATAAAAATGCGAGGGCTCACTGAGGCAGCAGCGCGCATCGCGGCTACGCTGGAGGGCGCGCTGCCAGAGGTGTGTGTGCGTGTGTGTGTGTGATGCAAATGCGAGGGCTCACTGAGGCAGCGGCGCGCATCGCGGCTGCGCTGGAGGGCGCGCTGCCAGAGGTGTGTGGGTGTGCGTGTGTGTGTGATGCAAATGCGAGGGTTCACTGAGGCAGCGGCGCGCATCGCGGCTGCGCTGGAGGGCGCGCTGCCTGAGGTGCGTGTGTGTGTCATTCCACCTCGTGGATGCTGGTGCGTGGGGCAGCTTCTGCTCCCCCCCGACACTCACACTCAACACACTCGTTCACACACACACACACACACACGCACACACACATGCACACACTAGCATGCGCACACACTCGCACACGCTCACACTCTCCCTTTCACACACTCACACACACACAGAGAGAGAGAGATATCGTTACAGAGAACTCTGCACGGCAGACCTAGATAGGCTGTTTCTAGTCATCAATTGAGGAGATTCCGTTTGAAGGCGGGAGACCAACCGTGCGCCAGCAAGAGGGTGAACAACCTCATTCGTAAAGCAGTGGGGGTAAGGGGCAGTGGCGGGTCATTGACGGCTGTGTTCGTCAATCCGCCTCGACTGAGTTTAAACTGGGTGTCGGCAGAAGGACTTCCACAGTTGTGGAAATCATGCTAAATGATCCACTCGGTGGTGACTCGCTCGGCGAACTCGGGGCGCTTGGGGATGTCGCGTGTGAAGTTGAAGAGATGGATGTTTGCGGAGGGCGTGGAACGTGACGGAGTGGGCGCAAAAGTCACCGGCGTGAGCCGGAAGAAGGTGGTGGCGCCGCCGGCATAGAGCGAAGTCGTGTCCGAACAGCGGTAGTCGTGCAAGTGGAAGGCAGTGGGAGGGAGGCAGCGGGAGGGTAGTCGGAGGGAGAGGGGGAGGCGCGGGGGAGGGTTAGGGAGGGGCGAGGGGCACAAGATGGGGTAGGGTGCAGCGGGGATGGAGGGGTGGAAGACAGGAGAAGGGAGGGAGGAGAGGGGAGAGAGGAGGGAGCCACACTGTGGCCCGGCCACATGGCGCATACATAGGCGCTGGTAGCATGGGGGGGGGTGCATGGGGTGCATGTGCGCGCATGGGGCGCATGGGGAGGGGCAACTCCATGTGACGAGCATGTGGGTGTATGGAGGTCGACGGGGCGGCAGTGGGATAAGCGGTGGGTCTCTTGAGGTGGGGCGTGGGGTCGAATGAACGACTGGGCAGTGGGCGGTGGGCGGGACGGTGGCGGCTGGAGGAACTCGGTAGCTCAAGCGCTGAGCGCTGAGCGCTGAGCGCTGAGCGCTGGCTCGGGCCGCATGGCGGTCGAGGTGATGGCACTGAGATACCTGGGCTCCGTTGTCTGAAGCTGCAGAGCTGCGGGGGGAGGGAAATCTGTGCGGTAGGGCGTCACGTGTTTTTTGCCATGTGGAGGGCGTGCGAGTGAGTGCGGATGGACTGAGTTCCTGGACGCATGCGTCGACTGGCTGCTGAATTGGCAGCCCGACAACAGGGGGCGTACGGAGGAGGAGAGGCGGCGAGAATCGGCGGCGGCATGGGTGAAGGGGGGTCGACGTAGGCGGCGGCGATGACTGCGCGGGCGCAGCGCCCACAGAGTGCGGGGCGCCCACAGAGTAGGGCGCCCACACACACACTCTCCCTATCACCCACGCACACACACACACGCTCTCCCTGCCACACACACACACACACACACGTGCAGCACGCGCTCGTCGGCGCGGGGCAGCTTCTGCTCCCTCCTGCGCCAATCCTCAAGGAGGACAACTGGCCGCTGCTGACTGTCTCAAAGGGCTTCTTCGAGGTGCTCGCGGCAAAGGGGCGGTCGGAGGACGCGTCCAAGGTAGGTAGTTTTGGACCCCACCCCCGCCCCCCCGCGAAGGCAAGCATGATGGATGGTATTTTGTATGTGTGTGTCTGTTGTCTGGCGCCGGACAGCTCGACGAGGGTTCTCTCTTCCACAACACAAACACACAACACACACACAACACACACACAATACACACACACACACACATGTCGAATACGCGGTAAGAGGCGTTTGGCTGTGAAACCAACCACACGCACACACACACACTACAGGCGGAGGCGTCTGGCACAGGGCAGCTTGAAGAGGGCGCAATGGACGGCGCAGGCTGGGGTGATGACAACCTCGACCTCGGAGGTGTGTGTGTGTGTGTGTGTGTGTGTGGTCGATTTGACAGTCTGTCAGACGCCCATGCTGGCGTATTAAACCTGTGTGTGTGTGTTGTGTGTGTGTGTGTGGTCGATTTTACAGTCCGTCGGACGCGTTTGACGGCGCATTAGACCCACCAGACGACGATCTCGACCTCGGAGGTGTGTGTGTGTGCGTGTGTGGTCAATTTGTCAGTCCGTCGGATGCCTGTTATGGCGTATTTCACGTGGACGGAACGGGGGGGGGCTGAGGGGGGACGACGCGCTTGGAGGTGGGTGCGGTATGTGGGTGGTCGGGGAGGGGGGAGGCACACTCTGCGGTTTGTGTGTATCCAAGGGGGGATGTGGACTCGGAATTGGGTTGCTTGCAGAGGCACCATACGCACACCAACACGCCTATGCAAACGTACACACATACACACACTGTGTTCGGGGAGGAGGGAGGGGGCGATGTACGCACACACACACACACAAAAAAAACTTACACAAGCGCACACACTCGCTCACACACGCAGGCGGCGGCGGGGACGAGGAAGGTGGCGGTGGCAACATGCACACACACACAAGCACGCACACGCAAACGCACACACGCGCACACACAGGCGGCGGGGTTGGTGGAGGGGGCGATGGCAGCACACACACACACACACGCACACAAGCACGCACACACAAGCGCACACACTCGCTGACACACGCAGGCGACGGCGGCGGCGGGGGTGAAGAAGGGGGCGGCGATGGCGAGGAGGAGGGCGGGTGGGACATGGAGGACCTGGAGATCAGCCCAGAGGTAGGAGGAAGTGTGTGTGTCTCTCTCTGTCCCTCTCGCTCTCCTTTTTCTCCCTCTCCTCTCTCTCTCCCCTTCTCTCTCTCACACTCTTTCTCTGTGTGTGTATTGGGGAGGAGGAGGGTGGGTGGGACATGGAGGATCTGGAGATCAGCCCAGAGGTAGGAGTGTTTGTGTGTGCGTGTGTGTGTGTGTGTCTCTCTCTTTCTCCCTCTCTCTCCTACACACACTCATTCTCTGTGTGTACGGGGGAGGAGGAGAGCAGGTGGGACATGGAGGACCTGGAGATCAGCCCAGAGGTAGGAGTGTTTGTGTGTGCGTGTGTGTGTGTGTCTCTCTCTCTGTCTCCCTCTCTCTCCCACACACTCTTTCTCTGTGTGTGTACGGGGGAGGAGGAGAGCGGGTAAGACATGGACGACCTGGAGATCAGCCCAGAGGTAGGAGAGTGTGTGTGTGTGTGTGTGTCTCTCTCTTTCTCCCTCCCTCTCTCTCACTCTCACTCTTTCTCTGTGTGTGTACGGGGGAGGAGGAGAGCGGGTGGGACATGGAGGACCTGGAAATCAGCCCACAGGTAGGAGGGTGTGTGTGGGTGTCGGTGTCGGTGTGGGCGTGTGTGTGTCTCTTTATCTTTATCTCTCTCTTTCCCTCTCCCTCCATCTCTCTCTCCTCCCTTTCCCTCCTCCCACCATTTCTCTCTCTCCTATTTTCTGTGCGCGTTTGTGTGTGGGTGGTGGGTGGGTGTGTGGAGGAGGGCGGGTGGGACATGGAGGATCTGGAGATCAGCCCAGAGATAGGAAAGTGTGTATTATGTGTGTGTCTCTGTCTCTCCTTCTCTCTCCTTCTCCCTGTCTCTCTCTCTCTCTCTCTCTCTCCTTCTCTCAGTCTTTGTCTCTGTGTGTCTGGGGGGGGGGGGGGGGGGACATGGAGGACCTGGAGATCAGCCCAGAGGTAGCAGACGGAATGTGTGTTTGTGCGGGGGTGGGGGGAGGGGGTGGGGCATCATCATGGACATCATCACACAGCCAACCCCGAACTCTTCCCCACACACACCCTCGCACACTTACCTAATACGCCACGAAAGGTCTCACGGGCTGTACCACCCACGCGACCACACGCAACCACCTAGGTCACACTAGGCACCCCGCTGAGGCAAATCCCTCCTACCAACTTGAATGAACGCGAATTCCACCCGAACAGTGTGACAATTGACGATTTCACACACTTCAGGGGAAAAACACGCGTGTGGCGGTTCTAGATTGAGGGCGTTAGCCGTGAGGCCTGGGCTGAGCCATCGGTCGTCCAAGATCCCAAGACCCTTGGCGGAACCACCGACCACCACCACCACCACCACATGCACAACTGCACAGGTCATGGCAGAGGCAGCGAGCGCGGCGGCGGGCGGGGGCGCGGCCGGGCCGTTTGCCGCGCCCGCGCCGGGCAAGCCAGCTTCTCAGACGTGGCTCGACAAGCGCAGCCAGCTCGCGGCCGAGCACGCGGCCGCAGGCGCGTTCCAGTCGGCCATGTCGCTGCTGCACCGGCAGGTGCGTGCATGGGGAGGGGGGGGGCACCTGTTTTAGGGCATCTATAGGCAGGGTCTACGTGTCCAGGCTTTGGTTATGTGCACGGGGCTGCTGGCGCGGGGTAACGGTCGGCAATGTCTCGCTGCTGCACCGGCAGGTAAACACACGGCCTCTGGTTCCTAGGTTGTGATGGCGGACCGTCTAGTCTGTCGTTTGGGGACCTGCAAATGGAGCTGAGTGTGCTGGACCCCAGGCAGGACCCCGCAAGCAGAGCACTGCCTGGCCGGCTCGCAGGCACCCCCAGGGTGGCGAGCGCTCCACCACCGCTGCTGCCCAGGGGGGGGGGGCGGATGCTGACCTGCCTGCTGGCTGTCTGCTGCCTGCCTGCTGTGCCTCTCGCATGCCTGCTGTGCCTCGCGCCTGCCCGCTCTCCGCTTTCTCGCTGCTGTGCCCCGTTCGCCTCGCTCATGCCTGCCTGCCATCTGCCGGCTGTGTCTCTTTCCTTCCTGCTATCTGCCTGGTGTGCGTCTCGCCTGCCAGCTTTCCGCATGCCGCCCCATGATGCAAACCCCGACCCATTCCCGCGTCATGCAACGCAGCTTGGAGCGACCGACGTTGAGCCCCTCCGCCCCTACTTCGCCAATCTTGCATCCCCATGCCGGCCCACACAACACCCAACTAACACCACAATGCCCAACCCCCAAAACCTGCTGCCTGTGGCTCAGCGCGACCGACTCAACACCTCTCCGCCCCTACTTCACCGACCTCGCCCGGCTATGCTGCCTTGATGATGACATTTCAATCACCACCTGCACCACCCACCCACATCACCACAAACACAGCTTGGAGCGACCGACTTTGAGCCCCTCCGCCCCTACTTCACCGACCTCGCCGCCGCGTCGCACTGCTCCATACTAACATCACAATCTCCCCGAAACTCTCCTGCTGCCTGCAGCTCGGAGCGACCGACTTTGAGCCCCTCCGCCCCTACTTCACCGACCTCGCCGCCGCGTCGCACTGCTCCATACTAACACCACAATCTCCCCGAAACTCTCCTGCTGTTTGCAGCCCGGAGCCACCGACTTTGAGCCCCTCCACTCCTACTTCACCAACTGCGCTGCTGCGTCGCACCGCTCGCTGCCCGGCATGCCCGGCGCCCCCCTCCCTGCACACACACACAGAAAACCTCAATCCCCCACCACCACCACCACCACCACGCACACACACACACACACAGCTCGGAGCGACCGACTTTGAGCCGCTCCGCCCCTACTTCACCGACCTCGCGGCCGCATCCCACTGCTCGCTGCCCGGCATGCCCGGCGCCCCCTCGTTTGTGTGCCACCTCGACCGCGCGTTCAACGGGGACGCGGCGACCAACCCGCCAACGGCACCAGCGCTGCTCTACACGCTCAAGCAGCTTGAGGAGAGCCTCAAGGTAATGAGTGCCATGTTGATACGGGTGTGTTTGTGACGTGCACCAAGGTTGGGGGCAGTTTCTGCTGGTTGCTCCTGCTGTGCTGTGCCTGCTGTGCTGCGCCAGCGCTGCTCTACATGCTCAAGCAGCTCGAGGAGAGCCACAAGGTAATGTGTGCCATGTCGATACGGGTGTGTACGTGATATGTTGTGTCTATGTGGGCTGTGCCTGCTGTGCTGTGTTGAGACGAACGTGCCGGCCGCGCCAGCGCTGCTCTACACGCTCAAGCAGCTCGAGGAGAGCCTCTAGGTAATGTGTGCCATGTTGATACGGGTGTGTATGTGATGTGCTGTGTCTATGTGGGCTGTGCCTGTTGTGCTGTGCTGTTTGTCTGCCGCGCTGCTCCACACGGTCGAGACGCTTAGGAGAGCCTCGAGGTACTGCTCGCAGTGATGCGGCTTCCTGTGCTGTGCTGTGTGCCTGCTGTGCTGTTTGCTTGTGTGTCGTGTGTCTGCTGTACTTGGCTGTGTGTCTGCGGCGCTGCTTCACACGCTCAAGCAGGGTGAGGAGGGCCTCAAGGTACTGCTTTCTGTGATGCGGCTTCCTTTTTGCGAGGATGTGTGCCTTCTTTGCTGTGGGCCTGTGTACGACACGTGCCTGCTGTGCGGTGATGTGTGCCTGCTGTGCTCTGCCGTGTGTCTGCTGTGCTGTGCTGTTTGCCTGCCGCGCTGCTCCACACGGTCGAGCAGCGTGAGGAGAGCCTCAAGGTACTGCTCGCTGTTATTGGGCTTCCTTTGTGCGGTGCGGTGTGCCTGCTGTGTGGTGCTGTATGCCTGTGTGTCGTGCCTGCTGTGCTTTGCTGTGTGTTTGCGGCGCTGCTCCGCACGCTCAAGCAGCGTGAGGATAGCCTGAAGGTGGTTGGCTCAGGCATGTGTGGTGTGCGTAGCTGTGTCCCTGTGCGCTGCTGCGCTGAGCCTGCCCCCACCCCCTGGCCAAGGGATTGGTTGCGCGCCTCGCTGTGTCCCTGTGCCTGCCCCCACCCCCATGCACACACGCACACTCGCGCGCACACACACCAGCTCCCAATCGATCCCACTCACCCGGTCATACGCCAAAACTGTTGGGTCGATGCCTTAAAGCAGTTCCCCCATGGACCATCGCAACAGGCCGCGTACAAGCTGCATGTCACACCCACGCGTGTGTCCACACATCCTCACACTTGTCCACATTTGCCTCACACATATCCACACCTGCCTCACACTTGTCCTCACCTGCCCCCCCACGCAGGCCGCGTACAAGCTCGTAACCGAGGGCAAGTTCACCGACGCCCTCAAGGCGTTCACGCGCATGCTGCACGTCATCCCGCTCACGGTGGTCGACACGCGCAAGGAGGTAAGGAGGCGGTGCCATGCGGTGCCACGCTGTGCCGTGCTGTGCCATGCTGTGGCACGCTGTGGCACGCTGCGGCTTGCTGTGCTGTGCCATGCGGTGGCTTGCTGTGCTGTGCCATGCAGTGGCACGCTGTGCTGTGCTGTGCCGTGATGTGCCATGCGGTGGCACGCTGTGCCATGCGATGGCACGCTGTGCCATGTGGTGGCGTGCCGTGCCACGCGGCGGCGTGCTGTGCCATGCTAGTGCAGGGCGCTCCAGAGGCGGCGCCATGCATGCCATTTGCGATCGCGCATACTGTCTCGCTGTGTGAGAGCGCGTGGCTGCCAAGATACTCGGCACTGGCCCATTACCGACCCCCCCCCCCAAAAAAAAAACGACAGATCGGCACTGGGGCCATTGCTGACCACCCCCAACCCCCACCACAAAACAGGTCGACGAGATCAAAGAGCTGCTGGTCGTGTGCCGCGAGTACCACATCGCGCTGCGCTGCGAGCTGCGACGCAAGGTGGGGGCGCGCGCGCGCCATGCGCTGCTGAACAAAAATGCCGCGCTCTCTATCCTGCACCCCTGTCCCGTGCACCTGCTCAGCAGCCCCAGGTCTGGCGGCCTGCCTGCAGCACTCTCTCCCTCTCCCCCCTCACCCTGCCCCCTGCCTCTCTCCCTCCCTACCCTCCCTCCGCCAAGTGACCGCCCGCCACGTGCACGCGCGCCAGTCCCGACGCCTCCTTAGGGGAAGCGGTGTTTGGGATGCACAGATGGTTGTATAGCAGCACTCGCTCACCCCCGCCGTTGTCGCCTGTTTTGAGACACGCACTGCGTGCACAGCAATCATGATGGCAGATGGCATGCTAGGGGTCCAAGTTTGACAGCTGCCGGCCTCTTTCCTAGGGTCTAATGTGCCATCAAAGGCGTCTGACGGACTGTAAAATCGACCACCCCCGTGCACGGCTCTCGCCCCCTCCCCAGGAGCTCGGCGCCGGTGACGTGGCTGCCGCGATGGAGCTCGCCGCGTTCTTCACGCACTGCAACCTGCAGCCGGTGCACCTCGCGCTCTCGCTGCGCTCTGCGATGACCGTGTTCTTCAAGCACAACAACAAGGTGCGTGTTGAGTGGCTGTTGCCCCCCCACACACACACACGCACGCACACGCACGCGCGTGCACGATGGCCGTGTTCTTCAAGCACAACACCAAGGCGCATGTTGGGTGGCTGTTACACATGCACACACGCTTGCGCGACGACAGTGTTCTTCAAGCACAACAATAAGGCGTGTGTGTGTTCGCTTGTGGCACACACACACACACACACACGTGTGCATGGTGTGCTATCTGATTATCTAACCGACCATGTACCGTGCAGCCTAGCACACACACACGCATGCCTGGCCATGTGCCTTACCGTGTGCCGTGCCTGCCCCCCCCCCCCCCCCCGCCACTGCCGTTCATAAACAAGCGATGTGCGCGTCTGTCTGCCGCCGCATGGCACACTCACACACACACATCCACACACACTGCAGCTGCTGTGCCCATAGCCTGACAGTGTGACCCCCCCCCCCCCCCCCCCCCCCCCCCCCTCGGTCATAAACAGGCGATGTGCGCGCCTTTCTGTCCCCCATGACACACACACGCACCGCACCGCACCTGCTGTGTGCGTAGGCTGACCGTGTGCCGTGTCTTGACCCCCCCCCCCGGTCATCCACAGGCGACGTGCTCGAGCTTCTGCCGCCGCCTGCTGGAGCTCAACCCTGGGCCGAAGATCGCGGAGCAGGTGCGTTGAGAGGTGGTTCTGTGGGCCGTGCCGTGCGTTGGTGGCGCTAAGGGACGTGCAGCACATGCGCGCACACTCACGCACATGCACACACCAAACGCACACACACATGCGCGGCACGCTGGCGACGTGCGGAGCAGTTGCGTTGAAAGGTGGCGCTGTGGGCCGTGCAACACACGCGCACACACACACGCATCCCACGCACACACATCACGCACGCACGTGCACAGCGTGCTGGCAAAGTGCGACGCCCTCAAGATCAGCACACACACACACTAACCACCCACCTAACACACACACACGCACACACACGCAGGTGCGCGGCGTGCTGGCGACGTGTGAGAAGTCACCGACTGACGCGCTTAAGATCAACACATACACATCCATACATACATTGTCACACATCAAAGCTGTACACACGCACACACACACATGCACATGCACACACATGCACACACGCACTACGCATGCACACACGCAGGTGCGCGGTGTGCTCGCGACGTGCGAGAAGTCGCCGACCGACGCGCTCAAGATCAACTACGATCCGCGCAACCCGTTCGACATCTGCTCGTCCACGTTCACGCCCATCTTCAAGGGCTCCAAGGTGCGACGGTGGTTAAGCTGTGGCAGTAGGGGGGGGGGCACCCCTCTCCCCCTCTTGGTGGGTTATGTGTGACCGCTTGTGTGCGGCGTAGGCAGACACGCACTCCCTCACCCTCTCTCTCCCCTTACACACTCACCCCCCCCCCCCCCCCAACACCCACAGTACGTCGAGGACGCCTACACCGGCGCGCGTTTCCAGCCCGAGTGCGCCGGCACGCTCAGCCCGCTCGGGGACTTTGTCAAGATTGGCGCGGACGCGAGCGGCCTGCTGGTGTCGGCGACGCAGGTGCGGTGAGGCGGTGGCATGACAGCCTTGCACAGCCTCACCGTACGCAGCAGGCAGGTGCCTCTCTCTCTCCCTCGCAGCCTAAGCAGTGTCAGCCCAGGCGGTGAGCACGAGCGGCCTCCTGGTGTCGGTGAGCACGAGCGGCCTCCTGGTGTCAGCGACGCATGAGCTGTGGTGGGGCCGGGTAGGTTGGTGTGCTGCAGTAGCTGGTGTCAGTCGGTCAGGTGTTGGTGTAAGGACTTGAAGAGGCGCAAGGACCGACTGCTGCCAAGCCGTCTCTCTCCCCCCATCGTTGGAGCAGTCGACATCCTTGGGCCATTGAACTTACAGCTGGCGATGATACGAAGACGAAAATGGAATCAAACTGTCAACACGGCGACTGCACAGCGACCTTGTTGACAATGATGAGGCGGCTTGCGGCTGTGTTATGCAAACCAAGAGCTGTGCCTTGACAAACCACAGACTCACAGGCTCACGTCAGGGAGGTGCAGTCATGGAGCGATGCGTCAAGCAGTGGCCAGCACCAGGCTTGGGATGGTGGCTCGGACACAGCCAGTATTAGCAAGGTTTGCCAGCACTCGCGGACAAGATCGTTCGGCTGCAGCAGCTGTGCACAATTGGGGGGATGACACCAGAGCAACAATGGCGGCCCGGGTGTTCAGATCAGCAGCGATGTAGAGCTCGGCAATCGTATTCAGAGCTAACCACTGATCTGCAGGCCGGGAGTGCTCGTGCGTCGTGCCCCTTAGCGTGCTTTTGAACGTGTGCATGCGCGACATGCATTGTGTGTGTGTACATGATTGTGTGTGTGTGTGTGTATACGTGCATGTGTGTGTGTGGTAGCGTGGGGCGCAGCATACTGCCAAGCACCATGCAGCCGTGTGCAGCGCACTTGAAGCCGCAGCTGCGCCCCCATGCTGGCCCCCATACTCGTTATGCCAGGGGTGGGAGAGGAGCAGGGCTGGCAGCGCATGCTGTGAGGAGCGCAGGCGGCGGGCGTGGATGGGCTGGAGGCGGGGGTGGGTGGGCAGGGTTGCACAGTACGTGAGTACACGTACGTACGTATTTTGCGCACGTACGTACGTACGTGAGGGAGCGTATATACGTACGCCCTGTACGCAGCACTAGACGCCTTTTACTTGAAACACAAAATCGATCATAACTCGCGCTCCTGTGCTTGGATCGGAACCATTTCACTTGCATTGGAAAAAACAGGGGCCATCCATACAACTGCTCGTATGCAGCAGTGGACTGCAGTAGTGGGGCGCACGCGCTCGCAACGATGCACACAACAACAGACGTAACTCCCTGCCCTCTGCCTGGATTTGAACCATTCGACTTGCATTGTAAAGCTTGTAACACGGGCTATCGGTATGACCTCAGTAAACATCAGTGCACTGCAGTAGGGGGGTACCTGGGGGGGTGCTGCAGCACACCACGCGCGCACCCCTCGCACCGCACCACCCCAAAAAAAAGGACAGCAACGCCCTGCCCTCCAGGTCCCCCCCCTACTGGAGAGCACTGCTGCATATCAGCAGTTGTCTGGATAGCCCTTCTAACAAGATTTCTAATGCAAGTAGAATGGTTCAGACCCAAGCACAGGAGCGCGAGTTATGACCGTCTTGGTGTTTGAAGTAAAAGGCGTGTAGTGCTGCGTACAGGGCCGATTTTTCGCAAGCGTACGGCCAGCGTACGTACGCTCCAGACCCGAAATACGTACGTACCGTGCAACCCTGTAAACCCAGGGTGGGGGGGAGCCCAGTGGGCAGGCCCAGCCAGCAGTGCGGCGGCAGCCGCGCGCAGCGCTGCAGCTACCCGGCATTCATGCTTCAGGAGCCTGGTGTGGGAGAGGAGCAGGGGTGGGAAGCATGCGCTGCGAGGAGGCAGCGGGCGTGGACGGGCGGGGGGGGGAGAGAGCCGAGTGGCGGCGGTAGCCGCGCGTATCGCGCTCGATCCCGCAGCTGCCCGTCATCCACGCTTCAGGTGCGCAGGGTGGGAAATAATATGGATTGGGCAGCGCGCGCCGCGTGGAGCGCAGCGCAGCGTCCCATGGCGCATGGAATGCATGCACGCACGTAAGCACACACCCACCTGCTGGCGCAGCTGGACCCAGGCCGTGGGGACCTGGCAGTGGTGCCTGCCTACTTATCATTCACTGCATCTGGGGGCAGCAGCAGCTGTGACAGGGCTGCATGTGATTCCTCAATCTACTGTAGACACACACACATATACACACACACACACACACACACACACACACACTGCCTCCAAGGAGGCAGCAGCTCACAGGCGGTCAATGAAGTAGTGTATCGAGGTACAAGTTTTTACAGTTTTACATGTATGGGGCTCGATTAACGGAGGCGCGTTCTCGTCGCCGAGCCCTGGACCCAGCAATGCGGCGCTGCTGGTGACGAGGATCTCCGTGCCGCTGACGAGCGGGGTAAAATACGACTGGCCTGGCTCCTGCTAGACTGCCCCTCGGTGGAACACTTCAGGAGCGGCTTGCCCGGCGCTGCCATGGCTTGGCGAGTAGCCGCGGCGCTGCCGCGGCCCGTGCTGGGAGACGGCCCTTATCCTCCCCCCATGCAGGACGCCATGCGGCACCGATCTCGACGAGTTGATCGACGAGCGGAGGAGCTGGCGCCCGTCAATGCATGCTGGACATTGGTCAAGATGGCTGCCCGTGGAGGCGGGCTACCATCACGGCTTCAGCGGTGGCGACCGCCGAGGCAACACAGAGTAAATCCGCTTCACCAATCGCAGCGTTCGTCACCGCGCTCATCCTCGGGGTCGCTCGTCTGCCGGTGACTGGCGTTGGAAGGTCTTCAGGCAGCCTCCATGACAACTCTGTCGTCCATGCACCCCTGGAGGGTGGGACCTGGCCATGCATGAGGCATGGGGCGCCGGCTGAGCCCCATGCAAACGAGAGCTGGACAGCCATGCAATGCCAGGCGGGGACCGTTCCAGTCAGCGCCAGTCGGCTCTGCCGGCTTGACTGGCCACAAGGCCACTACTGTGACCCTGAGGAAGGTCCTCTCCTATATGCTCCTTGCCAGACATGTCTCTCAGAGACCGCTGTTTGGGGTAGTCTAGCCGGCGGGAGCGGTGGTCTATCGGCCGGGAGCCGGCGGTACTCTAGTACTTAAGTGTGCTGGAGTATTGGCGGGTGTCTCTAGTAGAAGAGTAGCCTGCTTAGCTGGAAACCCCGTGTTACTGTTACTGTTACATGTATGCGCCCGGAGGACCCCGGGGCGTGCCCGGAGGACCTCGGGGCGTGAGTTAAGGCTTAGACTACACGTCTAGGGGAGCTCTACTAGTAGAGCCTGCAAGGCCACGCAGCGCGCCAGCCTACCAGGTATTGAGGTACCACTTGAAACGCATGGTGGTCAAGCTGTCAGATTGACGTTTGTGCGCGCAACGTGTAGCGCGGGTGCAGGCGCCCAGAGACAGTTGCTCACTCCGGCAGGCCGTGTGGAGGCAACGGTGGCACCGTGGTGGCAGGCATGATCAGGATGGGATCTGTTGGCTTTCAATCGACAAGGGTGAACGGTGCCACAAGAAACTTCTACTTGTAGGTGACATGAGAGTCAACTCGAACGCTGGCGTGTCAATGCATTGCGGAGCCAGCTACCGATGGCTTCCATCCTTGCAAGGTCGGTAGCTAGCCAGGCCAGCGACTCGATTGATAACCGTTGAGCTTAGCCAGTGGGTGGGAGATCTAGATCTGCCGGACCACTTGATAGTTCTGAGGGAAATGGGGATGGAGTGAGCACAACAGGCTTGGCAATGCAATCAGACATGGGGCAAGGCCCTAGGGAGGCGGTAGCCGGCTTGCGCGGAAGTTGTCTGGCTGGTTACGAGGGACGAGGATGCCTTCATCATAACACAAGTTGCAGGGAACTGGCAAAGGTGCGGCGAGGAGCGCCTTAGAGATTTATAACGACCCAGGGTCGGCGAGAAGCGCTTTGAAGAGCCGTAGGGTCGACAAGAGGCACCTTGATTTACAGTGACGACCCAAGGGCGTGAACAGCGCCTTCAAGAGTCGTGACACACGGGCAACGGGCAACTCACAATCATGGTGCAACCAGATGTTGCGACGTCGATGGCAGACCACAACTGCATTTTTAAATCTTAGTGGCCCTGACAACACAGATTAAATCCGCTTTACCAATCGCAGCGTTCGTCACCGCGCTCATCCTCGGGGTCGCTCGTCTGCCGGTGACTGGCGTTGGAAGGTCTTCAGGCAGCCTCCATGACAACTCTGTCGTCCATGCACCCCTGGAGGGTGGGACCTGGCCATGCATGAGGCATGGGGCGCCGGCTGAGCCCCATGCAAACGAGAGCTGGACAGCCATGCACTGCCAGGCGGGGACCGTTCCAGTCAGCGCCAGTCGGCTGTGCCGGCTTGACTGGCCACAAGGCCACTACTGTGACCCTGAGGAAGGTCCTCTCCTATATGCTCCTTGCCAGACATGTCTCTCAGAGACCGCTGTTTGGGGTAGTCTAGCCGGCGGGAGCGGTAGTCTATCGGCCGGGAGCCGGCGGTACTCTAGTACTTAAGTGTGCTGGAGTATCGGCGGGTGTCTCTAGTAGAAGAGTAGCCTGCTGAGCTGGAAACCCCGTGTTACTGTTACTGTGTTACTGACCCTGACAAGGCTTCATCGAGCTGAAACGAGCGTGAAGTCAAACCGCTGCCACGTTGCCTTTTCGTTTTGTCGTACTCACTTGCCGCTGTAATTGCAAGTGTTGTCACCTTTGCAATTCCCCTGATAAGGAACTGTGCAGTCAGAATCTGCGCGAATGCAAACGGGGGGGGGGGAGGGCAAATGCAACGGAGAGTCAGGGTGCTGGTCAAGCACGAAATAGCAACCACGGTGTGTGTCTGTGTGTGTGTGTGCGCGTG
This sequence comes from Chlamydomonas sp. UWO 241, assembly GCA_016618255.1. Lineage (NCBI taxonomy): Eukaryota > Viridiplantae > Chlorophyta > Chlorophyceae > Chlamydomonadales > Chlamydomonadaceae > Chlamydomonas > Chlamydomonas priscui. The sequence goes on along the minus strand of VFSX01000057.1, from coordinate 457,179 downwards.
TGGTTGGTGGGGTGTGGGCACACGCGTGTGCTATCAAGTGCCGTGGGTTGCATAGATATAGCACCAAGCGAGCTACATGTCGGAACCAGGCAGTGGCCCGACATTTCTGTTTCTGACCATTTATATCCCTATTTGGTATGAGGGTATGGCGGGCCCCTCAGAACCCGCTTTGCTCCAGTCTCCGTTCCAGAGATTTGACAGGCTGAGCCAAGCTAGTCATAAACAATGCCACACGTGCAAATCCTTGTGAGCGGGCAATCATGCCCCCCCCCCCCTCGCGCGCTACGACCTCACCAGAAATGCACTCAACGCACACGTGCGTTGCAGTTTCGCACTTTGGCTCGTTGCTGAAGGTGCAGTCACTCGCTACGCAAATGTCAATGGGGGTGCGCAGGCGAAAGTGAGTCACGAGGCGCCACGCCAGCACGCAATGGCTCAGATGTATGCGGACGTGCGTGCGTGTGTACGTGTGTGTGTGTGTGTGTGTGTGTGCATATGCGTGTATGTGTATGTGTGTGTGTGTGGTGATCAGTGCCTCCGTTTCCGAGCCAACCCGCAACCTGGAAACCTGCAACACCGGGTTGAGGTCGACAGTGCCGGCTGGCGCTGCCGATTGAACTTGCGCGAATCTCGACCCCAAAAGTGTGGAATCGACATCCTCACACATTTCCCACAAAAGAATCGACCCGGCAGGTTGAGATTGAAGAAGAGAGGTCTGAGGCCCGGGTTGAGCCATGATTCCCGCAAGATCCCTAGCGGAACGACTGGCGGTGATGGGTGTGTGGTGTGCACGCCAACTGAGCGCACAGCAGTTCGTTCCCCTCGAAAGCATCGACCGTTGACCGTTGACTTTCAAATCTAGGTCATTTTCGCTCTTTGCTCTCGAACTGTTTCTGATGGGGATCATCAGACTGCCGCACAACAAATGCGAGTTCTGCGCACAAAGGCAGAGCTGCGTGGGGGGCTGTCGCGGGGGCCTCCTGGATATATTCTGATGGATGATTATATCACCGCTTTAGGCACTGTATTTTTCAATGCAAGTGTGAAAACGTCGATTTCACACTTTTGGGGCAAAAACAAACAAATTGTTAAATGTGATTTTCAAGCGATGACACGGCCTTTGGCCAGCCACGCTTCACCGCCGCCAAACCGCCCAGGGCGGTACACTGCCGCTCCGAGAAAGCACCCCCTGACGCTCATGTCACGCAGGCAGCTCGAAGGTTTTGAGAGCACAGGCACATGGGCCCGCATCAACCAGCGTCAAGCGTGTGATGCCGGACGCGGGCGTGAACCCCCCCCCCCCCACACACACACACGCTCTCACCGACGACACACTGTACGCACTCATGGGTCACAAGGTTGCAGAGGTTGGGAGATTGTCCAGATGTCAGTCGGCGTCGATCAACGTAGCAATCACCGTCTGCGCAAATGCCAACGGAGGACCATCGGTGACAGCGATTTAGGAAGCCGGGCTAGCACGCATGACGCTCATGTGTGCATGCATGTGCGCGCTTGTGTGAGCGTGCGTGTGTGTGTTTGTGTGTGTGTGTGTGTGTGTGAATTCGGGTTTCTGTGTTGCCCAGTGGGGGCCCTGCTGGGTGGGTCATCGTCGTCGAATGCGTAACACAACGGGGGCACCTAGACCCTGAGTAAAAAAACACCCAAGACCAGGGGGGGGGGCAGAATAATAGTTTTCAAACCCCTCAATTTTTTTCTAAAAAGTCCCCTGAGGGGGAACTCCCCCCCCCCCAAGTACACCCTGGCCTGATCTGTTGGAGCTAAGACCCGGTGGGCAGCTTTGTCGCATCACCCTCTTGCTATGGTTTCAGTGGGTGCCTATGCAACTCAATCCAACTCCAGAAACGGGCCTCAGGAGGCGGCCACGCGCCCCGGCACAGCCCCACACTCCCAGGCCCCTTCCACGCCCTCCCAACTTATGAAACACACAAACGACCATGTATTTGGCATCTGTGTTGTCAGACGAATCCAGCGCGCCAACTCCTAGACCAATCGGAGGTCTGCAGAACATCCTGCCCCCCAGGGTGTGTGAGCCAGTGGTCCACACCAACTGCCCGGTGTGCGACCAGGGGAAATGGGACCCCCTCGCACCCCCATACCCCTGCAATACATACTGTGGTCTGTATGAGATCTGAGGGAGGATTCGGACTCCTCTTCATGAGGGGAATCCAACGTGCCCAATCCCTTGTCGAACGAAGGTCAGATTCAAAAGTTACATAATTTTCTAAAAGAATACCCTGGGGGGGGGGGACCCCCCTGTGGCCCGGTTTGCTAGGGGTGGATATGGATGTAACTCTAAAGAGAGGAAGGGCATGGCTCCAGTCCGGTGTCAAACGGAGAAGTTTTTGAGGATGGGGTCGGAAATCAGGCTACCTGCCCCCCCCTGCTCAAGACCCCAAAAGCTACAGCCAGCGAGGCGATCACACACAGCCCCCCAGCACAGTCCCCCGTTGTGACGAACCGCAAAGAAATACTACGCACGATTCTGAGAGCCAAGTGCGGGAATTCGAGCCCATGTCCACACTCTACAGTCACTGACGCGGCACGCCCCTAACTCGTTCCCACCTCAACTCCTCCGCCACCCCCGGGGCCCCACACGGCCCGGAGTGCCTCAGCACCATCCCTCTCCCTCCACATGACAAAAGTAGCATTGGTGGGATGTGCACTGATTCCCTAAACTCCTGTCCATACAAAACACGAAAAAGTCCCAAGCGAGCTATATGTCGGAACCAGTGTCAATCCCTATCTGGTACAAGGGTACGGCCGGCCCCTCTGAACCCCCTTCGCTCCAGTCTACATTTCATAGATGTGACAGGCTGTTCCAAGCTAGTCATAAACAATGTTGCACGTGCAAATCCTTGTAGTGGGCAATCATGCCCCCCCCACCCCGCGCGCTACGACCTCACCAGAAATACAAGCGACGCACATGTTTGTTGCAGTGTCGCACGCTGGCTTGGCGGGGACAGTGCAGTCACTCGCTACGCAAATGCCAATGGGGGTGCGCAGGCGAAAGTGAGTCAGAAGGTGCCATGCCAGCACGCAATGGCTCAGATTTATGCGGATGCACGCGCGTGTGTGTGTGTGTGTGTGTGTGTGTGTGTGTGTGTGTGTGTGTGTGTGGTGATCAGTGCCTCCGTTTCCAAGCCAGCCTGCAACCCGCAAAGCTGCAACACCGGGTTGAGATCAACGATGTCGGCTGGCACTGCCGGTTAAGATTTTGTGAGGTTCGACCCCAAACGTGTGATATCGATATTCTCACACAGTTCCCACAAAGAAATTGACCCGGCGGGTTGAGATTGAGGAAGTGAGATCCGAGGCCCGGGTTGAGTCATGTTTCCCCCAAGATCCTGAGCGGAACCACTGCCAGTGATGGCGGGTGTGGTGTGGTGTGCTGTGGTGTGCGCGCACGCCAACCGTGCGGGGCGGGCACACCAACTGTGTGTGCAAACCAAATGCGAGTGACTTTGTTTTCAGTTTTGATTTGTGATTTCTCGGGGGACATCGACCGTAAACCATTGACGTTTGACCGAGTGTTCTGCGCCCCAAGGCAGAGATGCGTGGGGTGCTGCCGCCAGTGCTTCGTGGATAGATTAAGATGGATGCAGGGGGGGGGGGGGGGGGGCAGAAAACAGGTTTCAGACACCATCCCAGGATTCATCCGTTTGAGACGAGACTTGCGCGCATGGACTTCTATGGTCAAATCCGGAGTTGAGTTTTTTGTTGTTGCAAAACAAAACATCAGCCAGGGGTACCCACCCACCCTAAACTTTGACCGCCTTGACCGCTGCCTTAGCGTTGACCGTTGACAGTGAAATATAGGTCATTTTTAAGCTCTTGACGAGCTCTAGTTGATGGAATCGTCAGAACATCAAGCAACTTGGTTGCTTGAGCTGTGTTCAAGGTCAACGTTTTTGGTCAACTTGGATTCCAAACCTGATTTATGGTTTGAGGCCTGATGATGATGGATCTTACAGTCTGTGTGACACCAGTAATGATGTATAAGACCGGTGTCGGCGCTAGCGCCCGACACCTTAAACTCAGTTTCAGTGGGAAACTGGCTGGCTACCTGGTAGGGGTGAGGGTAAACCCCCACACGCGCGCACGCACTGGACCTAGACAGGACACTGGGCCCCCAGATCCACCCTATACCACCCAGGTAGTGACAGCAACGCATTGTTGGTGTGCGCCTGTGTTCTACTACTAGTCCCGCCGCCGCCATTGGCTCCAGCAATCTCCTCCATGCCCGCCAGCAATCTCCTCCACGCCCGCCAGCAATCTCCTGTATGCCCGCCAGCAATCTCCTCCATGCCCGCCAGCAATCTCCTGTATGCCCGCCAGCAATCTCGTCCATGCATGGGCGCCGCCATGCGATCTCCATGCGCCGCGCCGCGCTCCATGCGCGCCAGCACCCGTACCACCCGCCTCATTCCCGTTCTTTAGCCATTCCCCGTGACACCTATGGCTGATCCTTGTTCCGCCGTCCCCTTTGGCATCTGTAACCCGTATCCTCTCCCTGTAGCCTCATTCCCCGTTCTTAACCGCCATCTCCATTATGGTGCCCGCCCGCTGGTGGGGCCTCGCCTCGCCCCATGCCGCACGGCTAGTGTATTGATTGCTGCGCCATCTATAATCTGCGCCTTGGGGCAGGGAACCCCTGCGCCACAACCTCCTCACAAAGCCTAGCCGCATGTGCCTCGCTTCCCATGTTTCTCAATTTCTCGCCATCCGCTTCCATGCTGCCGCCTGCAATCTCCTCCACGCCCGCGAGCAATCTCCTCCATGCCCGCCAGCAATCTCCTCCATGCATGCACGCGCAGAGCGCCGCCATGCAACCCCCATGCGCCGCGCGCGCCATGCGCGCGCCGCGCCCGCCAGCTCCCGTAGCCTCATTCCCCGTTCTTTACCCATGCGCCGTGACGCATTAGCCTTGTCCGCCGTCCTCTGGCATGCATAACCCGTAGCCTCATCCCCGGTAGCCGCATTCCCCGTTCTTAGCCGCCATCTCCATTATGGTGCCCGCCCGCTGGTGGGGCCTCGCCTCGCCCCATGCCGCACGGCTGGTGCATCGATCGCGTCGCCATCTAATAATCTGCGCCTTGGGGCAGGGAACCCCTGCGCCGCAACCTCCTCACAAAGCCTAGCCGCATGTGCCTCGCTTCCCATGTTTCTCAATTTCTCGCCATCCGTCTCTCTCTTCCATCCAGGCACAGTAAACCATTAGGAGCCGCAATCTGCTTGAGTTCCGATCGTTGTGAGAGGGGGTGCATGCTCGCCGCAATTCTCGCCATCGTGCATCGTGCTCTCCATCGTACCGCTGCCCCATCTGCCACATAGCCTCGCCCCATCAGGACCAGTTCATCAGTAGCGCTGTGCGTCACAGCCGCGCAGGGTAAATTTCCAGATTTTCAGCCGCCCAGTACCAAGCGCAGTTGTCCCGGTTGTCCGCCATCGAGCGGCGCCAGGGCGGGAGCCCCTGGCGAAGAGCTTATGAACTTAACATGATCACTAGTGTCTGTGAAGGCCTAGTAAAAAGGCCTAGTAAAAAAAACGGATTTGGGCTCCTCTTGTCAACGCGCTTCAAATTGAAGGATGAGGTCTTTCCACTTATTTCCTGCCGCCCCCCCCCCCCCCCTGGATGGATGATTCTATCACCGCCGAGGCACCGTGTTTTTTAGGACAGGTGTGAAGACGTTGTTTAACAATTTTCGGGCAGAAACAAACATTTTTGATGTGATTTTCCAACAATGGGGATGGCCTTTGGCCAGCCATGCTTTACCGCCGCCATACCGCCCAGGGCGGTGTACCACCACTCCGAGGAAGCACCGGCTGCCGCTCATGTCACGCAGGCAGCTCGCAGGTTTTGAGAGCACTGGCACCAGGGCCCGCATCAACCAGCGTCAAGCGTGTGATGCCGGACGCGTGCGTGCACCCCCGCCCCCCCCCCCCCCCCCACTCTCACCGATGACACACTCTACGCACTCGTGGGTCGCAAGGTCGCAAAACGGCGTGACTTGTGTATTAGTCAGTCGGCGTCGCCTAGTGCCGCAATCTCCGCCTGCGCAAATGCCAACGGAGGAGCATTGGTGACAGCGATTCAGGAAACCGAGCTAGCTTGCATGGCGCTCTTGTGTGCATGCACGTGCATGCGTGCGTGCGTGCGTTTTTTTTTGTGTGTGTGTGTGAGGGTGTGTGTGTGTGTGTGTGTGTGTGAATTCGGGTTTCTGTGTGGCCCAGTGGGTGGCCTTGTGGGTGGGTGGGTGGTACAAGTGATTTCCTAAACCCCATACCAAATACGGATACAGCACCAAGCATGCTATATGTCAGAACCAGGCAGTGGCCCGACATCTCTAGATCCGGCCTTTTAAATCCGTATCTGGTATGCGGGTACGGCAGGCCCCTCTGAACCCGCTCTGCTCGAGTCTCCGTTTCAGAGATGTGACAGGCTGATCCACGCTAGTCATAAACAATGTCGCGCGTGCAAATCCTTGTAGTGGGAAATCATGCCCTCCCCCCCCCCCCCCCCGCGCTACGACCTCACCAGAAGTACACTCGACGCACACGTTTGTTGCAGTTTCGCACTTTGACTTGGCGGGGTCAGTGCAGTCATTCGCTACGCAAATGCCAATGGGGGTGCGCAGGCGAAAGTGAGTCAGAAGGTGCCATACCAGCACGCAATGGGTCAGATGTATGCGGACGCACGCGCGTGTGTGTGTGTGTGTGTGTGTGTGTGTGCGTGTGTGTGTGTGTGTGTGTGTGGTGATCAGTGCTTTCGTTTCCGAGCCAGCCTGTAACCCGCAAACCTGCAACACCAGGTTGAGATCGACGATGTCGGCTGGCACTGCCGATTGAAATTGCGCGAACTTTGACCCCAAAAGGGTGAAGTCAACATTCTCACAAATTCCCCACAAAATAATCAAGCCGGCGGGTTGAGATTGAGGAAGCGAGCTCCGAGGCCCGGTTTGAGATATGATTCCCCCAAGATCCTTAGCGGAACCACTGGCGGTGATGGCGGGTGTGGTGTGTGCTTGCGTGCGCCAACTGCGCGGGCACGCCAACTGAGCGCACAACAGATTGTTCCCCTCAAAGGCATCGACCGTTGACCGTTGACTTTCAAATCTAGGTCATTTTCGCTCTTTGCTCTCGCGCTCTTTCTGATGGGATCATGAGACTGCCGCACACCAATTGCGCGAGCTCTACACACAAAGGCAGAGCTGCGGGGGGGGCTGCCGCCAGTGCCTCCAGGGTAGATTATGATGGATGATTATGGCACCACTTCAGGCACCGTGTTTCTCAAGGGCAAGTGTGAAAACGTCGATTTCACACTTTTCGGGCAAAAACAAACAAATTATTTTACCGTACGTGCGGTTTGCCTTTGCGTTTAACTGTCGTTTTGACCCCCCCCGCAAAGATGTGCGCAAGAGCCGAAAATAAGTCGTCGGACCCCCCTGCAGTAGGGGGTTCGATTATCCGGCAGTAGAACCGACCGGCTCCAATCGGCTCGGCTCGGTTCCAATCGGCTTCAAAACCTACGCAAACCGTCCATTCCAGCCACAACACGTCGTCCTTGCCACGAGCCCTGCTACTAGTGCAGCCTGTGGCATGCACGCATGCCCTCGCTCCCCATGCAGAATGTGCCATGCGCCCATGCAACATCTGCAACATCTCCCCCCACACACACACACACATATGAGAGCCCAAACTCCTGAACACAGCTCTGCCTCTGACACTGAGTAGTGCTCTGGAGCACTGGCACTGCCACTGAGTAGCTTGCTGACTGCCACTGGTCTCACAGCAAGCGTGCGCCTCGTGTTTTGTACAGCCATCCACCCCCACACACCTTTGCCTATTGACAATGTTGACCTAGAGAGGTGCCATTGGAGCTGTTAGAGCTGTTGTAACACGCTGGATTTTTTTCAGGAGCGTTCAAGCATCAGAAGGACCAGAACGGGTGATGTGACCATGCGCAGTCCAGCAAAATAAATGTTCAAAGGACCCGCGACTGAATAAACAATTCATTTAAGGCCCCCAATTGGATTAAACAATTCTAATGTTGACCCCCCCCGCGAAGGCAAGTGATATGGACGGTATGTGATTTTCAAGCGGTGGCATGGCCTCGGGCCAGCCACGCTTTACCGCCGCCATACCGCCCAGGGCGGTACACCGCCGCTCCGAGGAAGCACCGACTGCCGCTCATGTCACGCAGGAAGCTCGCAGGTTTTGAGAGCACAGGCACCAGGGCCTGCGTCAACCAGCGTCAAGCGTGTGATGCCAGACGCGTGCGTGTACACCCGCCCCCCCCCCCCGCTCTCACCGACGACACACTCTACGCACTGGTGGGTCGCAAGGTCGCAAACCGGCGTGACTTGTGTATTAATTAGTCGGCGTCGCCTAGCTGGAGCGCCGCAATCGCCGTCTGCGCAGATGCCAACGGAGGAGCATTGGTGACAGCGATTCATGAAGCCGGGCTAGCTCGCATGGCGCTCATGAGTGCAGGCACGTGCGCGCGTGTGTGTGTGTGTGTGTGTGTGTGTGTGTGTGTGAGGGTGTGTGTGTGTCTGTGTGTGTGTGTGTGTGTGTGTGTGTGTGTGTGTGTGTGTGTGTGTGAATTCGAGTTTCTGTGTGGCCACACGGCCCAGTGGGTGGCCTTGTGGCCACATGACCCAGTGGGTGGCTTGTGGCTGGGTGGGTGGTACGAGTGATTTCCGTTGTTGCGCAACCATGCTCGCGACCATGTACTGATAAGATGCTCATGTGCAGAGAGGGCAAGTGTAATGTGGCGGGTGTGCGCCAACAGCCTAGCCCTTAACCGTGTATGCCGACCACCTTGGCGTGCGTGAGATGGCAGAGCGGCATGTATATGGGGCGGCTTCCGCTCACCTGATTGGCAACCTGATGGAGACGGCGGGAGAGGGCTCGGAGGTAGGGGGGAGGGTGGGAGAGGGCTCGGAGGCAGGGGGGAGGGCGGCAGAGGGCTCGGAGGCAGGGGCGAGGGGGGAGGCAGGGGCGAGGGTGGGAGGGCTCGGAGCAAGGGGGAGGGAGGGAGAGGCTCCGGAGGCAGGGTGAGAGAGGCTCGGAGGCAGGGAGGGTGGGAGAGGACTCGGGGAGTGGTGACGGGGAGGGGAGGCGGGGATGGGGGCGCAACGTAGCCGGGAGGGCCGGAGGAGCAGGGGGGGGCGAGGAGGCATCGGTGGACGGGGGGAGGGTGGCGGAGCGCGGATGGGAGGGGGGGAGAGGGACGGTGGCGGTGTGGGAGGAGGGGGAGGGAGGCGGGCGGGCGGCGGGGGAGAGGGGCAGAGGAGAGGGGGAGGCGCAGGCGACGGGGGAAGGGGAGGAGGAGGGGGAGGGGATGGAGGTGAAGGCGGCGGGGGGAGCGCAGTGCCAGGGGGCCAAGGGGGGAGGGGGCTGGGGCTGGGCGGTGGCGGCGGCGGATTGGGCGGCGGGAACGGAGAAAGCGAGTCGATGCGGCCGCCGACAACGCACGCGTTGTTGCTTGCGGTGCCCTGAGCACACAGGCCGTACTTGGTCTTGAACCAGTCAGCGTTTGTGAAGAGCGAGGACGATAGGCACGGTGTGATGAAGATGGCAGAGGTCGTGCACTCGAGCGTCCACCACAGCAGGGGGTTGGCGGCCTCTGCGATGGAAGCTCCGCTGTAGGTGAAGTTGGGTGCCGCAGATGCATCAAACTCGATCAGAACGGCGTCTCGGTTTGTGAAGTGCGCGGTTGCGTTGGACGCGGAGACCGCCACGCTGTGCACACCACGCACGAAGATGGGAGACGCGGGCGTGTTGTCAGGGGTGTGTGCCACCCAGAACGCGACTGCCAGGAGCTCGCGCGTGTTGATGCGAAGCTCAACTGCAGCGTGGCGGGGTGGGAGTGCGTGTGTGTGTGTGTGTGTGTGGCTGGGCGGGTGGGCGGGGCAGGGGGGGGGGAGTGCAGGTGTGTGCAGGTGTATCGGATCCTCTCTGCCAGTTCCAGTTCAGGATCGCTGAGGACAACGCTGAGCGCTTGATATTGCACGCGACACCACAACATGCAACACGTGCATGCACCCTGTGACGGACTCACGGCCACTGGGGGTGAGGGTCCCGTTGGCGTTGATGAAGTCGAGGGCGGCAAGGTCCATCAAAATGGAGAAGCCTTTGGTAGTGCCCACAACCTGTGCACGTGTAATCAATTGGTGAGTCAAAGATTGTATGCAGAGAGTGACCCGCAAAGAGGAATCCTCAAAAGGGGGGCGGTGGGCCCACTCCGGGCCGTGGCGTGCCAGCAGGTGCAATGCATGGACCAGGACTGTTGCCCCCTAAAATCCACCTCGTAAGTTGCTGGCTTAGATAGTAGGTATCGGCAACAACCCTTCGACACCTCTGCACAGCACCCTACGTCCAGCGCACCCTCGTGGCATACACCACCCACCTCGTGCGAAGCCCCGTAGCCCCATTTGTCGGTATTGGTGAGCACGATGTTTCGGTTCGCGAGAGGATTGGAGCCAGGGGGGGAGGGCGGGGGGCTAGGGGGTGACGGCGGCTGCGCGGTGATGGCGTTCGCTTGCGGTGCCAGCAGAAGCAGCAGAAGGAGACCTCCGAGCCACATCATGGGCTGCGTGCGTGGAGCATGTGCATGCATGATGATGACAACAGTGTTCAGCAAGTTGCCAATTGATTGCGCGACGCCACTGCGATGCAGGCCAATGCGCAATGCTACACGCACGAAGACACGCACTTCCCATGCGCTACCCAGGTGTTATGTATTGTTGATGTCTGCTGCGCGTGGTGTTGCAGCGCGGGTACCATGTGTGTGTGACGCGCCCGGAGGCCGGTCGATGATGCCGAGGGGAGTTGGCCCTGTGTACGGCAGGCCCTGTGTTGGTGCCGAATGGGGTTGGCCCTGTGTTGGTGATAGTTCGTGTTGCTGGCGGCAGTCACTGAGTGTGTAGAGTGAACACGTTTGTGCGCACACATTTGACTGTAGAGGCCTGTCTCTGCCTATGCAGAACCTTTAACCAACTGTCATGGGACAGTCCCGGCCTGGGAGTGCTTTTGGGGAGGCGACTGCCACTTCTGCGCCTGTTACTGCGATCACGTACGACATGGGGCTCGATTAACGGGGGCGCGTTCTCGTCGCCGAGCCCTGGACCCAGCAATGCGGCGCTGCTGGTGACTAGGGTCTCCGTGCCGCTGACGAGCGGGATAAAATACGACTGGCCTGGCTCCTGCTAGACTGTCCCTCGGTGGAAACTACAGGAGCGGCTTGCCCGGCGCTGTCGTGGCTTGGCGAGTAGCCGCGGCGCTGCCGCGACCCGTGCTGGGAGACGGCCCTTATCCTCCTCCCATGCAGGACGCCATGCGGCACCGATCTCGACGAGTTGATCGACGAGCGGAGGAGCTGGCGCCCGTCAATGCATGCTGGACATCGGTCAAGATGGCTGCTCGTGGGGGCGAGCTACCATCAGGGCTTCAGCGGTGGTGACCGCCGAGGCAACAACAGAGTTTATCCGCTTCACCATCGCAGCGTTTGTCACCGCGCTCACCCTCGGGGGCACTCGTCTGCCGGTGACTGGCGTCGGCATTGGTCTTCAGGCAGCCTGCCATGACGACTCTGTTTGCCCAGGCCCCCCTGGAGGGTGGGACCTGGCCATGCATGACGCATGGGGCGCAGGCAGAGCCCCATGCATGGAGTTGGACAACCATGCACCATGCCAGGCGGGGACTTTTCTGCTTCAGCGCCGCCAGTCGGCACAGCCGCTGTGGTTGGCCTCAAAGGCCAGGAGGAGGACGGTCCTTTCCTATACGCTCCTTGCCAGACATGTCCCTCGGGGACTTGTTTGGGTCTAAACTAGCCGGCGGGAGCGGTAGTCTAGACGGCAGGTAACCGGCTGGTGGCTATCGTCCTTCACAGGGCGGTGGCACTAGGACTAGTGTTGTCTTAGCTGGAATGCCATGTAACTGTAACTGTAACTGTACTGTTACTGAATGCTGTTGTTGCGGTTGTTGCGGTTGCTGCTGCTGCTGCTGCTGCTGCTGCGTCGGTAAACCTGGCCCTGTTTGGCTGCTGCTGCTGCTGCTGCTGCGGTAGCAGATGAGGTGGTAGCTGCTGCGGTGCACCAGTCACGTGACTGATGCTGGTGTTGCGGCTGGAGCTGCGGCTGCATTCCGGCATTGTGCGCTTGGGCGCGACTGTGTTGGTGTTGCAATGCCAAGTTGCCTGAATTCCAGGCCGTCTGGTCTGCGGCGCTCGGCTACGCGGTAAGGCGCCCTGGGCAGATTTGGCGAGACTGCTGAAGAGAACTTGGAGAGAAATCTAAAAACTTGCGAGAAACCGCGCACCTATAAATCCGTCGACACTGCAGCAGCCTGAAGCTGCGTCCCCTTTACATTGCAGGGAGTCAAAGTGGAGTGGATTGGGTATGGGGCGGCCTGCCCGGCCTCTGCTCCCCGGGAGCAGAGGATATCCAGCACAAACCTTACCCTGAGCCTAGCCTCCAAGGATGATCCTGGTTCGTGACGGGTATTTCCCAAGGAGTGTGGAATCCCCACCCTTCCACACCCTTGGATATCATAAGCTGAGCTTTGTATAGAGAGGACAATCAAGAGTGAGGCCGGGCTCAGTGGCGATGGCCCCCTGCCATTGCGGCACATGCCTCTGGGGCACCACAGCATGCACATATGTGCATGCAGCACAGAGGGAGGCGAACAGGCATGCCAGCAACAGCAAGTTTGTGGCTTCGAAATGATCTCAGGTTAGCCAATCCCCATGAACAGTGCCGCCGCCGAGGCGCCTGCGCTGCGTGCATGCGGCCCAAGCAGCGCGCGCAGCAGCGCCTTGGCTGAGTTGTCGGCCGCACCCGGCACGCCCTTACCCGCCACGGCGCCAGATGCGCTCCACGCCGCGCCGCCTCCCCGCGCTCCCCCTGAAGATGGGTGCGCGCTGCGTGGGCGAAGCAGCACCGTATGTGCAGCAGCGTGGGAGGCGGAGGGAGCTGCTGCTGCACGCCGCTGCGCCCACGCACACCGCTCTTGCGCGGGAGCAGCGGGAGCACTCCCCGGCCGCTCGCCTGCGGTGCCTGCCCTCCCACCACCCGAAGCATCTGGGCCGACCAGCGCCGCCATGCGTGCTTGCAAGGGGGAGGCAGCGGGTGATGGTGACGTGCACGTGTACCGTGGGGACCCGGGCGTACGCGTCGCGCGGGACCCCGCAGGCAGGGCGCTTCCTGGCCGGCTCGCAGGCACCCCCAGGGTGACAAGCGCTCCACCACCGCTGCTGCGCTCAATCCTCAGATTCCACAACAACAACAAGCCCTGCGTATATACATAGCACACATACAGAAAACAGGGTGACAGTGACACGGGGGGGGGGAGGGGGATCTGATACAGTGTGCACAAGGCGAAGGGGGGGGGGGGCGCTGCCATAGGACGTGTGAGCTGGCGCATCACGCTGAGCGCGGCGAGGACACAGTTCTGTGCCACGCTGTGCTGGATGTGCCGTCGCCGCCGTCACCTGGCGTGGCCTTGCGGGCTCTCCTAGACGCGCTGTCTAGGCCTTAACTCACGCTCCGCGGTCCTCCGGGCACGCACATGCAAAACCTGTAAAACCGCCGTCATCAGTGCCCAGTAGCAGCGCCCTCGATCGGCTTGTGGCTTGACCACGACAGGTACACGTTCCACGCCAGCGCCACGACGCTCACAAAGGGGGCGCGCAGCGGGAGCGGCACCACGGAGAAGTTGATCGCCTGCGTGTGTGCGTGTGTGCGTGTGTGCGTGTGTGTGTGTGTGTGTGGTGCGTGTGCACACATTTGTGTGTGTGGTGTGTGGTGTGTGTGGTGGGGTGAGGTGTGGTGAGGTGTGGGTGGGGGTGTGAGGGTGTGGGTGTGGGTGTGGGTGTGGGTGTGGGTGTGGGTGTGGGTGTGTGGTGTGGGTGTGGGTATGGGTGTGGGTGTGGGTGTGGGTGTGGGTGTGTGGTGTGTGTGTGTGTGTGTATGTGTGTGGTGTATGTGTGTGTGTGTGTGGTGTGTGGTGTGTGGTGTTGTGGTTGTGTGGTTGTGTGGTGTTGTGTGTGTGTGTGTGTGTGGGTGTGTGGGTGTGTCGGTGTGTGGGTGTGGGTGTGGGTGGGTGTGTGGGTGTGGGTGTGGGTGGGTGTGTGGGTATGGGTGTGTGGGTGTGGTGTGGTGGGTGTGGGTGGTGGGTGTGGGTGTGTGGGTGTTGGGGTGGTGGGTGGGTGGAGGGGGTTGTGGGGGTGAGTGTGGGGGAGCGTGCGTGCGTGCGTGCGTGCGTGCGTGTGTGTGTGTGTGTGTGTGTGTGTGTGTGTGTGTGTGCGGTCGGCCCATGTGAGTCGCCGTCGCCCATCCCCCCTCATCGCCCCGCCCCCCCCGTCGACTGCCGCCTATGTACTGCGGCCCACCCTGGACTATCCACCATCGTCACCGCCCGAAGGGGGCAGCCTCAGCGAGCCGAGCAACCTCTTCCACAGTCCCAATCCTTATCCTGTCGCAGAGCCAGTCCCATGCCCTCGCCAGCGCCGAACAGCTCCTCGGCAGACTGTCGACCGCATCATGGACCGCCCCGCCACCGCCTGACGCCGAGCAGATTCTTGGCCGCGACCCACTGCGGCGCCACGACACCATGCACCACAGAGAACCTCACCTTGCCATGATCCCCCCTTCAGCACCCTTCACTCCCCCTGGCACGCTCCAAACTACACAGTCCAACTCTTCCCCACCGTCACCCACCCACAGTCGACCACCCACCCACGCTTTCACCCCCACATGGAGCTCGCCGTCCCATGTGCGCGCCATGCAGGCCCATGCACCCCCGCCCCATGCACCTCCCCAGCCCCCCCGCGCACGCTGACCCCATGCTGGCAATCCAGGCTGGCAATCCCTCCTCACCCCCCCCCCCCCCATCCGTGAGCGCACACGCGCACGCGCACTCCCCCCTAGCCTCCCACGCCTCCTCCGACCCCTCCCAACCCCCCTCCCTCTCCCCCCTCGCCTCCCACGCCTCCTCCGATCCCTCCCACGCCTCCTTTGATCCCCCCACGCCCCCCCTGATCCCTCCCATGCCTCCCCTGATCCTTCCCACGTCTCCTCCGATACCCCTGATGAACCCTCACCTGACCCCCCCCGATGCCTCATCTGACCCCTCCCACGCCCCTTCCAACCCCCCCTTTCCCGTCTACCGAGCCCCTATCCCAGGCCCGCCTGCCTTCGTCCGTCGCGCATCGAGTTCATCGGTCCAAGGAGCTGATCCGACGTCCTCATGGCCTGCCCAACGAAAACTCAGTCTAGTAGGCCGCGGCCGAACGGATCTAGTAGTTGCGGCGACGTTTACATTGCACGACGGACAACCCCGACTATCGCCCATGGAATTAATCGGCCCATGGGGAGATGATACGCTGCGATTGAAGTTGAAGTTGGTTGGCCAGAGTGGCAACCCAAGTTGTAGTTGG
Source organism: Chlamydomonas sp. UWO 241 (assembly GCA_016618255.1). Taxonomy (NCBI): domain Eukaryota; kingdom Viridiplantae; phylum Chlorophyta; class Chlorophyceae; order Chlamydomonadales; family Chlamydomonadaceae; genus Chlamydomonas; species Chlamydomonas priscui. The sequence continues at coordinate 441,719 of VFSX01000057.1, read as the reverse complement.
TTGGCCAGAGTGGCAACCCTAGTTGAAGTTGGTTGGCCAGAGTGGCAGCCCCCCCCAGACCCCCCCAAACCAAGGATACTATCCACTCGATTCAGGCGCTGGTCGGTCACCCGCTATTCGAAAGACATCCCAGTGCACGGGTCAGACTTCGTAACAATTGCCGGGGTGTATTGCTGTTAGTAGTACAGGCATTGCCGGTGCATGCGGACGGCCTCATGTAACGCTTGGTTGGTTGGTTGGTTGGTTGGTTGGTTGTGTGTGCGGTGGTGGTGGGTTGCGTGCGTGTGCCCGTGCGCATGCCAGGCGGAGAAGCGACATGCCCGTGCGCCGCACCAGCTTGCACCCCAGAGGGGAAGGAGGGGGGGGGGAAGGGGGAGGGGGAGGGGGAAACGGGGGGGGGGAGGGGTGTTTCTCACAGGCAGCCAGGTAAAACCTCAAACCCTAAAGCCCCAACCCTACCACATTTACAACGCCTGAGGCGGCGCCTCAGGCGTCCCATTCCATGGCGCGGATCAGGCGGCGCCTCAGGCGCTCCGACCGCCTGAGGCGCCGCCTGAGGCGCACCCCTGACCGCCTCAGGCGTCGCCTCAGGCGTTATCCAAACCACCTCAGGCGCCACACCGACCGCCTCAGGCGCCCACCACCGCCTGAGGCGCACCCCGGACCGTCTCGGGCGTTATGACCGCATTTCATGGCGCGGATCAGACGTTGGGACTTTGGTAGGGCAAACCCCAAAGGCGGCGCTCACCTGCGCCGGCACCCACAGCAGCCAGTTTGCCTTGAACGCATCCCAAGGAATCGAAGGGAAAGGGGGAAAAGGTGATGAAACCTTCAGGTTTGTATGGGTTCAAGGGTTGGGGGTTATTAAACCTAAACCCCAAGCCTTGAAAAAAATTCGACCCTCGTGGTGGCGCTCACCTGCGCTGGCACCCACAGCAGCCAGTTTGCCTTGACTGCCTCCCACAGGTCGGCCTTGAGCTTCGGCACAATCATGTCGGGCTTACCTTCAATCACCTGAGCGCACGCGCGCGTGTGTGTGTGTGTGTGCGTGTGTTTGTGTGTGTGTGTGTTTGTGTGTGTGTGTGTGTGTGTGTGCGTAAGCATGTGCATGTGCATGTGCATGTGCGTACTTAGATGCAGTGCCTCAGAGGCAGCCCCCCCCCCCGCCGAGTGGCATTTTACCCCCTCATAGCGACGTGTGGTCACCCGCTATTGACAGGCGCCCGTGTGCAGACCTCTGGAACGATATCACCGTTATCTTTGTAACAATCTGGAATGGAATGGAATGTGTGCATGTGTGGGTGTGGTGGCCAGCTTGTCATCATCACCTGTGCGTGTTTTGAGGGTGGGGTGGGTGAGGGGTGTGTGGGTGGGTGGGCACGTGCATTTGTGTGTGTGTGTGCGCGTGTGTGTGTGTGTGTGTGTGTGAGTGTGTGTGTGTGTGTGTTTGGGCGAGCGACTGCACACACGAACGCGGGGGTGAGGAAGGCGCACCACACCCAAACACCAACGCCTCCGCCTCCCCACCCTCTCGCAGAACCCACCCCACACCCCACACCACGCACGTTGATGAGCCCCAATAAGAACGCATGCACATGGGAGGGGCAGTTGGTTACACCGCATCACACACCCCAAAGACGTCTGACGGACTGCTAAATTTACCCCCCACCCACCCCACCCCACCACCCCATGCACGTTGATGAGCCCGAAGAAGGCGGGAATGCACGAACGTGGAGCAAAAAACAGTTTCACACCACACCCACACACCACAAACTAATCCCCACACCAAACCCAACGCACGTTGATGAGCCCGAAGAAGGCGGCGATGCACGTGGGCGCAAACAGCAGTTGGTCGATGGCGAGCGACATGCACCACGCATCACGCGACACCGCATGCCACACAGCGTCCGACGGGCAGTTAAAATCGTGGGAGCAAACAGCAGTTGGTCGACCACCCACACCACCCACACCACCCACACCAACGACTTAGGCGTCAGACGGACTACAACATCACCCCCCCAACACACACACACAACACACGCACGTTGATGAGCCCGAAGAAGGCGGCGATGCATGTGGGCGCAAACAGCAGTTGGTCGATGGCGAGCGACATGAGTGTGGAGGTCGCGCCCATGGACGAAGGCATGAGGCGCGCCAAGAGGTCGTACCTGTGTGTGCGTGCGTGTGGTGTGTTTGTGGGGGGGGGCGTGCGTGTGGTGTGTGTTTGTGTGTGTCCAGGAGGGCATGAGGCGTGCGAGGAGGTCGTACCTGCCAAGGGGGGTTGTTGTTGTGGATGGTGGTGGTTGTGGTGGCGTTGCTGTCTGATATGTGTGTGTGTGTGTGTGCGTGTGTGTGCGTGTGTGTGCGTGTGCGTATGTGCGTGTGTGTGTGTGTGTGCGTGGGTGATGCTCCAAGAGCGTTGAGGCCGCGCCCATCGACGCGCGAAGAGATTGAACCTGCACGCTCCAAAGAAGGGCAGGGAAGGTCCTGGTGGTGGTGGCCAAGGGCCCTGTTGTTGTCACAAACCTTACCCTGAGCCTAGCCTTTAAGGATGCTCCTGGTTAGTGACGGGTATTAATTACCTGCAGGGTGTGGAGTCCCACACTTCCACACCCTTGGACCTCTCATAAGCTGAGCTTTGGATGGAGAGGAAAATCAAGAGCGAGGCACGGCTCCTGATATTTACCAATTACCACCACCCTTCCTCAGAGCTTATACAAACCCTGAGAGTTGTAACAGTAGTACTCGGAGTCGCGTCAAGTCTTGGCGGTACGCTAAGTCAAGGGTGGCGGTACTTGGTGTTGCAGATGTCAATACGTAGTGGTGTTGGGGCAGTCGGGCCCACCCTGCATGGTCATACTTCACACTAGTGTGGCAGTCTGGATGTGACCAAGGGCCGGGGGAGCTGGAATCCCAGAGCAGCAAACCAGCCAAACGGCGCGCGTCTTGACTTGAACTACACGAGAAAACGCATGCACGCACGCACGCACGCACATGCACACACGCGCACACACGTGCCATGCCACGCACCAGTACGTGATGAGGGGTCAGGTCAGCATGAATCCGGTCGCTGCCAGCGTCGCGCCAACACTTCAAAATACAGCCCCAATGTCAGCACTAGCGCAAACACCTATTTCATTAGGGGTTTGAAAATACACCAAAGTAAAAACAGCAACAGTAACACGGGGTTTCCAGCTAAGCAGGCTTCTCTTCTACTAGAGACACCCGCCGATACTCCAGCACACTTAAGTACTAGAGTATCGCCGGCTCCCCGCCGATAGACTACCGCTCCTGCCGGCTAGACTACCCCAAACAGCGGTCGCTGAGAGACATGTCTGGCAAGGAGCATATAGGAGCACCAAAGAGCAAACTGTTAAAACCTCAGACGCCCCAGTATATGGTGAGGGGTCCAGTGAGCATGAATCCGATTGCTGCAAACGCCGCGGAGCGTGCCAATGCGTTAACTGCAGTGCCAGCGTCACTACTACAGCCCGACACTGACTCAAATATTGGGCTACACCACAGTGTGTTAAACCCGAAGCCCTAACCCTAGACGCACCAGTAGGTGATGAGGGGTCTGGTCAGCAGGAATCCTATTGCTGCAACCCAAACAGAGCACGGCAATACAGGAGGGCAGACACACACACACACACACACATGCACACACACACGCACGCACACACACGTGCCATGCCACGCACCAGTACGTGATGAGAGGTCCGGTCAGCATGAACCCGATTGCTGCAAACGTCGCGGTGCGCTGCACGTTGATGGTGCCCGACTTCTCGACCACCAGCTGCGCGAGGACGTCTCCGAGGGCATTGAGGATGCTGTGTGTGTGTGTGTGTGTGTGTGTGTGTGTGTGTGTGTGTGTCTATGTTGTGTGTCAGAGATGAGAGGCAGAAGGGATGCGAGGGCTCAGGGGTGCCAGTTGATGGTGTCCGAGTTCTCGACCAGCAGCTGCGCGAGAACGTCCGCGAGGGTGTTGAGGATGCTGTGTGTGTGTGTGTGTGTGTGTGTGTGTGTGTGTGTGTGTGTGTGTGTCTATGTTGTGTGTCAGAGATGAGAGGCAGAAGGGACGAGAGGGTTCAGGGGCGCCAGTTCATGGTGTCCGAGTTCTCGACCAGCAGCTGCGCGAGGACGTCTCCCAGGGCATTGAGGATGATGTGTGTGTGTGTGTGTGTCAGAGATGAGAGGCAGAAGGGTCGAGAGGGTTCAGGGGCGCCAGTCCATGCTGTCCGACTGCTCGACCAGCAGCTGCGCGAGGACGTCTCCCAGGACGTTGAGGATGCTGTGGCGGTGTGTGTGTGTGGTGGTTGGAGGACTGGTAGGCTGGCGCGCTGCGTGGCCTTGCGGGCTCTACTGGTAGAGCTCCCCTAGACGTGTAGTCTAGGCCTTAACTCACGCCCCGGGGTCCTCCGGGCGCGTACATGTAAAAACTGTGGTGGTGGGAGGACATGAGAAGGAGAAGTCTGCTTTGGCACGAGGCAGGGGGGCCGCAGCAGCGGTGAATGACGATGCCTCCGATGGCCGTTTTGAGGGAGTGCCCCTCCCCCGACCCAACAGACACCAGCCATGGCTAACAACTAACACACACACACACACACACACACAACACGCACGCACACGCGCAGGGTCAATCATGGCGACCCTGCTCCCCCCCACCCACCCGCACGTCGCCGCCTTGGTGAGCAGTGGGAACTTCTCGAGCGCACGCAGGTACGCGCCCCACACGCCAACGCTCTTCGCGCTCCCCTCGCCTCCGTCGCCGCCGCCAGACGCCACGCGCACGCTCCCCCTGCCGCTGCCGCCGGGCCCCTTGCCGCCGCTGCCGCCGAGCACGGCAGGCGGGCCCATGCGCCGTGCGCTGCCACGCCCATGCACCGCCATGCGTGGCGCGAGGGGGGGCTGGGCAAGTGGCGCAGCCAGCACTGGCGCTGTACCGTGCATGGGTCGCAAGACGCCCGCGCAGTGCCGGGCTGAGCTGAGCATCGTGAGTACTGGGGCAGTGGTCCTTTGGGGGGTGAGTGCCTGTTAAGCTCCTGGCGCTGGGGCGCTGGGCTGGAGGGACTTTCTGATATACAGATGATGATAAGATACACGCTCCACGGTACAGCTGGGATGACGATGACACAGTGGGCTGGTGCGATGATGCGTCGGTCGGTGATGGGTTTAGAGATGGCCGACTGGAGAGAGGGAGAGAGGGAGGAGAGGGTTCAGGAAGAAGAGCGCTACTCCAACAACAGGCCCGTGAAGGTTGAGCAGGCTTTGGCGATTTGCGATCATAACGGTTTTGGTATGGAACAGGGGTATGGAATGGGCGCACCCACACGTGCTCACCCACTCACAGCGTAATTGGAGCACCTAAAATGCTGCCTTACCTGCTGCCCCTGCGAGGCGGGACTGGAGGGAGCTGCACGCGCGTAGGCCAAGCCCTAGTGGCGCATGGGGCCGGCGCCACCTCGGGAATTTCAGGCTGGTCGTCGGACACACGAGCCGCGTCGGCAGGACAAGCAGCACCCAGTTTTTTAGGGACCAAGGTGGAATAGAGGGGGCATCCATCCAATGCGCACGGCACCGCCCAGAGTTTGAGCGTGCATGGCTTGCATGGCTCGCATGTGCACGTGATAGGCACGCAGGGGGGGGGGGAGGGGGCGCAGCTGACACCTATGCATAGCCCAGCCCATGCCGCTGTGGTCAACGCACGCATGCTGCCGTCAGTCTGTGCAGGAGGAGCAGGAGGAGCAGGGGGGCGCGCCGGAGGCGCACACTGCACGGCCACAGCAGCACGTTTCACCGTGCCACCTACTGGGGGCTGCAGCGACAGGCGCTGCCGCGCCCCCGCACCACCACCTCATCCAGAAGCAGCAGCGCTCCTTCCACAGCAGCCTCATTGCCCACGGCCTCACCTCTCCCAACCGCTCACCCTTCACCAACACACTCGTCCAGCAGCCGCACCAGCGGCAGCAACAGCGTCCCCTCTTCAACAGCAGTTTCTTGCCCCACGGCCTCCCCTCTACCAAGCACTCACCACTCACCAACTCACTCGTCCAGAGCCAGCAGCCGCACCAGCAGCAGCTGCCCCAGCAGCAGCAGCAGCAGCGTTCCTTCTTCAACAGCAGCTTCATGCCCTACGGCCTCACCTCCCGTGACCGCGTGCTCACCAACGCGCTCATCGTTGCGAACGTGCTCGTGTATGTGATCTCCACCAACGACCCCCACATGTTCCACGACTTTGCGCAGGTGTGTGGGGGGTGGGGGTGCAGGTGTGTGCAGGTGTGTGTGGTGGGGGTGCAGGTGTGGTGGGGGTGCGCAGGTGGGGGAGGTTGTACAGGTGTGTGTGGGGGATGCGCAGGTGTATGCGGGGGGTGGGGAGGGAGCGTGTTAGTGTGTTGTGTACTAGTTAGTACCAGACTCTATTAATCGACTAGACTGACTGACTGACTGACTGACTGGTTAAATTGATCTAGACTAGTTAGTAGCAGACTCCATGAGTCTACTAGACTGACTGACTGACTATCTATCTGTCTGCCAATCTCTTACTACTAGACTCGACTGTCACTCTCATCACCTCGAGTCAAGCCTATCAATTGATAGATTTTGAAGTATCGTGGCTGAACATCCACCAACCGCCACCACCACACCGCGCACGGGCCTAAACCACCAACAGCAACAACAACAACAACAATAACAACAACAACAACAGTCACCACCTCACCACCACCACCCCCACGCGCTTGCAGATCAACTCTCTCGTGGTTGGGCGCGGACAGTACTACCGCATCGTGTCTGCTGCGATCCTTCACTGAGGCCTACACCACCACCAACACCGCCACCACCGCCACCACTGCCACGGTACGCGCGTGCAGATCAACTCTCTTGTGGTTGGGCGCGGAGAGTACTACCGTGTCGTGTCTGCCGCGTTTCTGCACGGCGGCCTGCTGCACCTGCTGGTGCGTCGTTCATGATTCTAGTGCATGCATGATGCACATGGGGTGTTGTGATGCACGCACACGAGAGAGAGAGTGACAGAGAAAGAGAGACCGTTGACTGAGGACACTGCACACACGCACGCATCCACATGCATGCGCATCGTGTCTGCCGCGTTTCTGCACGGCGGCCTGCTGCACCTGCTGGTGCGTAACACATGATGCACGTGCATGCATTTGGCACCGCGATAAACGCACAAGAGAAGAAAGAGCAATAGATAGACAGAGAAAAAGAGGCAGAGAAGCAGAGAGGCAGAGGGGCGGAGCCACGTAGGGAGGGAGAGAGAGAGAGAGAGAGAGAGAGAGAGATTCTTGACGTAAATCCCCGTATATTCACGCATTCACACGCGTGCACACGCGCTTGCACGGCCTGCTGGTGCGTCACACCATAGTGCACATACACGTGTCTGCGTGTGTCGTGATGAAGGCACACGAAAGAGAAAGAGAACCAGAGAGAGAGAGACAGAACGAGAGAGAGAGAGAGAAAGAGAAAGGAAGGATACAGAAAAATGAAATAAAAGAGGAAAAGGAAAAGGACGAGGAAGAGACAGGCAGAGAGGCAGAGAGCGAGACAGAGAGAGAGGCTGAGGCAGTTTGGGAGACGCAAAGACAGCTCCCTCTCTCTGCCTCTCTCTCTCTCTCTCTCTCTCTTTCACACACACACACACACACACGCACGCGCACAATCCAACTGCCTCTCCGTCTTTCTCTCACACACACACACACACACACACGTAGTCCAACTGCCTCTCCCTGCACTGGATCGCCCCGTCGGTCGAGCGCGACGTCGGGCGCCCCGCGTTCGCCACAATCTTCCTCGCGTCAGTCATCGGGGGAGGCGCAATGCACCTGGCCATGGGGCCGTTCTTTGGGGCACTCGTGGGGGCGTCAGGTGCGGATGTGTGTGTGTGTGTGTGTGTGTGTGTGTTGAGGGAGGGGGGGTAAGTGTGGGTGTGCCCCGTTCCATGGGGCCGTGCTTTGGGGCGTTCGTGGGGGCGTCAGGTGTGTGTGTGTGTGTGTTGAGGGGGGGGGTGCCCCGTTTCATGGGGCCGATCTTTGGGGCACTCGTGGGGGCGTCAGGTGCGGATATGTGTGTGTGTGCGGAGGGGGGGGGAGTGTGGGTGTGCCCCGTTCCATGGGGCTGTGCTTTGTGGCCCTCGTAGGCGCGTCAGGTGTGTGTGTGTGTGTGTGTGTGTGTGTGTGTGTGTGTGTGTGTGTGTGTTGAGGGGGGGGGTAAGTGTGGGTGTGCCCGTTCCATGGGGCCGTGCTTTGTGGCGCTCGCAGGCGCGACAGGTGTGTGTGTGTGTATGTGTGTGTGTGTGTGTTGAGGGGGCATGGGGTTAAGTGTGGGTGTGCCCCGTTCCATGGGGCCGTGCTTTGTGGCGCTCGTGGGGGCGTCAGGGTGGGGGTGGGGGGTGTGTTGAGGGGGGGGAATAAGTGTGGGTGTGTGCCCCGTTCCATGGGGCCGTTCTTTGTGGCTCTCGTAGGCGCGACAGGTGTGTGGGTGTGTGGGTGTGTGTTGAGGGGGGGGGTAAGTGTGGGTGTGCCCCGTTCCATGGGGCCGTGCTTTGTGGCGCTCGTGGGGGCGTCAGGTGTGGGGGTGGGTGTGTGGGTGTGTGTTGAGGGGGGGGGGGTAAGTGTGGGTGTGCCCCGTTCCATGGGGTCGTGCTTTGTGGCGCTCGTAGGCGCGTTAGGTGTGTGGTTGTGTGGGTACGTGGGTGGGTGGGTGACCCACCCAAACCTTTTGTTGGGTGACTTGTGCTTGCGCGGCCTCACGGGCTCGTCTATTGGAGCCCTCTCTTGATCTATGCCTTTACTCACGCCCTGGGGTCCTCCGGGCACGTTAAACCTGCAAAACAAAACGCCATCTGAGTGTGTATGTATGGTTGGCACAACCCGCACAAACGTATACGTCCACGTCTCGCCAGATTCACGTCTCGCCAGATTGTACGGGGTCCGTGCCAACTCTATACGACGCATGCGTGTGTGTGCGCGCAGGCGGGGCAGCGGGGCTGCTTGCGGCGCAGCTCGCGTACAAGTACCGCAACCGCGCGTTTGTGCCATTCACATCGGTGGGTCATCAGCTGCTAGTTGTCCACACCTCCATGCCCACACAAGCGCATACACACAATTTGCAACCACGCGCGTGTGCCGTTGACGAGTACCGCAACCGCGTGTTTGTGCCATTCACACCGTTGGGTTGTCAGCTGCTTGTTGCCCACACCTCCATGCAACCTCCATGCCCACACGAGCGCATACATACAACTTGCGTGCGCGTGCGTGCGCCGTTCACGAGTACCGCAACCGCGTGTTTGTGCCATTCACACCGGTGGGTTGTTACCTGTGTGGTGTCCACACCTCCATGCCCACACAAGCGCACACATACAATTCGCAACTGCGCGTTTGTGCCGTTCACATCGGTAAGCTGTCGCTGCCAGTTATCAGCAGCAGTCATTTTTCACACCGCCGCCCCTTCCCTCCCGCCGCCGCCCCTCCCCTCCCGCGCGCACACTCTTGCTCGCACCCACACATGCGCCCACACACACACCCACACACACGTGCACACACGCACACACACACACACACACACACACACACACACACGCACGCACGCACGCACAGGACGACATCAGCTGGATCGGCCAGCTCGTTGCCATCAACGTCGTCATCGCCATGCTCTCGCACAACATCTCCCACTGGGGCCACCTCGGCGGGGCGCTCGGCGGGGCTGCGGCGATGCTGCTGATCGGGCCGCGCTTTGTGTGGGGGCCGAGCGGTGTGGAGAACCGGCCACTGCTGCCCCTGTTCAGAGCTGGTGCACGGAGGTCGTGGTGATCGAGTCGAGACGCTGCGGTCCTCAAGAGGGACGATCTAAACTAAAGAGGCAGATCCGCGTCCGCCGCGCCCTGTATGTGTGATGTGATGTTGATAGATGAATGATGGATGTTGATAGATGTACAGAGTGTGCCGCACCTATCAGGGTTTACAGGGTTCACACGTACACGCCCGGAGGACCCCAGGGCGTGAGTTAACCTAGCAGGCAGCATATTCGAGAGAGCTGTGCTGTGACTGACTGACGTTCCTAGTGCGGCTAGCTCGGGCACGCGGGAGTGGCTGCGTCTAGGGATTGGAGTCAACTGCCACTACCAGTGTGTTAAGTCTGGAGGATCTACACCGCTGACTTAATGCGCCACAATGCGCCAAAACGCGCCACAGTGCGCCAAGATGCGACACTGCGCGCCACAGGCTTCTCCAAAACACAATGTCGTCAGAATGTGTGTGTTTGTGGGTGGGAGGCCAACAGGTGGGCAGGTAGCGTTCCTACCCTCCGCCCAGTAGTTCATCCGAATCAGAGGACATGTGTCATATGACCTTGCGGCGTCGAAAATCCGCCCAACATCAAGTGCTGTGCCCTGGTCGTCCACTCGTATTCCTCAAGCTCGTCTTTATTATACACCTCAAACCCTCATACGCCCCAAATCCGCAATCCCATACCCGCCAAACTCATACTCGCTTATTGCGACCCCCCCGGCCTCGCTGCTGTCCCTCCCTCGCGGCGGAGGAGAGGGCCACCACAGGCCGCGCAGGCCAATTGCCCAAATTGATGGTGCACAGCCAGACCGGGCATGCCGTCGCGCTGGAGCACATGAGCATGCATCTGGTGCTCGAACGTGAACACGGTGACACGCGCCCCGCGGCGCTGGGAGTCCAACCCCTGTTCAGGGGGTTGCAATTGGCAGGCATCAGAGGACACACCACCGCCCCCTGTTGGAGCTGTTCACATGTCGTCCATGTCATCTACCTCGTCCTGGTCCTGCCCGTCAAGCCCGTCCTCGCCCTTGCTCCCATCCTCATCCTCATCCTCGAGGCCAAGCTCGCCGTCCTCAAAGCACCCCGGGCACTCGCCGTCAACGTCGTCCACAATCAAGCCTGCGGGCATGTCGCGCAGGGCATCGTGCATGTCCACCGCGTTGACGCCGCCCATGTACAGTTGCGTCAGGTTGGTCAGGCCGCGCAGGGGAGACAGGCGCGAGACTCCGTGACAGGAGCTGATGTTTAGGGAGCACACGCTGACCAGCGTGGAGAGACAGGTCAGGTCCTTGACCAGCCTGCAGTGCTGCAGCCAGAGCGACTCCAGCGCCACGCACGCAGTGAGTCCAGCAAGCGCTTCGGAGCGCAGCGAGTGGCAGTTTGCGAGCTGCAGGTAGGTCAGCTGGGAGCACGCACTGATCGGCGTCAGGTTGGACACACTCCAGCATTGCTGCATGCCCAGGTCGCGCAGTCCGCTGAGTTTGCTGATCGGCGACAGGTTGACCAGAGAGTGGCAGTGGTGCAGCGCAAGTGTGGTGAGACCTGTGAGTGTGATGAGGCCGGACAAATCCACCAGGTGGATGCACTCTCGCGCGTTGAGAGCCGTGAGCGCTGTGAGTGCAGAGAGGGCAGAGAGTTCGCGCACGTCCGCTCCGCCGATGCTCAGGTCGCGAAGGTGGACGCACACACTCAGCGGGTCAACGCTGATGAGGGGTGGGTCCATGAAGGCCTTGCCCAAGTGCTCAAGGTTGGAGAAGAAGGGGAGGCGGGCCACTTGCAGGGCCAGGTCAATGTGTGGGGGAGCGTCCAGGCGTGTCAGGGCGGACAGCGAAGACAGGGGCGCCAGGCTGGTCACTTCCAGGCACTGTCCCAGTCCGAGTCGTCGCAGAGTGCTGAGGGACTGGAGGGGCCCGAGGTCGGAGATGGCCGTGTCGCTCAGGTTCAGTTCGCGGAGGCAGTGGAGAGCAGTCAGCGGGTCCAGGCTCGTCACGGAGCCACAGTACCCGAGGTTCAGCACCTCCAGCCGCGGGCACGACCGCACGGGACCCAGGTCTGCCAGGAGCGGACAGCCGCCGAGCACCAGCTCGCGCAGCCCAGTGCAGCGCTGCAGTGAGCGCAAGTCGGTCAGACGGCCCCAGCCCATCAAATCGAGACGCGCCAGGTTGCCTGCCGCCGGCTCCCGAATGTACGGCAGCGCCTGCAGCTCCGGGCCCATGGCCCCCTGCAGGCAGGGACATGCGCACATGCGCGTGTGTGGAGAGGGGGCGCCTGGGTCTTGTGTGTGTTAGTGTTTGTGTATGTGTATGTGTGTGCACCCATGCGGCGTGCACATGGTGGTCATGCATGGGCCCCGTACCGGGTTTGACGATAGGATCAGCGTCTCCAGGTGGGGCGGGGCGTTGGCACATGCGGTCGCAGGCATGTCTCCCCGGTCAGAAACGCGAAGACGCTTGATCCGCTGCCAACGAGCGAGGGCTTGCAGAAGTGCCGCTGCGTCGGACGAAAGCCCATCGTACAGCGCTGAAACCAGGTCGTCCACTGCGGTCCGCAGTGCTACACACGTCTTCCGCAGTGCCTTTTTGGTGGGGCGATCGCTGGTCGTCAAGTGCTCGAATATTACATGGAGAATGTCGGAGGAGAAGAGCACACACGCATGCTCTACATAAAGAGCCTCCTCCATTATGCCTGCGGTTGCTTGAGTGATGCCTGTCTGCTTCTCTTTGCCTGTGCCCCAGGGAGCGCGCCCCCCCAACTTCCCAATATGTGGACGCCGTCCTAAGGACAGTTTAAGGTTAGGGTTCACGGCCCTCATCATCGGCGCCCAGCGCCCACACAGCGCGCGTCGCAAGCTCAAGCTAGCGCTCGTAAGAGCAGGCACGCGTGGCCTCATTGCTTAAACTCGGTAAGTGTGCATCTTTGTGTGCAGCAGGGATGTAAGGCAAGGGTTGGAGAAGGGAGAGGGATGCAGCGGGCGAGCAGCGGCACTGCGTCAGCATTCCCAGTCAGTTACTCGGAAGCACACCTCAAAATTGCGCAGCAGGGGAGAATGGATACCCCAAGCCCCCCACTGCCCACCAACCCACTAGGCCCCCTTTCACCACCAGTGGCCACCACCTTTTGTTGGCAGTGCTTGGGCGCTACACGCCAAAGTTGTAAACCCTGCCTGCTGTTATTAGGTGCGTCACTGAAAGCACTGAAAAGTCATCCTCATCAGAAGCGGATGTGGCGCGAGCCGCCCGAGCTGTCGTCCCCACCGCGGCGTCGCTTGCCCCCCTCGCCGCCGCCGCCCCTGCCCCCCCAACCGCCCCCGCGCTGCCCGCCGCCCCCCGACCCTGCCCCTCCCCCGCCGTCCCTCTGGCTGCGCGCGCGCCTCGCCGCGGCCCGCACCCCGCCAAGCTGCCCGCCGCGCGGCGTGTTGGCACGCCTGCGCTTATGCTGCCCGCCGCCCGCCTCCTCCTCCGCCTCCTCCTCATCCTCACTCTCCTCCTGCTCCTCCTCTTCGCCCTCGTCCTCGTCATCATCGCCCTCCTCCACCCCGCTGCTGCTGCCCCCGCCGCCGCCCCGCCCCACCACCCCGCCGCCCCCGCCGTTGTCCCCGACCGACGGGCTCCGTGCGCGCTTGTGGGCGGTGCCCGGAGCACCTGCGCGCTGCGCTGTGTCTGTGTCCGCTGGGGGCAGCCGCGCGTACATCGCAGACGGGTTGATCGGGCGCTGCCTGCGTGCATGTGCGTGTAAGGAAATGAGGATGAGTGTGTGTGTGTGAGAGGGAGAGAGAGAGACAGAGAGCTGTGCTGTGCTGTGTCTGCGCCCCGGGGCAGCTTCGCGTACATCGCAGACGGGTTGGTCGGGCGCTGCCTGCGTGTGTGTGCGTGTAAGAAAGTGAGGGTGAGTGTGTGTGAGGGGGAGAGAGAGAGAGAGAGAGAGAGAGCTGTGCTGTGCTGTCTGCGTCCGGGGGCAGCTTCGCGTACATCGCAGACGGGTTGGTCGGGCGCTGCCTGCGTGTGTGTACGTGTAAGAAAGTGAGGGTGAGGGTGTGTGAGGGAGAGAGAGAGAGAGAGAGAGAGAGAGAGAGAGAGAGAGACAGACAGAGGGCTGTGCTGTGCTGTGTCTGCGCCCGGGGGCAGCCTCACGTATCACGCAGACGGGTTGGTCGGGCGCTGCCTGCGTGCATGTGCGCGTAAGGAAGTGAGGGTGTGTGTGTGTGTGAGAGAGGGAGAGAGAGAGAGAGAGAGAGAGAGAGACAGAGAACTGTGCTGTGCTGTCTGCGTCCGGGGGCAGCCTCGCGTACATCGCAGACGGGTTGGTCGGGCGCTGCCTGCGTGCATGTGCGTGTGCGTGTGAGTGTGTGTGTGTGAGAGAGAGATACAGGCAGAGAACTGTGCTGTGTCCACGTCTGAGGGCAGCCTCGCGGGGTGAGATTGTGGAAGTGGGCGTGAGGCCCGGGGTGAGCCGCCATTTTCAAAAGATCCTTAGCGGAACCACTGACCCACATGGTGTCACGAGGATGGGCCGCAGGCTGCACACCGGAACTAGGCCCTAAACCCCAAACCCTCAAACTCTCCAGACCCCAAACCCTTAACCCGCACCTGGTCACGAGGATGGGCCGCAGGCTGCACGCCGGAACCTACACCCCCAACCTCCAAACCCCCAAACCCTCCAGACCCCAAACCCTTAACCCGCACCTGGTCACGAGGATGGGCCGCAGGCTGCAAGCCCAAACCCTCAACCCCAAACCCCCAAACTCTCCAAACCCATAACCCCAAACCCCAAACCCACAAACTCGCCAAACCCTCAACTCTCAACCAAGACCCGCACCTGGTCGCGAGAATGGGCCGCAGGCTGCACGCCGCAACCCTAAACCCCAAACCCGGCCAAAACGCTCTCAAACCCCCAACCAAAATCCGCACATACTCACGAAGATGGGCCGCAGGCTGCATGCCCCAAACCTCAATCCCAAACCCCAAACCTCCATAACCCCTAACCCCAAACTCTTCACCCGCACCTGGTCGCGAGGATGGGCCGCAGGCTGCACGCCAGAACCCTACACCCCAAACCCCAAACCTCAAACCCCAAACCCCCAAACTCTGCGAACCGAAAACCCCCAAACTCTCCAAACCCGTAACCCCAAATCCCCAAACCCCCAAACTCGCCAAACCCTCAACTCTCAAATGAGACCTGCACCTGGTCGCGAGGATGGGCCGCAGGCTGCACGCCAGAACCCTCAACCCCAAACCCCAAACCCCAAAACTCTCCAAACCCCAAACCCGCACCTGGTCACGAGGATGGGTCCCAACCGCAGGATGCGCGCGAGCAGCGACTCGTGGCGCGCGCACGGCGCGGCCAGCTGCGTGCATTTCAAGCGAGGGGATAATGTTTCAAAGCGGGCGACCAACCGTGCGCCAGCAAGAGGGTGAAAACCTGCGTGTGCTATGAACATCGGCATGTACCAAGACACGCACGCATAAACACGCAGACGCGCACGCACACAGATACGCATGCACACACACAAACACACACACACACGTGCGCACCACATGTGCGTGCGCGCACGCATGCACACGCAAGCGCACCCACCCACGCACGCGCACCCACGCACCTGCTGGTACGCAAAGTCCAACGACGAGCGCACGCGCATGCTGATGACACACGCAAAACACGCAGACACACACGCCGCACGCACACGCACCCAAAAGCACGCACGCAAGTTCACGGACTGTAAAATCGACCACACATACGTGCGTACGCACACACAAAAATCACCACAAGCGCACCTGCTGGTACGCAAAGTCGAACGACGAGCGCACGCGCATGATGTTGAATGAGGAGCGGCAGATGTCGTTGGTCGCATCCTGATGGGGAGGGGGTGGGGGTGGGGGGTGGACGAGCTGCATGTGGGCGTTGGCTTGGGGGGTGCGATGGGGGTGGAGTGGGGGGAGTGAGCTGTGCAAACGATGAGCGGCAGGCGCCGTTGGTTGCATCCGTGAGGACGGGTATACAGGGGTGGAGGGGGGGGGGGCTGCATGCGCGTGTGTGCACGCGGGCGTTGACCATGTGCGGCCGGCGGGGTGAGATGGGGGTGGGGTAGGGTGGGGGCGGGGTGGGGGGAGTCGGCTGTCAGCAAGGAGCGGCAGAGGTCGTGGGTCGCATCCTTGGGGAGGGGTATAAGGGGAAGGGAAGGAGGGGAGGATGCAAGTTTATGCAAAGTTGACAATCCACTTGTGCTTGTGGAGGTCGCACGCACGGTTGAGAAGCTCCAGCAAGACGTAAGCGAGAGCAAGCACAAGGCCCACCAAAGGGGGGGAGGGGGGGGCAGTGAGTGAGCTGTGTGTGTGAACGTGCGCGTTAGCTGTGTGTGCGCGTGAGCTGTGGGTACGCGCGTGTGATGGGAGGATGGGGGAGTGAGTGAGGGGAGCGTGAGTGAGCAGTGTGTGTTGAGTGCGCGTGTGAGTAAACTGTGTGTGTGCATGCGCTTTGGGTGCGCGCGCATGATGAGGGGAGGCAGGAGAGTGAGCGAGGGGAGTGTGCGCCAGCTGTGTGTGTGTGCGTGAACTGTGGGTGCACGCATTTGATGCAGGGGGGGGAGAAGGGGGCGGGAAAGTGAGCGAGGGGAGAGCGAGTGAGCTGTGTGTGTGTGCGCGTTGGCCGAGGACCCCCCGTTCCACAAAGCTCCCTGCTAGCACCAGACTGGGAACATCAGGGGGCCTGGGGGGGGAGGGGCTCACAGGCAGCTTGCCGAGAGAAAATCAGCTCATCCGTCTGCCGGGGCAATTCAGTATTTTGCTGTGAAGACCTCACGGTATAAAAACGCCTCTGCCAGAATATGCAGTGGGATCACCGTAGTGGGATCACTCCTTCATCTTGGCTGCTGCCTATTCCTTCACTGCCTCGCTGGAGCACAGGACGCTGCTGGTCAACCACCGGAATGGCGCAAACTGATGTCTGTTTCTCTCTCTCTAACTGTCTCTCCCTCTTTCCCTCCCCCTCTCTCTCTCTCTCTCTCTCTCTCCCCTCTCTCTCCCTCTCTCTCTCTCCCTCTCTCTCTCTCACCTTTGGGTCCTCGACCGAGAGCATGTACTCGCGCAAACTGATGTCTGTTTCTCTCTCCCACCCTCTCTCTCTCCCTCTCTCCCTCTCTCTCTTGCATAACCCCCCCCTCTGTCTCTCTCTCTCTCTCTCCGTCTCTCTCTCCCACACACACACCTTTGGGTCCTCAATCGAGAGCATGCACTCACGCAAAATGATGTCTGTTACTCTCACTCTCTCTCACTCACTCTCTCCCTCTCTCATACCCTCCGCCCCCCACACTCTCTCTTCTCCTGACTCTCTCACACACCTTTGGGTCCTCGACCGAGAGCATGTACTCGCGCCCCTCGGTGAGCCACGATGTGCCGCTGCCGTCCTTGTCCTCCTGTGTGTGTGTGTGTGCGTGTGTGTAAGCGCCCCTCGGTGAGCCACGATGTGCCGCTGCCGTCCTTGTCCTCCTGTGTGTGTGTGTGTGTGGGTGCGTGCGTGTATGGGTGTGCATGTGTGTGTGTGTGTGAATGTGTGTATGTGTGTGTGTGTGTGAGCGACCCTCGGTGGGCCACGATGTACCGCTGCCGTCCTTGTCCTCCTGTGTGTGTGCATGTGTGTGTGTGAATGTGTGTGTGCGTGTGCGTGTGTGTGTCCGTGTGTGTGTCCCGTCCCGTCCCGTCCCGTCCCGTCCCGTCCCGTCCCGTCCCGTCCCGTCCCGTCCCGTCCCGTCCCGTCCCGTCCCGCCCCGTCCCGTCCCGTCCCGTCCTGTCCTGTCTGTCTATCAGTGTTGAGTGTATGTGTGTTTGTGTCTGATGGTCTGATTGTGTCTTGACCTGGTTCAAGTATTGCCCCCCGCCAGTCGCCTCCTCCCCCCCTCCCCCTCCCTCCCTCTCTGGTTTAAGTAGTGCCCTCCGCCGGTGGCCGACACGCCCGTCGTGAGCGTGTTGATGACGCGAATTTCCTCCGTCCTCTCCCCCCCCTTCCCCCAATCCCACACACCTTGTTGAAGTAGTGCCCTCCGCCGGTGGCCGACACGCCCGTCGTGCGCGTGTTGATGACGCGGCCGTACAGCCGGAAGAAGTCAATCAGCAGCACGCCGAGACACGGCTCCAGCGGGCTCGCCGGCGGCTTCACGCGCCCCTTCTTCTGCGCGCCCTTTGCCGGACGGCGCGAGTTGTGGAGCTGCACGGTGTGTGTGGGAGGGGGGGGGGTAAGACTGTGCCGCAAAATATAAAGGCCGGGGCAGCACAGCACAGTAATGCAGTGCGCTCTAGTCTTTCCGCCACGGCCGGCGCGAGTTCTGGAGCTGCAAATGGAGAGGTGGCGGGGGGTGGGGGGGAGCTGTGCCGCGATGTATAGGGGGCGGGGCAGCACAGCACAGCACGGCACAGCACAGCACGGCACGGCACGGCACGGCACAGTCATGCGGTGCGCTCTAGTCTGGTCGGCCGTGGTCGGCGCGCGTTGTGGAGCTGCAAATGGAGAGGTGGCGGGGAGGGGAGGGGGGGGGGCTGTGCGGCGATGTATAGAGGGCGGGGCAGCACAGCACAGCACAGCACAGAACAGCACAGCACAGCACGGCACGGCACGGCACGGCACGGCACGGCACAGCACAGCACAGCACAGCACAGCACGGCACGCACAGCACAGGACAGCAATGTGTTGCGCTCTAGTCTGTCGGCCGCTGCCGGCGCGAGTTTTTTGAGCTGCACACGGGTGGGAGGGGTGGCGGGCGAGAATTCGGCCTAGGCTGTGCCGTGTGCTTCAGTCTGTCGGCCGCGGTCGGCGCGAGTTGTGGAGCTGCACAAGGGGGTGGGAGGGGGGGGGTTAAGACTGTGCCGCAAAATATTGGGGCCAGGGCAGCACAGCACAGCAGATCACATGCGGGTGGAGGATGGGGGCGGGAGTTTCGTTGAGGCTGTGCCGCGCTCGAGCCTGTCGGCCGCCCGCCTGCGCGCCTGCGCTTCGCCTGTTGAGGCGACACTTCCAAATCAGCAGCGAGGCCTTTGAGGCATCCTAGCGCTAGGGTTTAGGGTTTAGGGTTAAGGGTAGCTAGGGTTAATCGCAAGTTGCTGTTTGAATGTTACCTACACCCCCAAAACGCGAAAACACCATTTCACCCTTTCGAAGTCTGCATGCGCAGCCCCAGCACCCCAGTCCCCAAGAAACGATTATAGATCGATCGAAAACCCTCCTACGTTGGTCGGCGCTGCGCAAGGGGCGTGAGGGGCGACATTAGGCATCAGTTGTCAGCTACAGCCGACACCAAAACGCGCCGCATGGCGCCTCGCGTCGCTTCCCATGCAAACTCGACACACTGGCGATCCATTCCAAGGGTCTCGCATGCATTTCCAGTGGTGGAGCGTGCCATGCGGTGGTTTCGAGCAGAATGTCGATTTCGCGTTTTCGCGTTTTTCGATTTTCGCTAAGTAACATTCGAACGGCAACTTGCGATAGGGTTAAGGGTAAGGGTGGGGTGAAAGGCCCCACTGCTGATTTATAAACCTCGTCTCAACAGGCGAAGCGCAGGCGCGCAGGCGGGCGGCCGACAGGGTCGAGCGCGGCACAACTTCGACACTCAATATTGCCCCCCTCGCGTTGCACGGACACCCCTCCTATGCGCAGCACACACGGCCGTAATGATGCACCCGCAGGAACGCAATCAGGAGCGTGATCAGCGCGTACAGCCCGATGCCGCCGGTGCACACCTCATATGTTTTGCTAGCAGTCCGTTCGGCCAACTTGCACGCACACCCCCTCCTATGCACATGCACAGCACACACGGCCAGAGTGTCTCACCTGCAGGACCGCAATTAGCAGCATGATCAGCGCGTTCGAACCGATGCCGCCGTTATTCATACCACTGCCAACCTGCCCTCCTTCGCCCCCCCCCCACACCACCACCCGGCCCCCCTCACGTTGTGCAAGTGCAACCCTCGCATGCACAGCACGCGCGGCCATGTGGCGCAGCGCAAATGGCCCCAAGCTAGCAGGCAGCCAGCAAGTTCCAGTCACGTGACGGGCCTAGCGCCGGCACGCGTCCCATGATGAAACACTAGTGGTGCCCACCAGGTAGCCAGACAGTTTTAACCTGAAACTGAGCTAAGGTGTCGGGCGCTAGCGCCGACACAGGTCGCATACATCATGACTGGTGTCACACAGACTGTAATATACATCATCATCATCATCAGTGGTGTCACACAGACTGTAAATACCATGATGATGGCCCACCTGCAGGAACGCGATCGGGAGCGTGATGAGCGCGTAGGACCCGATGCCGTTGGTGTCAACTTCATATTTTTTTTGCCAGCAGTCCGTTCGGCCAACTTGCACGCACCCCCCCTCCCATGCACAGCACACATGCACAGCACACACGGCCACAATCTCGCACCTGCAGGAATGCAATCAGCAGCGTGATGAGCGCGTACGACCCGATGCCGCCGGTGTACACCTCGTTGAGCTCGCGCTGCTGAAGGAAGAGCTGCGCAATTGCAGAGGTTTGAAGAGACGTTGTGAGGGTCAACGTCACTTCACCCCAGCTCCAGGACCGTGAGTCAGCGGCCGAGGGCACGAGCGTAACAACTGCTTCAACAGCTCTGCAACCACCCAAGCTTCCTCGCACCCTGACCGCCCCCCTCTCAGTTTGGAGCGGGCTCTCAGCCTGGCCAGAATGGCCAGAAGGAAAGAAACGCCAGTAAGCTGCGGAGATAGGTATCTGATAGTTGGGGCCTAGAGGGTCGGTTCCGACAGGCACGCCGTGCGATGCAAACGCAAGTCGCCGGGTTGCCGCCACATACGCGTGTTCCTTGGCACGTAGTCCTCGGACGTGGGGCAAATCAGCACACTTTCAACTTCACCACCCCAAATCTCACTCAGGATTGGGTTGCTGATAATGATGGAAACATCCCCGGACAGCTGGGGACAAGGCCTCTCGGGTCTGGCGCTTGTTTTGGTCTGAAACGGCCGCGGGATCCTGCTATTTGGATTTGAATGTACCCAGTGATTTTGGGGGGGCATGTAGTAGCCATTGGTAGCCACTTGATTAAATGATTTCCTGATTCGAGGGCTCGATTAATGGAGGCGCGTTCTCGTCGCCGAGCCCTGGACCCAGCAATGCGGCGCTGCTGGTGACGAGGATCTCTGTGCCGCTGACGAGCGGGGTAAAATACGACTGGCCCGGCTCCTGCTAGACTGCCCCTCGGTGGAACACTTCAGGAGCGGCTTGCCCGGCGCTGCCATGGCTTGGCGAGTAGCCGCGGCGCTGCCGCGGCCCGTGCTGGGAGACGGCCCTTATCCTCCCCCCATGCAGGATGCCATGCGGCACCGATCTCGACGAGTTCATCGACGAGCGGAGGAGCTGGCGCCCGTCAATGCATGCTGGACATTGGTCAAGATGGCTGCCCGTGGAGGCGGGCTACCATCACGGCTTCAGCGGTGGCGACCGCCGAGGCAACACAGAGTAAATCCGCTTCACCAATCGCAGCGTTCGTCACCGCGCTCATCCTCGGGGGCGCTCGTCTGCCGGTGACTGGCGTTGGAAGGTCTTCAGGCAGCCTCCATGACAACTCTGTCGCCCATGCACCCCTGGAGGGTGGGACCTGGCCATGCATGAGGCATGGGGCGCCGGCTGAGCCCCATGCAAACAAGAGCTGGACAGCCATGCACTGCCAGGCGGGGACCGTTCCAGTCAGCGCCAGTCGGCTCTGCCGGCTTGACTGGCCACAAGGCCACTACTGTGACCCTGAGGAAGGTCCTCTCCTATATGCTCCTTGCCAGACATGTCTCTCAGAGACCGCTGTTTGGGGTAGTCTAGCCGGCGGGAGCGGTAGTCTATCGGCTGGGAACCGGCGGTACTCTAGTACTTCAGTGTGCTGGAGTATCGGCAGGTGTCTAATAGAAGAGTAGCCTGCTTAGCTGGAAACCCCGTGTTACTGTTACTGTTACTGATTCCCCAAGTTGGTTGATGGTCTGGCGACCCCCATCAGAAAGAGCGCGCCAAGAGCGTGAATATGACCTACATTTGACGGTCCAGGTGGTCAACGCTAACACAGCAGTCAAGGCGGACAATGGGACGCAGTGGCTACCAAAAAAAAAAACTGAAAATAAAATCACTGAATGCATCCAACTGCCCTACCTTGAGCACGAGCACGAGCGGGCGCAGCATGGGCCACTCGCCGATAAAGTCCTTGACGAGCACGGCGGCCTACATTTTGGTGGAGGGCGGGAGAGGTGAGTGTGTGTGCGTGTGTGGAGGGGGAGGGGAGGGGGAAGGCGAGGAAGGGGAGGGGGAGGGGGAAGGGGGGGCAGCAATAGCATGTGCGAGCGGGCGCAGCAAACCCTTAACCTGCAGACCGCTTTGAATGTCGAGCGAGATGTCGCACGCACGCAACAAAAGTTAGGGTCAGGTGCAGGGATGGGGGAACCAGTCACAATCACGCCCGGTGAGGCACCTTCAAGCCTCGGGCACACACACCCGTGTGGCCCGTTTGGCACGTCGAACAAGATATCAAACGCACGCACTGGGAGCAAGCGTAGGCTCATCTGGATGCCCTCCCCCCTCCCCCCCCAAGCCTGGGGCGTCCGTGCCTGTACCTGTGGCCCGTTTGGCACGCCCAACAAGATGTCGAACGCACGTGTTGGGGGCAAGCGGAAGCGCATCTGCCCCCCCCCCCCCCCCCCGTACCCCCGAAAGCCTTGGGCGCACGCACCTGTAGCCCGTTCGATACGTCGAACGAGATGCCGAACGAGCGCGTTGGTGGGCAGGGAAAGATATATTCATAATGAAGTCCGGTGCCCCCACCCACCACACACACACACACACACAACTTGTAGCGCCCGTTAGCAGCCCGTGCCTGTACCTGAGGCCCGTTTGGCACGTCGAACAAAATGTTGAACGCACGCGCTGGTGGGCAGGGAAAGATATGCATAAGAATGTCCGGTGTCCCCCCCCCCCCCCGCAGACACACACAAAACCTTTAGCGCCCGTTCCCAGCCCGTGCCTGTACCTGAGGCCCGTTTGGCACGTCGAACGAGATGTCGAAAGCGAGGTTTCCGTAGTCAACGGTCTCGAACTTGATGATTGGGACGCGGGCCTTGGCCAGCACCTTGGCAGGGGCAAGGGGGCACTTGGGGCTTAGAAGGCTCTGGGAGCGGCTAGGGCCTAGGAATACGAGGGTTCCCATGCAGGGGAGGGGGGGGGCAGAGGGCATGTACACCAATACCCCTGGCCCGCTGGCTCGCGACGCGATGCACGCATGACACGTACGCTCGGGCCAGCAGCTGCTGCTGCTGCACACGACAGTCGTGTGCAGCTACTGCTGGCGCTAGGTTAACCAGATTGTGTAATCCATCATCATTATCAGTCTAACATGCACACCCTGCGCGATGCGCTCCACTGACAGGGTACCCGTTGCGAGATTTAGGGTAGCGTTCGGTTAACCAAGCATAAAATTCCAGCAGTAGCAGCAGCAGCAGCAGCAGCAGCAGCAGCAGCAGCAGCAGCAGCAGCAACAACAGCAGCAGCAACAGCAGCAGCAGCAGGCCCGAGCGTACCTGCACGCCCTGCGCAATACGCTCCATCGACAGCTTGTTCGCGAGCGCCTTGAGCCCGCGCTGGATGTCCGACTGCGTGTTGAGAACCACGAGGTCAACGTCGCTTGTGGGGACGTACAGGCCGGTCGCAAAGGAGCCAAAGACCTGCGGTAAGGGGTAGGTACAGCGTACAATAAGGGGCCTCCAAGAGGGGAGGGTGGGGGGTCTAGTTTGCATGTTTCGGTGAGGTGAATGTCGCTCATGGGGACGTGTACGGGCCGGTCGCAAAGGAGCCAAAGACCTGCGGGAGGGGGCTGGTAGAGCGTACAATAAGGGTGAAAGGGGCCTGCAAGGGGGGGGGAGGGGGTCTAGTTTGCATGTGTCGGTGAGGTGAATGTCGTTCGTGGGGACAAAGAGGACAGTCGCAAAGGCATCAAAGACCTACGTGCAGGGGGGGCGGGTGGGTGGAGTGCTTCCTCGGCAGCGGCGTATGGGGCCGCAAGGGGGGGGTCCGGTTTGCATGTTTCGGTGAGGTGACTGTCGCTCGTGGGGACGTACAGGCCGGTCGCAAAGGAACCAAAGACCTGTGGCAGGGTGTAGGCGAGGGCCAAACGGGGGTCAAAGGGGCCTGCAAGAGGGGGGGGTATAGGTTGCATGTGTCGGTGCGGTGAATGTCGCTCGTGGGGACGTACAGGCCGGTCGCAAACGAGTCAAAGACCTGGATACGCGCGGGTGGGTGGGTGGGTGGGGGTGCTTCCTAAGCGACGGCATATGGGGTCGCAAGGGGGGGGGGGGTAAATACGTCGCTCCTGGGGACGTACAGGCCGGTTGCAAAGGAACCAAAGACTTGCGGCAGGAGGTAGGCGAGGGCCAACAGGGGTCCAGTTTGTTGTGGTGGGAGTCAACCCCTGCTGCGGTGGCACCCCCCCCCCTGCTGTGCGCGACAGTGCTCACGCGTGATGGTGCTCGTGCTCGGCGCGTGTGCGCCGTGTCCACACTTCCACACTTCCACACCTCGACGCTCGCGTCTGGCCAGATTGAGTGCACCGCGCTGCGCACTGCGGCGACCGCCCGCTCGCGGTCAGACACCTCCAGGGGGGTCGGCGCCAGCAGCTCTGTGAGGGACACGATTTCCTGCACGTGGATGTGTGTGTGAGAAGAAAGAGAGAGAGGGGGCGAGAGGGGTGGGGGGAGAGGGAGAGAGAGAGAGGGGGGAGAGGGAGAGAGAGAGAGAGGGAGAGCGTAGAGAGAGGAAAACACAGGGACACGAGACAGGGAGAGAGACACGGAAGGAGGTGCCAGCAGCCCTGCCACGGACACAATCTCCTGCGTATGGGTGTGCGTGAATAAAAGAAAGAGAAAGAGAGAAGGAGTGGGGGTTGGTATGGTTGGTGTGTGCTTGTGTGCATGCGTACGTGAAAGAAAGAGAGGAAGCATGACAGCTGCTTGGACGGCTGCACGTGAGGAGTGCACACACGCACGCACACACACACACACACACACACACACACACACACACACACACACACACACACGCATGCACGCACGCACGTGCACACGCGCCTGGTGCAGCCGCAGCAGGGGCGACCGGATGCTTGAGCAGTACGCCATCCAGTGAGGCCCCTGCCCGCCCTGATCCTGAGCGTCCGCACCCGCTGCAGACCCGCCAGCGCCCGCAGACGCGGCGGCGGGCGTTTGCTGCCTGCTGCCGAGGGCGGCTGCCGCTGCACGTGCAGGTTTGTGTGTGTGGGGGGGTGAATTGTTCCTTGAAAAAAGAGAAACCGAAGAAAGGGCGCCTGCGGACGCGGACGCGGCGGTCCCGCCGCCGGGCGTTTGCTGCCTGTTACCGAGTGCGGCTGTCGCTGCACATGCAGGTGTGTGTGTGTGTGTGTGTGTGTGTGTGTGTGTGTGTGTGTGTGTGTGTGTGTGTGTGTGTTGGGGGTTGAGTTGTTTCTTTGAAAACATGACAACAGGAGGAGCAAACAGATGGCAACGGAGTGAATCCACTTGAAAACATGAGAACAAGAGGAGAAAACAGACGGTAGTGGTGCACTCGGCCTGTGCATGCAAGTGGGCGTATGTGTGTGGGAGTGGGTGGGTGGGTGGCTGCGTATGTGTGTGTGTGTGTATGTGTGTGCGTGCTTTTGGGAGGGGGGCGGGCTTGTGTGCTGCAAGCAGCGCCGGACGTGTGCGAGCAGCCTGGTGGCAGCTGGCTGGCCGGTGCCCGGTGCTGCCCCTCCCCCTCCCCCTGCTGTCTCCATCCTCTCACCAGCGCTGGCATCGGCGTCGTCGTCAGCGGTGAGCCCGGCAAATGCGATGAACTCCGGCTCCGAGTCCAAGCTCAGCTGCGACTGGGGCGCCGCGCCGCCGCCGCTGCCGCCCGCGCCGTCTGATGCCACAGCCGTACCGTCGGCCGTGCTGAGCGTGCCCGTGCTTGCGCTGCGCTTGGGCGATTTGCGCTTGCCTCCGGTGGCCTTGGCCGCAGGGGCGGCAGCAGCGGCGGCGGCGGCAGGGGCGGTCGCTGCCGCACCGTTGGCCTGCAGCGGCCGCGGACAGACGCAAGCGTGGGCGCGTGGCACAAGTGCGTGGCCGTGACTGCTGGTGTGTGCGTGGTGATTGCTAAGCCACGATGCATGCTCTCGCGCTCTCCATGCACAAGCGCACCGCCATGCATGCATGCGGCTCTCCATGCGAGCATGCCAGGGGCCCCTGGTGCATGCGCCCCACCCGTGCGCCCGTGTCTGCCGCTTCGGACGTGCTCGCCGCCGCCAGCTCCCTGCCGAACCGGCTGGTCAGCGCCTGGAAGCGGACCAGCGCAGCGTCCATGGCCGGTGCTGGGTCCGTCGTCGTGCTGGGTCCATCGCCCCGCGCGCCTCTCGAGCTGCCGCCGCCCAGGTAAAAGCCCGCCATCGGCATGTACATGATCGGGGGTGCGTCCATCGCGCTAAATCGCGCTACTGATAGAGCTGCGATTCACAGTGCTCTCTGATTGATCCCACTCCTCTAGGCACACACACACACGCGTTGTGAGCACCCACACGCGTTGTGTGCTGAATGTGGCCTTGCAAGCACAAGTGATATGAGTGGGTGTGGACCGGTTGTTGAACACAACCAAAGACCTGTCGCTCTATCAAGCAAGCGGAAAGTGACGCGAATACAGTCGCGAATAGAAGTACATCCAGAGGGAGCACGTACACGTCGACATGTTGCTACATTTCTGAGCAACAGGGCTCGTGCTCATGGCCAAGCTCCATTATGAACGCCTCGCTGAGGCTCTGGAGGGTGCCGAGTGCGCTCTCCTGGGAAAGGTGCTTAGCTTGGGGTTGCGTGCTGTGTTGTGTGCATGGGACATGTGCATGGGCATGCATGCACAAGCCCCAACACGTGCACGTACTGCTCACGCAGGAGGCTGAGCTATCGGCACTGAGGGATGCCATCAGTGCCCTGCGTCAGAGGTCAGGGCAGCTAGAGGGCGACCGCAGCGCGACGGAGCAGCTTGAGGCAACAGGTGCGCATGGCGTGTGCACGCGTGTGTGTGTGCGCGTGTGCGTGTTCGTGTGCGCCCACACACATGTGTGCGTGTGCGTGTGTGCGCGTGTTTGTGTGTGTGTGTGTGTGTGTGTGTGTGCGTGCGTGTGTGTGTGTGTGTGTGTGTGTGTGTGTGTGTTGAAGGGGACGCGGTGACGGGGCACGGAGGCGCTGCTCTGGGCACGTTTTTGTTGGCACGAAATTTATGCTAGGGACCATTTTGTGTGTGTGTGTGTGTCTGTGTGTGTGTGTGTGTGTGTTTGTGTGTGTGTGCGTGCGTGTGTGTGTGTGTATGTGTGGCCCCCAACGTGTGCTTGTGTGCGCGCTGTGTGTGTTTGTCCGTATGTGCCCGCGCTGTGTGTTCCATATGCATGCAACACCACACAACTGCGCCACACGCCTTAACACGATCCCGCGGCCTGGGCCTGTGAACCTCGGCCGTGCCCCCACGGGGAGGAAGTCAGATCTGGGGGCTGAGTGCCCTGTCTAGGTCCAGCCCTGACCCACTAGCCCCCCCCACCCACCCACCCCTACCAGTAGCCAGCCATCCGTCTGTAGTGCTCGGGCGCCCTATGCGCCCAGCAAGGTCGAATACGCTGCCCTGCGTCGCACACACGACTGTAAAATCCATCGTCATCATCACACATCCTGCCGCAGTGCAAGAGCTGCTCCACAGCCAGCAGCATGCCGCGGGCGCAGCATGGGACTACGAAAACCGCGCTCTGCGCCTGGAGCTGCAGAGCCTTCAGGATCGATACAAGCTGCTGAGGGTGGAGGTGGGTGGGTGGGTGGGTGAGTGAGTGGGCGGGTGGGTGTGTCTCCTGTGTGCCTGATGGCATGTGTCCAAGTGTCTGGGAGGGTGGTCGGTTGGCCTGCGCCTGGAGCTGCAGAGCCTGCAGGATTGCTACAAGCTGCTGAGGGCCAAGGTGGGTGGGTGGGTGGATGGGTGGGTGGGTGTGCCTGCTGTATGTCTGACGGCGTGTGTTTTAGTGTGAGGGAGGGCGTAGGTAGGCCTGCCGGCTACGAGAACCGCGCCCCAGAGCCAGCAGGATCGATGCCAGCTGCTGGGTGTCGAGGTGTGTGGAAGGGTGGGTGAGTGGGTGGGTGGGTGTGCCTGCTGTGCCTGATGGCGTGTGTGTAAGTGTGTCTGGGAGGGCGGTCGGTTGACCTGCGCCTGGAGCTGCAGAGCCAGCAGGATTGATGCCAGCTGCTGAGGGTGGAGGTGGGTGGTGGGTGGGTGGGCCTGCTGTATGCCTGGTGGCGTGTGTTTTAGTGTGTCTGAGAGGGCGTAGGTAGGCCTCCTGGCTACGAGAACCGCGACTCAAGAGCCGGAAGGATCGATACAAGCTACTGAGGGTCGAGGTGGGTCGGTGGGTGGGTGGGCCTGCTGCATGCCTGGCGGCGTGTGTTTTAGTGTGTGGGGGAGGGCGTAGGTAGTCCTGCTGACTACAAGAACCGCGCATCAGAGCCAGCAGGATCGATGCCAGCTGCGGATATCGAGGTGGGTGTGCCTGCCTGGTCATTGAGCGGCGTGTGAGGATGTGTGCATGGGAAGGGGCCTCAGAGCCAGCAGGATCGATTCGCGCTGCTGTGTGTTGAGGTGGGTGGGCAGTAGACGGCGTGTGTGTAAGTGTGGGTGGGAGTGGGGTGGGGGGGGGTGGGGGTCTGAGAGAACGCACTGCTGCGCTTGGAGATGCGTGTGCTGCTTGTGAGGAGATGATGTTGCATTCGTGTGCAGTGCGCCATGCAGGCTTCCGCTCAGCTAGGGATGCCTTGGGTGCATGTGGAGGGTGCAGGGTTGCAGTGGGTCCGTGCCCCCTCACAAGCGCCCCGTGTCGCACTGGCGTCCGTGCAAGCCACGGCTCCTGACTCACCCCTGCCTCTGTACAGCCGGAGTACCGTCAAATGGCTGTCAAGAGCCGAAAATAACATTGCTGGTTGCGTGCCCACACACACGCGGCCCGTGTTGTGCTGGCGTCGGTGTAAGCCACGGCTTGTGATTCTCTCGCCCCTGTCTCTGTACAGCCAGAGTACAGCCAAACGGCTGTGAAAAAGCCAAAAATAGCATCGCTGGGTTGCATGCTCACACGCACGAGCCCCGTGCCGTGCTGGCGTTGTTACAAGCCACGGCTCCTGACTCTTGCCCCTGCCTCTTGCTTATTGCCGCGCCTCACACAGGACCTGTTGTCTGATAACGAGGATGCGTGGCCTTGCGGGCTCTACTAGTAGAGCTCCCTTAGACGTGTGGTCTAGGCCTTAACTCACGCCCCGGGGTCCTCCGGGCGCGTACATGTAAAAACTGTAAAAACTGCGCCCCACACAGGACCTGTTGTCTGATAACGAGGAGCTGAGGGCGGAGGTGGTGCGGCTGCATCAGGAGAACCTGCAGCAGAGCAGGTGTGTGTGTGTGTGCGTGTGTGTGCGTGTGTGCGTGCGTGTGTGTGTGTGTGTGTGTGCGTGTGTGTGTGTGTACACCTGGCATAACGTGTGCCATCTCCTCCACCAACACCACACAAGCGCACCTGGCATAATGTGCCCCCCCCCCAATCCTCCCCTAGGGTTTTAGCGGCGGAGGCCGGCGGTGCGCGCAGCCGGCCGACACAATTTCCCACACACACCACAACACACACACCTGACATAATGCCTCCCCCCCTCTCTTCCCAGGGTTTTAGCGGCCGAGGCCAGCGGTGCGCGCAGCCGGCCGACACGATTTCCCACACACACCACAACACACACACACCTGGCATAATGCCCCCCCCCCCCCCCCCCATCTCTTCCTAAGGTTTTAGCAGCCGAGGCCGGCGGTGCGCGCAGCCGGCCGACACGATTTCCCACACACACCACAATACACACGCCTGGCATAATGCCCCCCCCCCTCTTCCCAGGGTGTTAGCTGGCGAGGCCGGCGGCGCGCGCAGCCAGCCGACACGATTCCTCACACATCACGTCACACACACCTGGCATAATGCCCCCCCCCCCTCCCCCTTCCCCCATCTCTTTCTAGGGTTTCTAGCTGGCAAGGCTGACAGCGCGCGCAGCCAGGCAGCCGCGATCTCCCGCAACACCACCACAGTTACAGTTACATCGGCTTTCCAGCAAAGACTACCTCTAGTCCTAGTACCACCGCCTAGACCCAAGTCCAGTTCTGGCCCTAACAATTACTTGTGAGGGGCGGTAGCCACCAGCCGGCTGCCTGCCAACGTGTAGTCCCAGAGCAAAAAGGAGAGCTATTGTGCGACGCCTCCAAAATAGGTCCTAACTGCTTCTAGGGGATAGGGGGTCAACACCACCACACCACACACAAACCTGGGTCTTATACGCCATCAAAGGCATCCGACGGACTGTATCATCGATGGCACACCCTGCATAATGTGCCCCCCCCCCCTCCATACCCTCCTCCCAGGGTGTCATCTGGCAAGGCCGGCGCGCACAGCCAGGCGACATAATTCACCTCACACACACACACACACACACACACACACACACATGGCGTAATGTGTGCCAGGCGTCGGCCATCTCCTCCACCAACACCACACACACACACACACACCTTGTGTAATGTGCCCCCCCCCCCCCGAATCCTCTCCTAGGGTGTTAGCTGGCGAGGCCGGCGGCGCGCGCAGCCAGGCGGTCGCTATCTCCTGGTGCACTTGAGGACATCACACGC
Source organism: Chlamydomonas sp. UWO 241 (assembly GCA_016618255.1). Classification (NCBI taxonomy): domain Eukaryota; kingdom Viridiplantae; phylum Chlorophyta; class Chlorophyceae; order Chlamydomonadales; family Chlamydomonadaceae; genus Chlamydomonas; species Chlamydomonas priscui. Next base: position 411,179 of record VFSX01000057.1, on the reverse strand, counting down.
ACCCACCTGGCACCATGTCCCACCCCCCTCCCCCTTGTTCTCCTAGCTTGGCTTGTAGCTGGCGCTCTCTCCCTCGCCATACGCCACCATCACGCTCACAACTTTTCTCCCAGGGTGTTAGCTAGGCCGAGGCCGGCGGTGCGCACAGCCGGCCGACACGATTCCCCACACACACCACAACACACACATGGCATAATGCTTCCCCCCCCCCCCCAATCCTCCCCTAGGGTGTTGACTGGCGAGGCTGGCGGCGCGCGCAGCCAGGCGGCCGCCATCTCTCCCAACAACAACACACACACACACACACACAAACCTGGCATAATGCCCCCTCCCCCAATCCTCCCAGGGTTTTAGCTGGCGAGGCTGGCGGCGCGCGCAGCCAGGCGGCCGCCATCTCTCCCAACAACAACACACACACACACACACACACAAACCTGGCATAATGCCCCCCCCCCCCCATCCTCCCCTAGGGTTTTAGCTGGCGAGGCCGGCGGTGCTCGCAGCCAGGCGGCCGCGATTTCCCGCGCGCTCGAGGACATCACGCGCGACCGGCTGAGGGAGGCACACACGGCGATCCGGGCAGAGGTTCTGAGCAGCATGGATGCACGGACGCAGCACATGGTGCGCGCGTGTGTGTGCGTGTGTGTGTGTGTGTGTGGATATGTGTGTGTGCATGTGCGTGTGTGTGCGTGTGTGTGTGTGTGTGTTTGTGTGTGTGTGATGCACATGGTTAGGCGCACGTAAAGTGCGACAGAGGCCGCCAAGGACCTCAACCAGAGGCCATCATCGATGGGACTCGCCAGCCAGCCAGCCAGCCAGCCAGCTAGCCCCGCCCTCCCTCCCGCCCACCCGCCTGCTGCCCGCCCCCTGACGGCCCGCCCACTCGCCGACCTGCGGCGATGAGGCTTGCCCACCTGCCCGCTCGCCCAACAGCACGCCCGTCCACGCGCATTTTCATATTGCGCGGCCGCCCGCCTGTCCGCCTGCATTTTGCAGATTGTGCGGCCCGCCGGCACGCCCGAACGCACGACGTCCGCCCACCCACCCACCCACCCGTTTTCCAGATTTTGCGGCACGGAGACCTGACTGCGACTCTTAAGGAGCTCAACCAGACGCCCTCTCGCCCACCCACCCGCCTGCCCACCCACACGCACGCACGCACGCATGCGTACCCGCCCGCCGCCCGCCCGCCCTACCCCCCACCGTCATTTTGCAGATTTTGCGGCACGGAGATCTGACTGCGACAGTCAAGGAGCTCAACCAGAATGCGTACCGCATTGACGAGCGATACCGCGTGATCGACGCTCAGCGCCGCCACTCAAAGGTGGGTAGTAGCAGTAGGCGGAGGAGGAGGAGGGGGGGGGAGGGGGGTTATCATCATACAAGGCATATCATGGGTTATCATGGGAGCATATTACATTGATGAATTGGGTCGACACAAACCACTCAGACCGCCCAAAACCGCCCGAGCAACCAAACCGCCCAAACTGCCAAAGCCGCCCAAACCGCCCAGACCGCTCAAACCGCCGCCGCCGCGCAGATCGACGCCGACATCGCCGAGAGCATGAACGCGATGCTGAGCAGGCAGCTGGTCACGCTCAGGTGGGTGCCCTATGAAGTGCCGTCAGGGGGGCGGGACACAACTTTGCCCAGTGCCCACTCCCAGCAGCAGCTAGCAGCCTGGCGTGTGACGCTCACCTGGTGACGCTCAGGTGGGTGCCCTTATTCAAAAGCTTGGGGTCTCTGGCACCGACTGCTGAGCTTGGTGCCACAACTACTCGGGTGTCTTCTCCAAGGCATCGCAAGTCGGCCTCAGGTGCTCGCCTCCGCGTCACCGAACTCCACCCACTGAACGCGATGCTGAGCAAGCAGCTGGTCACGCTCAGATGGGTGCCGTTGCAGGCCGAGCCAGGCCAGATGTTACCAACGGAGAACTGAGAGGTCGGGTGGAGAGCCGTTGTGAATGGTCCGGCTGCCCCTCGGGCGCCCGCCCTTCCACCTCGGCGGGCAAGTAGGTTGGCAAGCGCCACGCCACCCCCTATCCCCTGGAAGCAGTTTGGATATACTTGGGAGGCATCGCATAATGTGCTAACACTGACACTGACTGTGAAACTGGCTCTGAAATTGAAACCGAACCCCGCGCAGGCACAAGCTCGATCGCGAGTGCGCGTCACACACGGCCCTGGGGGACGAAGTCTGCGCGGCAGATGCAGCAGCCCCCAAACCCTCCTCGCCCTGTAACTGAAACTGAAACTGAACCCCGCGCAGGCACAAGCTCGATCGCGAGTGCGCGTCAAACGCGGCCCTGGGAGACGAAGTCTGCGCGGCAGATGCAGCAGGCCCCAAACCCCCTGCCCTGAAACTGAAACTGAAACTGAGATTGACTCTTAATCTGAAACACCGCGCAGGCACAAGCTCGATCGCGAGTGCGCGTCAAACGCGGCCCTGGAGGAGGACGTCGGCGCGGCGGAGGCGCGTGCAGCAGCGGCGGAGGACGCTGCAGCCGCAGCTGCCGGGGGCGTGCTCTGCCGCGGTGGCGGCGTTGAGGCAGCGGGGAGAGAGTCGAGGCGGCTGCGCGCAGAGCTCGCGCGCGCGGTCTTGCGGGTGCGGGGTCTCGAGGAGGAGCGGGACACTTGGCGCACGCGCGCGCGCGACAACGCGCGCGCGGCCGGCGACGCGCAAGCGTGCTTCGCTGCTGCGTACGAGCGGCTGGTGCTCGTTGGGGGGGGTGGCGTGGTGCAGAGCGAGGCGTCGGTATGGTGCGCGGGCGCGGGGGATGGCGCCAACGCGTCCGCGGGGCCGGGCGCGCCCGCAGCCGAGGCTTACGCCGAGCCCGAGCGTGGGGGCGCGCCCTCCACTGAGCTGGCCAGGCCCGCACCGCCGCCAGGATCAGAGGGAGATCCCTCTGATGAGCGGCAGCGCTCAGTGGCGGAGCCCAGTAGCTCAGGCGGCCCCGGCGCCAGCGCTAGCGCCACCACCGCCGCCGCCGCTACCCCGCTATCGCGCTTGCTGCACAGCCGCGCCGACGCGGTGCCAGCAGCAGCAGCGCTCAGCTCTGGGGGCGGCTACACCACCCAGGGCGGCGGAAGCTTCTCTCCACTAGGCGGCAGTGGCGGTGGTGGAGCATTCGCCACCGACCCCCTGGGCAGCAGCGGTGGTGGAGCGCTCGCCACCCTGGAGGTGCCTGCGAGCCGGCCAGGAAGCGCGCTGCCTGCGGGGCACCGCGCGACGCGCATGCCTGGGTCCCCGCGGTACACATGCACGTCACCGTCGCCCGCTGCCTCCCCCACGCGAGCACGCATGGAGGCGCTGGCGCGGGCAGATGCATCGGGTGGTGGAGGTGCAAGCAGCGCAGGCGAGCGGCCGGGGAGCGCACGCGCTGCTCTCGCGCAAGAGCGGTGTGCGTGGACAGCGCAGCGACGCGCGCCAGCAGCTCCCTCCGCCTCCCACGCTGCTGCGCGTGCGGTGCTGCTGCGCCCACGCAGCGCGCACCCATCTCTACGGGGAGGGCGGGGAGGCGGCGTGGCGTGGAGCGCATCGGGCGCTGTGCCGGGTGCGGCTGACAACTCAGCCGAGGCGCTGCTGCGCGCGCTGCGTGGGCCGCATAGACGCAGCGCGGGCGCCGAGGCGGCGTCACTGTTTATGGGAACTTAGCTAACCTCGGATCATTTCGGAGCCACAAACTTGATGTTGCTGGCATGCCTGTTCGCCTCCCTCTGTGCTCCATGCTGTGGTGCCCAAGAGGCATGTGCCGCAATCGCAGGGGCCCATCGCTGCTGGCTGTGGTGGCGAGAGTTGCATGATGGCACGGAAGTATCAGCAGGAACTGGCTGGTGATGTGGTAGTGGGCAGACGAGCGGCGGCGAGCTCAAACAACAGCTGCAGCCGTGTGCGCCCATGCGCCGTCATTGGCATGCGCATACTCAGCTACGCGTGCCTAGGTCAGGACCTAGGCTACAGTGAAGGAGGGCAGCTTCGCATACCCCCAATAATTCTCGTTCTCCATGAACAGCAGCTGCGTCTGCGCCTTGGACACAAACATGGCTGCGCCCATGAGACGCGGCCATGCGTTGCCGGCCAGCACGCACCACACCACGTCGCCAGGCGCCACCGCCTTTGTCAGCGTCCACTTGTTGACGTCCCATGCGGCCCATTCGGACTTGCCCTCAGCGTCGGCCGCGGCCCTGCGGCCCTGAGCATCTGCCTGGGCTGATTCCTCAGAGGCATAGAAAGCCAGGGGCTGGTGGTCGGCCACGAGCGTGCCATGTCCCGGTGCGGCATAGGTGAGATTTCGCCAGGGTAGCAGCGGCCGGGCCCAAAGTCCTCCACCTCCATCTCCGCTGCAACGGCCACCACGGCGTAGACGATTGGGCTGGACATTGCTCGCGATCCCTGGAGCCAAGGTTAGAAGATGTGGAGGTGTGAAGTTGATGGGGTGGAAGGAGTTGTTGGTCGACGGTGTTTGGGAGCCCCAAACACCGCTCGCAGGAGCCCTCGCGATGCCTACTCAAGGTGTCAAGACCGTGGACCACGCGCAGAGCAGATGGCCTTGTGGGGGGGGGAGGGGGGGGCGGCAGCGCTTGCGGCGCGCCTCAATGCGGCGGGTGCGCATGCAGATCTGGCAGTGCATGCGGGGAGTTTGGCGCGTGCATGGGGTGGGTGGGTGGGCGCGCGCGTGCATGCAATGGGGCGGCGCATGGGGTGAGTTGGGCACGTGAGGCGCGCCATCAGAGGCGGCAGAGCTTGCAGGGAGTCTGGCGCACGCATGGGGGGAGTTCGGCGCATGGTGTGACACCATGCGGGGAGTTGGGCGTGTGCAAGGGGTGGGTGGGCACGCGCGTGCATTTACAAGTGGAGGCAGTGCATGGGGTACAATGGGAACGTGAGGCGTGCCATCGGGGGTGGCAGCGCATGCAGGGAGTTTGGCGTGCGCAGGGCCCATGCGGGAAGAGTTCGGCGCATGTAAGGCAGCTGAAAAGAGACCCCCCCGCCCTTTCACTTGCTGCAGGCTCCAGGTCTGGTCATGGTCTGATGGCTGTGCCGGCAGTGGAAGTTTTGTGGGAGTTGATCAAGAAGGATCAAGTTGATCAAGTAGTGGGGCCTTGGCTGCGTCTCACATAGTAGCGTTTACCTCGTTTCGTGTTGTCTCCAGAGATCGGAGCGAAAATCGGCGTAGTCGTGGAGCGTTGTGTAGAGGCAACGGTCGCAACGGTCGACGGTTTCGTCGGAAGACGTGGAGGTATGGAGGTGTGGAAAGGGTTGATGGGCTTCTTGCAACCAAGAAGCATGTGTGTAAGATGCCCAGCCGCGACGTCTTTGCGGTGGTGTCGATTTGTGGGGAGTGGGAGGACGGCGTTGAGCCCGTCGTTCGCAGGTACCCCGGCAACTCTCCCATGCCCCACCGCGACATGGCGCAGTCGTTCCAAGACACGCTGGCGGCGGACCCACAGAATGAGCGACTCTTGAACGTCATCGTGGCTGTCCACTCCACAGAGGCGGCAGCCCACTCGGACGCGTCCGCACGCAGGGTTGCAGCCGACGCCACGGGCGATGAGTTCGGCGCATGGGACATCAACAAGTTAAGTGGTGTACTGCGTAACCGGCGGTGACCCGTCCCTGGCGTGCATCATCGAAGCAGCTGTGCTGATCAACAAGGCGCAGGCGGAGACGCTGCTCAAGCGCGCCAAGGCTGAGCCCCAGGATTACGCCGACGAATTCTTAGAGGGTTCTGAGGTGCGCTCCTTCACAGTGGGCTAGGCCCCGCTGACGAGTTGAACAGATGTACGCTGTTTGAGAGTTGAGTTGCATTTGTCGAGAGCCGCGCAAGCATGCCGTCCGCTCGTCTCCTTCATGTGCCTCCTTCACGACTGCGAGGCCAGGCATGTTGGGCGCATGCACAGGTACCGCGGCAGTGATGCCGGTTGCAAGTTTTCTAATAAATTGCCCCCGTGTATGCCGACAGGGGGGCAGACAAGCTGTCGGTGGTGAGGCTCGGCAGATGACGGCCTTGCGTGCGTTCACGTGGCCTGCCGGTTCAGGCATGCGCTCGCTGCCTGAACCTGGACTCTTCTGTCTGGCCTCTGGAGACACAGAGACCACCATGAAGGAGGCTTTCATCAGCTCCGCCGAGTGCTGGTGCGCCTGCGCAGCGCCTCACCACGTCGCAATCATGGTCAGCTGCACGCAGGGTGCTGTTGGTGCTGGCGGTCCTGCTGCAGGTGCTGCTCGTCCTGCTGGTCATGCTGGTCATGCTGGTCCTGCTGGTCTTGCTGGCGGTCCTCTTGCTGGTGCTTGCTGGCCCTGCTGTCGGTCCTGTCGGTCCTGCTGGTGCTGCCGGTCCTGCTGCTGGTGCTTGCTGGTCCTGCTGCCGGTCCTGCCAGTCCTGCTCAGGGTCACCGGAAACGGCCAACGGTCCCCACCGTTGGATTTGGCCGTTGGCTGGGCCAACGGTGCCAACGCCAACGGGCCAACGGCGCCAACGGGGCGAAACACGCGCTCGGAGCGAGGAAAGGTGTGGAATCGGAAAATTCGCGCGCTACAAGCCGTTACTGGCAATATAGCGTGGCTGCATAGCTCATGTAGCTCTGGGAGTACAGTAGGCACCCTGAGGAGGGCAATGGGAGCACTCGCATACCCAGGCACACACACACACATCTAGTGCTCAAGGGTGTTGCATGTGGGTCGTGCTCAGTCAGTGTTGTTTCCCATGCAAGCATCATCCCCACTACTCTGTGGCTGCTAAGATCCATGATATGAGCACCTTTACGCCACCGTTGGCTGACAGTTGGCTGATAGTTGGCTAAGCCAACGTTTTTATTTGCCGTTGGCGTTGGCACCGTTGGCGTTGGCCGTTGGCACCGTTGGCCCGTTGGCGGTGACCCTGGACCTGCTGGTGCTGCTTCCTAGTCCTGCTGCCGGTCCTGCTCATGCCGCCGGTGTTGCTGCTGGTGCTGCTAGTGCTGCGGTGGCGGCAGCATCACGTGCACAGCCAAGGCGCGGCAGCCGAGGCACGGCACACGCGCATGAGTGTGCACCCCGAGGTGTCGTTCTTGAGGCATCCACGACCAGTGCTGTAGGCTGGTAGACTGGTACGGCTGTAGGCTGGTAGGCTGGCGCTTGCGCGGCCTTGGGGGCTACACCACCCAGGGTGGCGGAGGCTTCTCTCCACTAGGCAGCAGTGGCGGTGGCGGAGCATTCACCACCACCCTCCCCCTGGGCGGCAGCTGCAGCTGCCACAGCTGTGGTGGAGCGCTCGCCACCCTGGGGGTGCCTGCGAGACGGTCAGGAAGCGCCCTGCCTGCGGGGCCCCACGAGACGCGCACGCCCGGGTTCCCGCGGTACACATGCACGTCACCATCGCCCGCTGCCTCCCCCGCGCAAGCACGCATGGCGGCGCTGGCGGGGGCAGACGCATCGTACGCGTTGGGTGGTGGAGGTGCAAGCAGCGCAGGCGAGCGGTCGGGGAGCGCTCGCGGGGCGCTCGCGCAAGAGCGGTGTGTGTGGGCGGCGCAGCGGCGCACACCAGCAGCTCCCTCCGCTTCCCACGCTGCTGCGCATGCGGTGCTGCTGCACCCACGCAGCGCGCACCCATCTCTAAGACGGGGAGGGCGGAGAGGCGGCGTGACATTAAGCGCATCGGGCGCCGTGGCGGGGACGAGCGTCTCGGGTGCGGCCGACAACTCAGCCGAGGCGCTGCTGCGCGCGCTGCGTGGGCCGCATGCACGCAGCGCGGGCGCCTCAGCGCGCCTCGGCGGCGGCACTGTTTATGGGAACTTAGCTAACCTCGGATCATTTTGGAGCAATGGACTCGCTGTTGCTGGCATGCCTGTTTGCCTCCCTCTGTGCTCCATGCGCAAATGTGCATGCTCTGGTGCCCCAGAGGCATGTGCCGCAATCGCAGGGGGCCATCGCTGCTGGCTGTGGTGGCGAGTTTATACAGTTTTTACATGTGCGCGCCCGGAGGACCCCGGGGCGTGAGTTAAGGCCTAGCCTACACGTCTAGGGGAGCTTTACTAGTAGAGCCCGCAAGGCCACGCAGCGCGCCACGCAGCGCGCCTGTGGTGGCGAGAGAGAGGCACCACGTGGTGATGCGGCAGTGGGTAGACGAGCGGCGGCGAGCTCAGACAACAGCCTTGTGCGCCCACACACACCGTCGGTGGCATGCGCATGCCCGAGGTCAGGACATAGCCCACAGTGAAGGACTGCAGCGTCGCACCCCCCCAAAAACGCTCGCTGTGCCTGAACAGCGGCCGAGCCTGCGCCTTCGACACATGCACGGCTGCGCCCATCAGATAGAGCCATGCATCGCCGGCCAGCACGCAGTGCACCACGTCGCCAGGCACCACCGCCTTCGTCAGCGTCCACTTGTTGACGTCCCATGCGGCCCATGCGGACTCGCCCTCAGCGTCGGCCGCGGCCCTGCGGCCCTGAGCGTCTGCCTGGGCTGCCTTCTTGGAGGCGTAGAAATCCAGGGGCTGGTAGGTGAGGCGGTTCGGTGTCGGGCTTTCGCTCGTTGCAATTGGAGGATTTGGCCACGAGTTTGCCATGTTGCGGTGCGGCATAGGTTCGATGTCGCCAGGGTAGCAGCGGCCAGGCCCAAGCTCCTTCCCGGTCGCGTACTCAACCTCCACTTCGACGGCCACCACGGCGTAGACAATTGGGCTAGGCATCGCTCGCGGAACCTGGAGCCAAGGTTGGAAGATGTGGAGGTGTGAAGTTGAAGGGGTGGAAGGAGTTGATGGTCGATGGCGTTTGGGGGCCCCAAACACCGCTCGCAGGAGCCCTCACGATGTCTACTCACCGTGTCAAGACCCCGCGCAGCGGCAATGGCCTTGTTTGCGGGGGAAGGGGGGGGGGGGCGGGGCGGCACGTGCGGCGCGCCTCACTACGGCGGGCGTGCATGTATATCTGGCAGTGCATGCAAGGAGTTCTGCGTGTGCATGGGGTCGGTGGGTGGGCACATGGGGTGAGTTGGGCGCCCGAGGCGCGCCATCAGAGGCGTCAAAGCATGCAGGGAGTTTGGCGCACGCATGGGGGAGTTCGGTGCATGGCGTGACACCGTGCGGGGAGTCGGGCGTGTGCATGGGGTGGGTGGGCGCGCGCGTGCATGCATGCAAGTGGGGGCAGTGCATGGGGTACAATGGGCGCGTGAGGCGTGCCATCGGGGGTGGCAGCGCATGCAGGGAGTTTGGCGCACGCATGGGGGGAGTTCGGCGCATGGCGCGACACACCATGCAAAGCAGCTGACAAGAGAACCCCCCCCCTTCCACTTGCTGCAGGCTCTGCATAGTCGGACGGCAGTGCAGGCAGTGAAGGCTGTGTGGGAGTTGATCGAGTAGGAGAAGTGGGGCCTCTGCATGCGCCTCTGCCTAGGTATAGTAGCGTTTACCTTGGGCTTTTCGTGCTGTATCAAGAGATCGGAGCGAAAATCGGCGTAGTCGAGTCGTGGAGCGTCGTGCAGAGGTCGCAATGGTCGCAACGGTCGACGGAAGACGTGGAGGTGTGGAGGTGTGGAAAAGGTTGGGCTGAACCCAGAACCAACCAAGAGCATTTCAGAGCGTGCGTAAGATGCCCAGTCGCGACGTCTTTGCGGTGGTGTCGATTTGTGGGGAGTGGGAGGACGGCGTTGAGCCCGTCGTTCGCAAGTACCCCGGCAACTCCCCCATGCCCCACCGCGACATGGCGCAGTCGTTCCAAGAGACGCTGGCGGCGGACCCACAGAATGAGCGGCTCTTGAACGTCATCGCGGCTGTCCACTCCACAAAGGCAGCAGCCCAGGCCGGCGCATCCGCACGCAGGGTTGCAGCCGACGCTACGAGCGCGCGTGGCCCGCGCGCGTCGGGCCACCGGGCGCGGTGGCCTGGCCGCGCCACCACCTCGGTCAGGGTGAAGTTGTTGACCCGTCCCTGGCGTGCATTGCCGATGCAGCCGTGCTGGTGAACGAGGTGCAGGCGCAGGCGCTGCTCAAGGAAACCAAGGCTCAGGACTGGAACGACTTCGCTGCGCACGCTGAGCTGCTGTGCTTCACGGTGGGCTAGACCCCGCCAACGAGTTGAACAGATGCACGCATGTTACGATTGAGTTGCAGCTGTCAAGAGCCGAGTAAGCATGCCTAGGAGACCAGGTATGTTGGGCACGTTGCATGCGCTTGCCGCGACAGCGATGCCGGTTGCAAGTATTGTAATTAACCATTTTTTGAAATTTGTCTTGACAATTGGCAGATTTGGGAAGTGCGGGGCGTGGCCCATGCGACCTTCATGCAGACCATGCGGGCCCACTCAGGCCGCTGGCACACCCGCTCGTCTCCCCTGTGCTCCGTGTGCATGCACACACGCGTGCTGCTGCACTTATAGGCCGTGCCCACCCCAGGTGGGCAGGTGGTCATTGCTCTGTCGGGAGCAGCGTGGATCGGATTGGATCGGCGACAGCTGTACGGAGCACCTGGCTGCTAGGGCTCCCCCCCCTAGCAGCCGGGGGGCTGCTCCCATCACATCGGCTGCATAAACGGCAGTGACTGCGTGTGTTGACGAAGCGACAGTGGGGCAGATGAGCGGTCCGTGCCGAGGCTCAGCAGATGCAGCCTCAACTGTGCACGCACGCACAACTTGTTGGTGGTTCTGTATACGTGCACTCTTGAGTCCGGGCTCTTCTGCCTGGCGTATCGAGGATCCCAGTGTGACTGGCCTTGCTGGGCCTGTCACACCCAGAGTCGGTGACCGTGAAGGAGCGCAGCTCGGCTTCCAGCAGCTCGGTCGCCTTCTTGGTGCAGCACATGTGCTGCCTTCTTGGTAGCCCACACGCCGTGGCGGCTCCTTCCGCACCGTCCCGGCATCGAACCCCCGTGTCCTCCATGCAGACACCACGTCAGCAGGCGCCACGGGGTCCGGCAGCGTGAACTACGTCCTACGATGCGCGCGCTCCCATGCGTTCTCTTCCTCGCCCGCTGCAGCATCTGCGGCATCCGCTGCGGCACTACGTGCGGCTGCTGCTGCCTGTGCTTCATCGGTGCACCCAGGGGTGCACCTTTGCAGCGGAGAACGACACGTCGCGGTGATCATGGGGCACGAGCCTGAGGTCGCCGGCGTGCTTCCAGTCGATCACCGCAGCTTCACAGGCCTGGTATGCCATCTACCATCACCACAGAGTAACAAGGCTTTTAGTCTGATTGTCGATTCACATCTTCCACTCCGGATCCTCGGAGGGTCAACGGGCCAACGGTGCCGATGGCTAACGCCAACGGTACCAACACTCCGGGTACGGCCCCTGGTCCAGACGGGTCCAGACGGGTCCAGACGGGTCCAGGCTGGTCCAGGCTGGTCCAGACCGGTCCAGACTAGTCCAGGGACTGGAACAGTGCCACCAAGCAGTGCCACCAAGCTGGGCTAAGACTGAGCTGCAGTTGTGGCTGTGCACATAAATAGTGAAGGAACTAGTAGAGAAAGAGGCCGGTGTTATACAAGTGCAAGGACAAAGTGTGAACGCTGCAAGGGGACACACCTCAAAACAGGCGCCACACAGAGGGGGGGGGGTAATCTAAGGCACTTTGTGTTGACTCTGTGTGCACGCACTCAAAAAGGCGCGATACTAAGCGTTTGTTTCAATGGAGCCACGAAAGGGGTGTACGGTGTGCCCCACCCCACCCCACCCCGTCCCAGTGGGGCGGCTTGACTTTCACTGAGGGGGGGGGGGCTCGCGTGCGCGCGCACGTGGACACACAAGCGTACCAAGCCACAATTTTGGCTGCGACACGCACGCACCGCGTGCGGACGGGCGGCCCGGCCTCCACTCAGGGGGCCCCCGGGGAGGGGGGAGCACACACGCGCGCCCACAGCAAGCGCACGCACGGGGACACACTAGCCACTGTGTGTCTTATAAACGTTTTTGTGTGTTTCCTGCTAGACTGCCCTTCGGTGGAACACTTCAGGAGCGGCTTGCCCGGCGCTGCCATGGCTTGGCGAGTAGCCGCGGCGCTGCCGCGGCCCGTGCTGGGAGACGGCCCTTATCCTCCCCCCATGCAGGACGCCATGCGGCACCGATCTCGACGAGTTGATCGACGAGCGGAGGAGCTGGCGCCCGTCAATGCATGCTGGACATTGGTCAAGATGGCTGTCCGTGGAGGCGGGCTACCCTCACGGCTTCCGCGGTGGCGACCGCCGAGGCAACACAGAGTAAATCTGCTTCACCAATCGCAGCGTTCGTCACCGCGCTCATCCTCGGGGTCGCTCGTCTGCCGGTGACTGGCGTTGGAAGGTCTTCAGGCAGCCTCCATGACAACTCTGTCGTCCATGCACCCCTGGAGGGTGGGACCTGGCCATGCATGAGGCATGGGGCGCCGGCTGAGCCCCATGCAAACGAGAGCCGGACAGCCATGCACTGCCAGGCGGGGACCGTTCCAGTCAGCGCCAGTCGGCTCTGCCGGCTTGACTGGCCACAAGGCCACTACTGTGACCCTGAGGAAGGTCCTCTCCTATATGCTCCTTGCCAGACATGTCTCTCAGAGACCGCTGTTTGGGGTAGTCTAGCCGGCGGGAGCGGTAGTCTATCGGCCGGGAGCCGGCGGTACTCTAGTACTTCAGTGTGCTGGAGTATCGGCAGGTGTCTCTAGTAGAAGAGTAGCCTGCTTAGCTGGAATCCCCGTGTTACTGTTACTGTTACTGTGTGTTTCTGCTGTCGGTCACCGTCCAAAGACCGCTTGACATCATCACACCCTGGTGTACTTTCCCGTTCTGATCTGAACGCAGCCTCTGTTGGCAACAACTGTATGCAACCTACACTCAAATGCAAGTACTATTGTAGTAAATTATATGTTTAAAGCTTTGGCAAGGTGGGGTGACCTGGGTTGATGTAGGGAGGGCGAGAGTGTCTGGTGCAGTCACTGAGTGTCTGGTGTGGAGTGTTAACACTGACCAGACTGATGTGTGTTCCCTGCCACACCCTCCCTACGTTTGCTCCACGACGTTGCCTCCACTAACCCCACGATATCGACTGCCACGACTTGATAATACGTACAAACCGCATCGACGCAGGCGCCTGCCAGACACGCCGTAAATTTGGGTCGACGACGCCTAGTCTCCGAGACTCCCGCTCTGTGTCGCCTGTGCCCTTGTGCGCCACAGCCCTTGTGACGCCTTTTCGTCTTCTGCGTGCTGTCTTATAACTCCCAGAGGGCGTGAGCAGGCGAGTGTACATGCTGTGCGATCTGCATGGTGATCTGCATGGCGAACACGCCCCCGATCGGGTGACGACCCTGCAACACCACCCTCGACGCCCCTTACGCTCGAGCCAGCCTCCCCCATGGCGCCGCACCACAGGAGAACAGCCTGCGCACGTCCCCTCACCCCGCGCTCCAGCCACCCCCTCCAATTCCATGTACCCACACACCCCTCGCAAAACAATGCCACGCCTCTGCAACAGCCACTGCATTACATCGCAGCTGGAAGAGACTGCTTGCATGCACCTCACCGCCCGGCTGTATTGCAGGCTGTCTTGCCCGCTGTGCCATGCATGCAGCGTGCGGCTCATCATGCCCCATCCACCTGTGCATTCGCACAGCTCCTCCTACATGATGATGATGGATATTACAGTCTGTGTGACACCAGTAATGATGTATAAGACCGGTGTCGGCGCTAGCGCCCGACACCTTAAACTCAGTTTCAGTGGGAAACTGGCTGGCTACCTGGTAGGGGTGATGAGAGTTTTACAATCCACTGAGTGGGTGAGGGTAAACCCCCACACGCGCGCACGCACTGGACCTAGACAGGACACTAGGCCCCCAGATCCACCCTATACCACCCAGGTAGTGACAGCAACGCATTGTTGGTGTGCGCCTGTGTTCTACTACTAGTCCCGCCGCCGCCATTGGCTCCAGCAATCTCCTCCATGCCCGCCAGCAATCTCCTCCACGCCCGCCAGCAATCTCCTGCAATCTCCTATGCCCGCCAGCAATCTCCTCCATGCCCGCCAGCAATCTCCTGTATGCCCGCCAGCAATCTCGTCCATGCATGGGCGCCGCCATGCGATCTCCATGCGCCGCGCCGCGCTCCATGCGCGCCAGCACCCGTACCACCCGCCTCATTCCCGTTCTTTAGCCATTCCCCGTGACACCTATGGCACCTATACATACAACATCGGGACCGTTGGCCGTTTCCAACGACCCCTCCACATCTGGCCAACGCGGCCAACGACATCAGATTTTCTGTAGAAGTATTTTTCAGAACCACAACCTCGCGACATTTTCGCGATGACGCACCCGTTTCTCCTCAGCCCTGACATCTACGCCGTGGTGACGGCCAAGCTAGAGCTGGAGCCGATGAACCCATGGGACCCCCATGGGGTTCCAGCCGCGCGTACCCGGAGTTCAGTGAGGAGGACACCATGCCCTACCGCGATATGACGCTCTCCCTTGACGCATCAATGGCTGCGAACGACCAGGGCACCATGCGCATCCGCAACATCATCGTGGCTGTCCATTCCACCGAGGATTCAGCCCAGGCCGACGCAGCCGCACGGAGGGAGGCCGACGAAGCCGAGGGCGAGTATGGAGTATGGGCATCAACAAGTTTACGCTGACTGAAGCGGTGGCGCCTGGCAACGTCGTGTACTGCGTGGTGGCCGGCGAAGACATCCGAACGCTGGAGGACGCCGCCGTGCATGTGGACAAGGCGCAGGCGGAGGCTCTTCTCAGGCGTGTCAAGGCTGAGAATGCGGAGTTCCCCAACTTCCAGGCTGAGCTGCGCTCCTTCATTGTGCGCTAGGCTTAAGGCAGAGTCCAGGTCCAGCCATGTGTGGCGCATGCGAGCGGGGCACCGGTTGCACACGGGCTGGTATTGAGTTGTGCTTGTCATGAGCCGCGCAAGCATGCCAGTCGCTCGTATCCTCCCCCCTTGGCGACCAGGAATGTTGGCGCATATTCCGCTGAAGCGATGCCGGTTGCATGCGTGCGGATGTTCTAACTTTGGCTCCGGGGTACGCCCGTTCGTCTCCATGTGCCGCGTGCTGTGGTGCCGCATGGGCGTGCCCACCCCAACAGGTGGCCACCGCTCTGTCAGCAGCAGTTTGGGCGATGGAAATGGCTGCATGAAGGGCAGTGTGGATGCTGGCGACAGCAGAAGACGAGCGGTCGTTGAGGCGTATCAGACAACAGCCTCATCGTGTGCGTGCATGCATGGCTTGACGGTGTCATGCGCGCGCACGCCTGAACCTGAACTCTTCTTCTGTCTGGCCTACCCAGAGACCAGTCCAGAGACCAGCAGTCTCAAACCACTGTGAAGGCACGCAGCTTGGCATCAGCCATGTGAGTGTCAGCCTTGACGCGCACGAGCAGCACCTGCGCCTGCGCCTGTTCACAAACACGGCTGCGTCCGAAAGCGACCACCAACCACCCTCCACGTCCAAGTCCTCCACGCACCACACCACATTGCCAGGCGCCACGATGATGTTGAGGCACCGCGCATGATTGCCGAGCTTGGTCTGCTCCACTGCAGCGGCGAAGTCCATGTAGGGGAGCGCCATGACGCGGCTCAGCATGCGGTGGCCACTCCATGCGTACTTCCTGTCGGCCACTTCTGGCCTACTATCCTCGTTCTCCTTGTTCACCTTCACCACCGCGTAGATGATGGGGCTGGACATCGCTATTGGCTTGTGTGCTTGGGCTCTGATCACGATTTGAATTGCCGCCCTTCCACTCCTCAGTCCACACCTCCCGGAGTCCGTCCACCTTCCCATCACGCACCCCAAGCGATGCCGCGCCCAATTCGCAGCCCTGAGATTTGCGCCGTGGTGAGTGCCTCACCGGAGCTGGAGGAGGAGAAATTTTGCTGCTCGTACCAGTCGCACCGGCCGCACTCAAATAGGCTTTGCTCAAGAAAACCCAAGCTTGCTGACACTGAGAATGAATTGCTTCACTTCACAGGAATAACTAGTGGGCCAGATCAGGCATGTTCAGGTGCAGGCAGTAAGATTCATGCGTGTGCTGCTGACGCGGGCGCTGTTTGAGTGCATGGCGTCGCGACACTGTCACCGCTCGTCTGCGCATGCCCGTGTAACGTGTGCAGTCGCCAGTCACTGCCGATGCAGCCGCTACCACCATCAATCACCACCCGTTGGTTGGGCACGCCCGTACGGCACTATGGCATGCGTGCGTGCGCTCACATGGAGGACTGCATGGAGAACTGCAGTATGCATGCACGCGTATAGCACGGAAGGAGACGAGCGGGCGCGTGGTCTACATCTACACCACAGATTTGTCGCCGTCTATCTAGAACCAACTAAAATACTGGCCCACAACGTGTTGCCCAGGCATTACCTAACACACCGACATGATTTCCCGTCTGTTTCTGCACCTACGTCTGTGTCTAGGAGCTGTGGGCTAGCTAGGGTTTGCACACGCTGCTGGGGAGCAGGCTGCTTCACGCACGCAGCCATCACTGGGCGAGCATCCACGCGAGCACCAGGAGAATTCGTAGTCAAGGTCTTACGCCCCAATGCGGGCAGGCAGAGCTGCAGCGGGTCCTGGCTTGCGGCTCAAAACCAGCGGGGCGGCCCGTCGCGCGCCACAATGAGGGTGTCGCCTCTCGAGTCCCTCGCGACGCGCAGGTCGCCGTCACAGTACACGGTGTCAAACCTGGCGTGCACAGCGTTTTTTTTGAGTGTGTGTATGCGTCAGAGAGTGGGGACGCGGGTTGGTTGGGGTGGAGGCTTTTGCCGGCGTCCCAGCACGCACTCCCCTGCCCACACACGTGCCTCACCCCCTACATACCACCAGGGTCCAACACGCGCCAGCGACAGCAGTGATCCCCCTGCAAGCCGTACACCGCTCGGGGCCGAATTTCCCATTTCCCAGGAAACCATTCCACACTTGGTGGAGCAGCACGACGGCATGCATTGCGTGAGCACCCGCCATGTATTGCGCCTGGTATGAGCGGTCAAAGCTGCTGGAGCCGGGAAAAAAATAATTACTAGAATCCTTCCCAGGTGACACTGGACGACAGCTCACCAGCCCTGGCCGAATGGCGGCACGCCTAGCCGACGGCCGTTTGGGAGCTGCAGCTCCGCGGCTCGGAACCTGCGGTGCACGAGAGCCGAAGGAAGGGTGGGGGGGGGCAGGACACGGGTGGGGCCGCGCACACGTGGGTTGCACGTGTACACACACGTGCAAGGAAGCGGGAGGGGAGATGGAGACAGGGAGAACAGCTGGAGACAGGCAGAGATGGAGATAGGGAGAACAGATGAAGACAGGGAGAGAGGGAGACAGGGAGATGGAGACGGAGAGAGGGATACAGGGATACAGACGCACAGCAAGCGCGTGCGCGCTGACGCGCCGAGCCTTGCCACCGCACCTGAAGTCACATCTCTGCGCGCCTGCCGCCTGTAGCTCAGAGTCAACCACAAACGCGCCCTCGGGCGGGAAGGTGATGACGTTCTGTAGGCGGCCCACGTCCAGGTCAATCACCTGTGTGCGGGGGTGCCGACGCGCGTGTGCTCATGTGGTGTCACACGCGGGTGCTCGGCAGGCTCGCGTGTGTGGGTCGCGGCGACAGCGGCGGCACAGTAACACGGGGTTTCCAGCTAAGCAGGCTACTCTTCTACTAGAGACACCCGCCGATACTCGAGCACACTTGAGTACTACAGTACCGCCGGCTCCCGGCCGATAGACTACCGCTCCCGCCGGCTAGACTACCCCAAACAGCGGTCTCTGAGAGACATGTCTGGCAAGGAGCATATGTCCGTGGCACATGTCCGTGGCACATGTCCGTGGAATGCACTGCCGCAGTGGTTCCGTTAAGGATCTTGGAAAAATGATGGTTCAACCTGGGCCTCACGCTCATTTCGCCAATCTCAACCCGAGGCATATTTCGGTGGAAAAAGTGTGAAAATCTCGATTTTCATACCTCTTCGGGTCGGAATTTGCGCAATTTTAACACGCCACGCCAGCTCAATCTCAACCCGAAAGTGCAATTTTTCGGGTTGCGGGTTGGCTAACGGAAACACTGCACAGCCGTCATGCAATATACCAGGTGCGCGCGTGGGCATGTGTGCGTTGTGATTCGTCTGTGCGTGTGTGCACGTGCGCAATGCTACGTCCCCTCCCTGTTGAGATTAGCAACACCCTCCCTTCACTGTGCACGAGACTGAGCTCTGGCCAGTCCTCATGGGGAACATCTAGATGGACGTTCAACCGGAGCCGAGTGTGGATAGAGTCAGTGACGTTATTTTCAGTAGTTTTAATTAATTATTCCACAGCCGGATTTTGCTTTGATCGCGTTGACCGTTGATCTCCCGTTGACCACTTGTCCTCATACATAATTCGTTTGAAAGCTGTTGACGTGCTGTGTCTGGCGGGCTTGTCTGACTAACAATCCACTGGATGGGTTGAGCTATGTGCAAGGTCAAAGTACAGCCGGAACACAGCCAAATGACTGCGTAGAGCCGAAAAGGAAATCACTGGATAGAGTGCAGACCAACTGACTAAGCACGGTGTCAGCCTAGCTCCTATGCCTCCCTACCCCCTACCCCCTACCCTGCCCCCACCCCAACACAAACCAACGCGCCTGATAAACCTCGCCTGCGGCGGTGCCGAACAACCCGGCATTCTTTAGGATCCACAGCGTCTCGCGTTCTGTGGTGTAGATGAGCCTCCAGCAGGCAGACAGGCTGCTGCTGGGCACGGTGGTGCTGCCACTGGGACGGCACGGGGGGGGGGGCACACATGTGCACTTTGAGTTGGTGTCCCTTGAGGCAAACAGTCACCCAGATTGTGGTGACCTCCAGTAGTGCTTGTGGTGTGCTGGGGGCCGCATGTTGTTGGGTGCAGGCGAAGTCATGTTGTTAACTGCAGGAGCGCATCGCACTGCATGGTGTGATGCCTGCGTGCTGTGCATGGCGCGCATGCATGGCGTGCATTGGACTACCTGCTGTCACCAACCAGCTCGTCCACGCACGCGTCGATCGCACGTGCAGTATCCTGTTTGGTTTCCAGACCCAAACGTGTGGTAGAGGCTAGATCGAGCAGCCTGGTCTTGGCTTGTCTTGGAGTCGCACGAGTAACGGTACTTGTTCTTAGCAGGCTGCGAGCTCGCAGAGGGGCGGCCGAGGTCGATACATGTCGCATGTGGGCTGCCATCGCGAGTTGAGAGCTCCAGAAAGAGCCCCCAGGGCGACAGGCGAGGTGTGGGGTGTGGGAGTGTGCACGTCTAAGAGTCGAGCTACGTACGTAGCGTACGTGTAGTGGTCCAGGCTGGTTGTCTCTTGAACTCGTGTGCAGGGGACAGCACAAGTTGTCTATGTGCCCGTCCCACGCACAACAGGAGAGCAACAGCGCGGCCCGTGCGGGCTACGCAGGCTGCACACACACAGCAGGAGGATCGATACAGCTCCCACGTCTGGATTAGTGGAGCAACCAAGGGCGGAGGAGGGAGGCGAGCAGGGCAGCGCCGCGGGGCTAGCGGCAACACCGCAGCGGAGCGACTGCGATGATTGCGGGCGTGCGTGCGTTCACCAAGGGGCTTTATGACAAGCTACGGGGCGTGAACGAGGAGGAGAGGGTGCCTGAGAACAGCGGACTGAAGCCCCGTCAAGTTGGTAGGTGTTCGCCCAGAGGGGCATGATGCTCGCGGCCTCACCAGCACGTCGGCATTCACCATGCACGTGCTGTAGCTGACGTTGTGCCGCACCTTCGACACGCTGCGTGTCGCGCACAGCAACGGGCCGCAAGGCGCTGCGTATTTTGGGCATCGAAGAGCCCGACGGGCTCTCTAAGCACGAGCTCAACCTCTTCCTCTACGTCGTGGGGCTGGTGAGTGACAGAGGGGGTGGCTGAAAAGTAGTAGCCTGGCGCGGGGGGGCACTGGCACTGAGTCCATGCGACGCATGCGCGCATGCTGCAGAACCCCACCGACGACATCATCGACTCCAAGCTGCGCTCGCTGAAGCTGATGGACCTGACGACTGACGATAACGAAAGGATGTTCACGTTCGGGAACGTGTGTCACGTCTGGTGAGACGCGCATGGCGTGCCATGCATGCATGGCGTGCATGCAGCTGTGTCGCTGCGTGTGCATAGCAGGTGCCCCCAGCTGCCATGCCGTCAGCTGCTCATTCAGCTGGCGGGAAACCGACTGTCTTGCCATGCCTGGCCTCCTCTCAGCCAGCCCTCGGCACACACGGGCGTTTGGTGACGCTGCTCGTCGCGTTGGCTGGGAAAATCGGGCACGAATTCCCCGTGTCGTCTGGTGTGCGACAGGGGTGCGTCATTGCTCCTGTGTTGTTCAATGTTTTTATTGACCACATAGTGAAAAAGGCGCTAGACATGATGCCAGAGGGGGCTGGCGTGTCAGTCGTGACCCGAGCCGGCGGCTCTGTGTTGTCGTCGTCGGTTGAGCGCATAGTAATGCTGATGTATGCCGACGATTTATGTTTGTTCTCGCATGACCCAGCTCAGTTGGCGCTTATGCTGAAAATCCTTGACAAAGTGTCCTCTAGCTTTGGCATGCAAATCAACGCCGCCAAGACAGAAGTGATGATTTTGCCAGCAGATTTTGACGCGGATCTGCCCACGTTTGCGCTGACTGGTGGTGAAGTGAAGACCGTCTCTGCATTTAAGTATCTAGGGAGTTGGATAACCCAGAGTGGTGGTGTGGAAAAGGAGATCGGTGTGCGTGTCGGTCGCGCGCTGGGCGTGTTTGCGTCTTTTGATAAGATTTGGGCCAGCAAGAAGATGCAAGTGCAGTCTAAGATGCGGGTTTACAACACTTTCGTGCTGCCCCACTTTCTGTACGGCTGCGAAACATGGGCCCCTACTAAAACACAACTGACTCGATTGGAGGTTGCCCACTCTAACTGCCTTCGTCGCATTCTGGGTGTGCGCCTGGTCGACCGGCACAGATTAACTTATATTCGGCAGGCGTGCGACACTGAGCCAATTGAGAGCCTTGTGGCAAAGCGATCAATGCAGTGGCTAGGCCATGTGATGCGCATGCCGGCTTCTCGTCTTCCTCGTACGACTTTTGACTGCACAATGGATGTGGCTCGGCAGCAAGGCCGGCCTCCAGCCTCCTCCCGACACTATTTTCTTAAGCTACTGATTCAGCAGCTAGGCGAAACTAGTGGCACTCGTTCTGATTGGAAGACTTTTTCGGACACGGCGTTTGAGCGTGCTCAGGATAGGGTCGGGTGGAGAGCCGTGGTGTACGGTCCGGCTGCCCCTCAGGCGCCGGCCCCTCCACCACGGCGGTCAAGTAGATTGGCAAGCGCCACTTGACCCCCCATCCCCTAGAAGCAGTTAGGACCTATTTTGGAGGCGTCGCACAATAGCTCTCCTTTTTGCTCTGGGACTACACGTTGGCAGGCAGCCGGCTGGTGGCTACCGCCCCTCACAAGTAATTGTTAGGGCCAGAACTGGACTTGGGTCTAGGCGGTGGTACTAGGACTAGAGGTAGTCTTTGCTGGAAAGCCGATGTAACTGTAACTGTAACTGCTCGTCGCGTTGCCCCCTGCCGTTCGCAGGCACTCGATGCTACAGGACCTGACGGACGAGGAGGAGATCCTGCGGAGAGCCTTTATGTTCTTCGACAAGGTTAGTGGCACGGTGTGTGTGTGTGTGATGATGGGAGAGGAAGCGCGGGGGGGGGGGGGCTGGTGTTGGTGCGTGTGGAGCTTTGCCCGCTCGAAAGCGCATAGAGCGAGGGCCATCCCAGGCGGCCCTGCCTGCCTGCCTGCCTGCCTACCTGTGCGCTCCCGCGGCGGGCTGGCGGCTGGCGGACGCATAGTGGGAGTGACGGCCACCTAAACTCCCTCTTGCCCCTGCCGGCTGCTTTGCGTCTGCTGCACAGGATGGCAACGGAGAGCTGTGCCTGCTTGAGCTCAGGACGACGATGCACGAGCTAGGGGGGCTGCTGTCGGAGGAGGAGATCCAGGTGTGTGTGTGGGGGGGGGGGGGCACAGGCAGGACCGGGCCAGATACGTTGACATTCCAGACCACACACACGCATGCGTGAGAAGCCCACACTCGTTTCCTGTCGCTTGCTCATACGTGCGGGTACACGCGCATGCTCGCAGGCGTTCATGGACGTGATGGACGTCAACCGTGACGGCGTGATTGGGTTCGAGGAGTTCATCTCGACGCTGCGCACGCAGGTCCGTGTCGGTTGGTGGCCTGGCATGTGTGCAAGGTTGGCTGTCTGCCTGTGTGCACACACACACACACACACACACGCAAACATACATGCAAACATACATGCACAGATACACACACACACATGCATGCATACCCACACACACACATGCACGCATGCACGCACACATACACACACGCAGATGCCCGAGATGGGAGGTTGGCTGTCAGCGCACACCTTCCATTCCATTCTAGACCGTTACATAGATACCGGCGATATTGTTGCAGAGGTCTGCATGAGGGCGTCTACCAACAGCGGGGACCACTCGTCGCTATGCACCCACACACCCACACACGCACACACGCACACACACACACACACACGCATGCACTTGTCCTCACACGCACGCAGATGCCCGAGATGGGAGACCCCGACGGCAGCGACTACCCGGACTCAGACGGGCACGCGGAACTCGTGGGGCAGATGGGGCAGGGGCAGGTGCGCTTGGGCGCTGCTGGCTGGTGCCTTCGTGGAGCGAGGGTTGGTAGGCACGCAGACGCAAGTGCGCCTGGGCGCGGCTTGGAGGCGGTCTAGTGGAGGGAGCGTTGCAAGGGGGCACGCAGACGGGCATGCGGAGATCTCATGGGGCGGATGGGGCATGGGCAGGTGCGCTTGGGCGCTGCTTGCTGGTGCTTTCGTGGAGCGAGAGGCGCTGCTTGTAGGAGGGGTCCTCCTAGGGGTCTCAGCTTAGTGGAGGGAGGGGTCTCGGGAGGGTTGAGGGGGTTGGGGGCACGCAGACGGGCACGCGGAGCTCATGGGGTGGATGGGGCAGGGGCAGGTGCGCTTGGGTGCGGTTTCGTGGAGCGCAGTGACCCCCGGGAAGGTTTCAAGTAATAAATTTTCCTCCGGATCGAGCGACTTTGGTCGCCCTTACCAGGCGCAATTTACATATATATGTAGCAGGTGTCCACGCAACGCATGCCGTTGTGCTGCTCTTGGCGAGAGATTTCCGACGCACCCCTCGTCGCCTTGTCCCATCAAGTGTAGGTTGGTTTTCTGGAAAATTTGACATCCGGCCCTGGGCAGTGTACGGCTTGCAGGGGAATCACTAATGGAGGGAGAGTTGGGAGGGGGCACGCAGACAGGCACACGGAGCACGTGGGGCGGATGGGTCAGGGGCAGGTGCGCTCGGGCGCTGCTTGCTGATGGTTTAGCGGAGGGAGGGTTGGGAGGGGGCACGCAGACAGGCATGCGGAGCGCTTATGGGGCGGATGGGTCGGGCAGGTGCGCTCGGGCGCTGCTTGCTGGTGCTTTCGTGGAGCGAGAGGCGCTGCGCTTGTAGGGGTCTCAGGTGAGAGTGGACGGAGGGGTCTCGGGAGGGTTGATAGGGTTGGGGGCACGCAGACGGGCACGCGGAACGCGTGGGGCGGATGGGGCAGGTGTGTCTGGGCGCTGCTTGGGGTCTCGGTATAGTTAGTGGAGGGAGGGTTGGGAGGGGGCACGCAGATGGGCACGCAGAGCGCGTGGGGCGGATGGGGCAGGTGAGCGCAGCTCGGTGGTTGAAAAGTAGTTTGGTGGTGATGGATTTAAAAAATCCACCACCCGTCCCTCTCCCCTCTCAAGAGGGGAGAGGGTTGGGAAAGTTTGGGGTCGCACACGGCGGCAGCTGCCCGGAACCCGGAACACACAGCGCCGCCCTCCTCTCACGACACTTGTGCCCCATCTCACGCGCGCAGGCGGGCGCGCACGACGGCCACGGCGACGGCGGTCTCATCCCCGCGGGGCTGCCGCAGCGGCGCGCCGACGCGCGCGGCAGCGACGGCGCGTCGCCGAGCGGTAGTGGCCACCACGCGATCGAGATGGGCGCGATGGCGGCGGCGAAGCAGCAGCAGCAGCAGCAGCAGCAGCAGCAGCGCGCGGGGCGGGGGAGCGACGACAGCAACGGGGAGGGGGACGGGGATCGGGGAGCAGGGGGCGGCGGAGAGACGGGGCCGGGGTCAGCAGCGGTGGCGGCGGACGCCGGCGGTGCGAGCCCGGTGCGCGCGCCGCCTGGGCCGCTCGGAGAAAGCGTCCTCGATCCAGCGTCGCCCTCGTCGTGTGCGTTGCTGCCGGCATCGCCGTCGTCGTCGTCACGCCCGGACGCCGACCCTGCTTCCGCCTCCGCGTTTGCGTCCGCGTCTGCCGCCGGCTGCTGGTTTAGGCGCCTCGGCAGCTGGGCGGACGGCGCCGGCGCAGCAGCAGGGGCGTGCAGCAGCGGCGGCGCGTGCAGCCCGCGGTCTGTGGCGCAGCGGGGCGGCAGCTGCGGCGACGAGGCCGCGCCAGGCAGCAGCAGCGGCAGCGACCACAGCCCGCCGTACCCCCCGTTGCCGGCTCGCTGCGGGCTTGGCGGCGTCGCGTTGGCGGCGGCGGCGGCGTCTCAGCAGCAGGCGCAGCAGCAGCTGCAGCGGCGGCAGCATGCACAGAGTCGCGGCGACGGCGTAGCGTGCATCCCGGCGGGCCTTCCGGGCCAGCCGCCGTTCGGATGACCAAATCGCCTGCTTGCACTCGAGCAGGTTCAGGAGCCCCCCTTCCGAAGCATCCGCCAACCACATGTGCGCGATCAAATCACAAGCAGGCGTTACTCATGGCACACCCGCGGTCTGGGGCGGCTTGTTGATCCCTTAGATGTTAAATAGTTCAGAGAGCTGGCGACGGCCTGGCACAGCCCGGAGCCGTGCACCACCCCATGAAATGCCACCCCCCCATGCAGTGCAGCACAATAGGCCTACCACGAAGGGCTGCGAGGGGCGAGCACCCGAGTTTGGCGCTGAGTTTGATTTGAGTCGCAAAGCATATGCCCCGCGTGACCGGCGCAAGCTGTGCACTCCAAACGCAAACTCTGCCCATACTGAAACTGAAGCTCGCGCGACCTCACACCCTTGAACCAGAGCCTTGCATTTATAGCTCTGCTTCAACACCGTTGTACTGCGTTATGTTTTCAACACCGTTTCAGCATGTTGCGACTCTGTAATGAGGCCCGGACTTTGCCGCGTCACAGTTCGTGTGTCGCCACTGCGGCCGCCAGCTCTATCAAAGACGTCCCCTGCCACTCCGAGGGTCACGCGACGCGCGGGTCATGGGTTGCTGGGAAGCCCAGGCAGCGCCAACTGTGTGCACCCACGCACTTGTTGCAGCAAGGGTCAGGCCCTGGTGCAGCAGCACTGCCGGCGCGTCCGCCGTCACAGGCCGGAACATGCGCGCCCGCTTGACATCTGCTGGCCCGCCATGGGGAAGCCCAAGCGCGGGAGCGGGTCCGTAACGTGTGCTCAATCATGCCAATTTTACAGCTGGGGCTGCCCCTGGTGCAGCGCTGCCAGCGCGTCTGCCGTCATCTCCGTCAGCGGCCGGAACATGCGCGCCCGCTTGGCCGACTTGTGCGTGCCCGCCGCACTCGACGGGTGGCGCTCGGCCGTGAGCGGCCACCGCGGCCGCAGCTCCACCCACTCCTCCTCGCCGCCCCCGCCCTCAACTTCGATGTCCTCGCTCGCGCTGCCGACGCTGCTGTCAGTCGGTGCCCCTGAACGGTGTGTGTGTGTGTGTGTGTGTGTGTGTGTGTGTGTGTGTGTGTGACACCAAGGGTCGTGCACAGACCTTGGGTGTGACACTGTGTGTGTGTGTGTGTGTATAAGCAGAAGCATGAGTAAAGAAGGAGTAGGGTGGGTGGGTGGGAGCCCAAGCTGCATGCTCTCCAGGCCAGCCCACACTGTCGCCATCCCCAGCACCAGCGCCACCAGAGCCCTCACCGCCGTCCGCGCCACCAGCCGCAGCTCCAGCAGCTGGGAGCGGCAGCGGGGCTGGCGGCGGCTCAACCAGCCCGAGCTGCATACGCTCCAGGCCAGCCCATGCGATCATCACGCCGTTGTCGGTGCACCTACACATCGGGGAAGGGGCGGGATGTGGGGTGTGTGGGGGGGGGAGGGTAGTAGGAGTTAAGGGTGTGTGTGCGTGTGTGTGGGGGGGGGAGTAGGGGTGGGGTGAGGGGGGGGCTGAGCTGCATGCGCTCCAGGCCAGCCCATGCAATCATCACGCCGTTGTCGGTGCACCTGCACATCTGAGGGGAGGTTTGAGAGCTGTGGGGTTTGAGGCTGTTGGGCGAGCGAGGACAGCTGCGGCAAGAGGCATGCGATGATACTTGCACTTGTTGTATCTCTCCCCAAAGAGAGACCCCCCCATCCCCCCTTCTTTCTCTCTCCTTCTCTCCTTCCCTCCCTCTCTCCCTCCCTCTCTCCGTCCCTCTCTCTCCCCCCTCTCCCTCTCCCTCTCTCCGTCTCTCTCTCTCCCTCTCTCTCCCTCTCTCTCTCTCCCCCCTCTCCCTCTCCCTCTCCCTCCCCCTCTCTCCGTCTCTCTCTCCCCCTCCCCCTCTCTCTCTCCGTCTCTCCCTCTCCGTCTCTCCCTCCCCCCCCTCCCCCCCTCCCCCCCTCTCACCACCGCGACGGCGGCATGACCAGCTCCAGTCCCGCGCCTGCGCTGAGCGACGCCAGCTCCCCGCGGATATACTTGTTGGAGGCAACGCCGCCGGAAACGACGAGGTGCCTGGTTTTAGTGTGTGTGCGTATGTGTGTGTGTGTGTGTGTAGGCCAGCTCCCGCGGATGTACTTGTTGGAAGCAACCCCGCCAGAAACGACACAGTGCCTGGTGTGTGTGTGTGTGCGTGTGTGTGTGTGTGTGTGTGTGTGTGCCAGCTGCCAGCGGATGGTGCTGTGCATGTGTGGAGAGAGAGTGTGTGTGTAGAGTGTGCATGCACATGTGCGTGTGTGTGTATGTGTGCCAGCTGCAAGCTAATGTACTTGTTGGGGGCAACTCCCTCACCCCTCCATGCGCCCGCGCCCGCGCCTACCTCAGCCCCAGCAACATCTCGCGCGCCCACGGCACGGCGCGTGTCTGTCGCTGCCCCTCCCCCCTCCCCCTCCACACACACACATGTCGCGGCCATCAACTAATTCAGGGAACCAATTGAAGGCGCACTGCGCGCACCTGAGCCCCGGCGACAACTCGCGCGCCCACGCCACGGCGCGCGTCAGTCGCTGGGTCAGATGCAGGGTCGCAACATATTGGAATGACGCGGCAATGTTGGCCTGGCAGGGGGGAGGGAGGGGACATCAGCATCAGCATCCAGGGCCAGGTGGTGTGTGCTGCAACGACGTGGTGGTTGTCGGCCTGGAGCGGGTGCGGAGAGGAAGATTAGAGGAGAGAGAGAGGAGAGAAAGACAAGAGGAAAATGAGAGAGAGAAGAGGAAGATTAGAGGAGAATGGGAATTAATCAACTCCATACCCTAAAACCCTGCCAAAACCCTAAGACCTCCCAAACCCCGTTTTTTGCAGCTCGGCGTCATTCTCCACTTGTCCATCAGCCCCCTCTCTGCCATCCACTTATAACATGCCTTAGCGCATTTGCCCCAAACCCTAAAACCCTGCCCAAACTCTTACCCCCCCCTCCCCCCCAAAAGCTGGCCGTCGCACCTACACGGCCGCCAGCTCAGCGCCGCCCCCCCCCTCAGCATCAACCTCCCTGCCGCACACAAATAACATGCATTCGGCACCAGCGCTGCTACTCGCGCCAGCAAACACACACACACACACACACACACACACACACGCACGCACATGCACACACACACACACACGCACACACCCACACCTGGCGCATTCCCCCAAGCCCTGCGGGTTGAGGTAACACCCCTAGGATTTTACGTTAAAAAAAAAAAAGCCGGCCGTCGCACCTTGGCGGCCGCCAGCTCAGCGTCGTCCTCCACTGCGACATCGGCCCCCTCCCCACCACCGTCTGCGCCGCTGCTGCCGCTGGCCGCGCGTGCCGCGCGACGCTCGTCTGCCTGTGCATGTGTGTGTGTGTGAGCGTGTGTGTGTGTGTGTGTTTGTGTGTGTGTGTTTGTGTGTGTGTGTGTGTGTGTGTGTGTGTGCGTGTGTGTGTGCGTGTGTGTGTGTGTGTGTGTGTGTGCGTGTGAAGCTCGCGGTCGAGCGGCCGGTGCGGCGTCACCACGGTCGCAACCAAAGAGAAACAAAGACGCAGCCACAGCCACAGCCACAGCCACAGCCACAGCCACAGCCACAGGCACTGGCACTGGCACTGGCACAGGCACAAGAACAGCCAAAGTCAAAGTCAAAGTGGAAGCGGAAGCCAAAGCCAAAGCCAAGGCTATAACAAACAGGGACAACAAATCAAATGCCTGACACATGCGAGGTAGTCTTTGCTGGAAAGCCGATGTAGCTGTAACAGTAACTGACACATTCGCACCCGCAGCACCCCATCCCGCTTCACCGACGTCTTGACGTGGTGCCTCTTGTTATGCAAGGCACACAGTTCTATACGGGCGGGCATATCCGCATTAGGAACTGTCTTCTGGGGACAGTCTTAGGAGGGGCGCCTACGCGCCTGCCTATCGACACCTACAACGGTTGACCCCCCCGCCCTCCCCCCCCCCCTCCCCACGTCTCAATAAAATAAAAAGAGGAGTGTGCTCACACACACACACAAAACACACGCACAC
Source organism: Chlamydomonas sp. UWO 241 (assembly GCA_016618255.1). NCBI lineage: Eukaryota > Viridiplantae > Chlorophyta > Chlorophyceae > Chlamydomonadales > Chlamydomonadaceae > Chlamydomonas > Chlamydomonas priscui. The sequence continues at coordinate 382,525 of VFSX01000057.1, read as the reverse complement.
ACACGAACACACATACACACACACACACACACAACCGACGAAGAACTCCACTTCACCTGCCGCACCACTTCCTCCACCGCAAGCTTCACCGACGTCTTGAGGCCGGCAAATGAAAAGTCACATAAGTTGGGGTGCTTTCTGAGGGGCTGTCTTATCGACACCCACAGCAGTTGATCGACCCTCCTCCCCGCCCCCAATCAAAGAACAGAAACATTCGCACCTGCCGCACCACCTCCTCCACTGCAAGCTTCACCGACGTCTTGAGGCCGGCGCAAGAAAAGTCGCATCGTTCTTTACGACGGGCGCCTTATGACACCCACATCGGTTGATCGCCCCCCCCCCCATCAAAGAAATAACGAATCGTCACACCTGCCGCACCACTTCCTCCACCGCGAGCTTCACCGACGTCTCGAGGCCGGCGAACGAAAAGTTGCAGTTGGCGTGCTATATGAGGGCTGCTGCCTTATCGACACCTGCGTCGGTTGATCGACCCGCCTTCCCGCCCCCAATCAATAACAGACACAGACAGAACATAATAACAGACACACTCGCACCTGCCGCACGACCTCCTCCACCGCAAGCTTCACCGACGTCTTGAGGCCGGCGAACGAAAAGTCGCAGTTGGCGTGCTTCTTCATTGGGACGCTGAACTTGAAGGACTGGGGCGTGTGTGTGCATGCGGGTGTGGTTTGAAGGACTGTGGCGTGTGAGCGCATGCGGGTGGGGTGGCCGATTTTACAGTCTGTGGGATGCTATGTGTGTGCTTTTTGTTGTGGGGCTGGGAGGAGGCTCAGGGGGGTTCAAGGGATCAGCCACAGCTGGCGCGCTTTTTCATTGGGACGCTGAAATTGAAGGACTGGGGGGGAGCATGCAGCGGGTAGGGGGCGGTGTCTGTGTGCGTGGGGTGAGAGTACGTGTGTCTGTGTGTGTGTCTGCGTGAAAGCACATGCACATGCACACGCACACGCACACGCACACGCACACGCACACGCACACGCACGCACGCACACACACACGCACGCACATACGCACACACACACACAAACCCGACAGTGCCCCCCCTTCTGTTCGGCTGAAGCCTCCAAAGGCACCCACCCACCCACCCACCCACCAACCACACACACACACACACGCACCAGGGGGTCCCCCGACAGCGCGAGCCTCTCCAGTGCCGCCCCCCCGTTGGGCGTGAGCTGAAGCCCCAGTAGGCGTGCGGTCTTATCGTAGGCCTCTCCGAGTGCGTCATCTAGGGTGGAGCCCAGCTGCACGTATTGCCCAACACCTGTGCATACATGTGGTGGCGGTGGCGGTGGTGAGGCTGGGGGGGGGGAGTTGAGGCCTAAAACGCTATAAATAGGAGGGAGAGAGACAGAGAGAGGTAGCGGGTCGCAGGCGTCTTGTCGTAGGCCACTCCGAGTGGATCGCCTAGGGTGGGGCCCAGCTGCACGTATTGCCCAACACCTGTGTGGGAAGAAGGGTGTAGTACTTCATGGCTTGGTTGGGTAGGGTTCGAAGTGTGAAGGGTGCCCGGCAGCGGTGTTGGTGCATGCACGCATGCGCATTTCACGAGCAGCAGGAAGTTGTGGACCACGGGCAAGAGGGAGGGGGAGGGAGAGGGAGAGGGAGAGGGAGAGGGAGAGGGAGAGGGAGAGGGAGAGGGAGAGGGAGAGGGAGAGGGAGAGGGAGAGAAAGAGGGAGAGGGAGAGGGAGAGCAAGAGCGAGAGGGAGAGGGAGAGGGGGAGGGAGAGCGGGAGAGCGGGAGAGAGAGCGAGAGCGAGACATGGAGAAGGAGAGGGAGAGAGAGAGACGGGAATGGGACCGAAAACCGAGGGTGGGGCTCAGGGTTTCCAGGGGTAAGGGGTAGGAGTCTCCTAGTGGGTTAGGGTGTCTAAATCCTTAAGGGCCTAGACGCACCTTTGACGAGCAGCAGGAGGTTGTGGCCCCCGGACACGAGCAGGCACAGGAACGGGAACGGGACAGACGGCTGCGAGAGCATCACGGGCGGGAAGCTGAAGCCGCGTGCGCCGCTGCTGCTGCTGCTGCTGCTGCTTGCGCCGCTGCTGCTGGTGCTGGGGCCGTAGCTGGAGGCCGCGCGCCCGCTCGGGGTGGCGGTGGCGCTCGCAGCAGCAGCAGCAGCAGCAGAAACAGGAGCAGCAGCCGGCCGCCAAACAATACCAGCAGCAGGAGCAGCAGCAGCAGCGGCAGGGGCAGCAGCGGCAGCGCCCTCGACGCCATCGGCAACATCGCCAGCCGGCTGCCGGTCGGTCACGTCTGTCGGGCGCGGCGCGCTCGCGTCCGCTCCAACAGGCAGTCGAGCGATCAGCGCATGACCCTGCATTCACATTGTTTTCTATTCGTGCGTGATGAATGTCTTCGACTCCGTCGGCGCCCACAGGCAGCCGGCGCCCACAGGCAGCCGAGCGATCAGCGCGTGACCCTGTGTTCAAAACAATTAAACGTGCGTGGGGAATTTATTCGACTACGTCTGCGCCAGTGATCCCCCTGCAAGCCGTATGCCGCTCGGGGCCGGATTCCCCATTCCCCTGAAAACCACCCCGCACACGGTGGGAGAGGGCACAGAGGGGTGCGTTGGAAAGCTCTTTCTACCCGCATGTATTGTGCCTGGTATGAGCGGTCAAAGTTGCTGGAGCCGGGAAATGAAGAATGACTAAAATCCTTCGCAGGGGACACTGGTCCCCGCGCCCACAGGCAGTCGAGCGATCAACGCGTGACCCTGCATTCACACTTTTAAACGTGCGTGAGGAATGCCTTTGACTACGTCCGCGCCCACAGGAGCTGATCGACCAGCGCGTGGCCCTGCGTGCAAACACGTTTTTGTTAAACGCATTCGGTTGGCTTTCTGTGAGGAATTTTGGTGCAAAGAATTTGAGCAAGAGAGAGGAACTTCTTTGAGACCCCGCTCGTTGATAGCAGTTTGAGTGCGAGGAGTATTGAGAGTGAGGAGTTTCTTCAAATCGTTCGTTGCTAGCTCGCGGGGGACGGGGGTAGAGCCACGGGGATGTCGCGAATGCCACAGCATGGCCGGCATTCTGATGCAGCCGTGATGGCATGCGACGCACCTCCATGTGGTGAACGCTGACCATCGGAAGGGAGTGCTCCCGTGCGAGCGACCGCGCCTTAGTCACGCCCACGCGCAGACACAGGCCGAGGCCGGGGCCGACGGTGACGCACACCGCGTCGAGCTGTGCAGTGCGTGGATCACGAGTGCGCGTGAGTGTGTGCGAGTGCGCCGCCGCCGTGCGCGCCCCATCGCCGTGGGCCCAGCTGGTCCCCGCGCACAACAATAACCAACCTGGTCCTCTGTCATGCCAGCCGCCGACAGCGCCGCAGCCACCGTGCGCTCAATCGCCTCCTCGTGCGCCTGCATCGCAAGGCTCGGCACGACGCCTCCTGCATGCGGGTGTGTGCGCGTTGTGTGTGCTGCGTGTGAGTCAGAGTGTCCGTATTGTGTTAGTCTGCTCTGTGCGCCTGCTTGGCCAAGAAATAGTTGCATGTGCTCCTCTGCCACTCACCCCACTCCTGGTGGATGTGTGCCTGCCGCGAGACCGCCTCGCCCAGCACCCGTCCGTCCGACGTCACAACAGCAACGCCGGTGTCGTCGCAGCTCGTCTCAATGCCAAGCACCACCAGGGGGCGGGAGCCTGCGCGTGCGTGCGTGCCTGTGTGTGCGTGTGTGTGTGTGTGTGTGTACGAATGTCTGGTATGTGTGTGGGTATGTGGGTATGTGTATGTGCACGCGTGTATGTGCACGCGTGTCTGCGGCCCTACGTGTGTTCACATCCTGCATGGCACCCATGGCACACCAAAGTGGGCATCTCCTTCCGCAGGCGTGCCAACCACCCACCCGACTGACTGAATACCACGACGATGGTGCCGCGACCCGCACAGTGTGACTGGCCGCCCGCACGCGGCAACAATTGCTTGGCGGCGGAACATTTGGGAGCGCGGCGTGCGCTTGCCTGTGCCAAGCCTCCTCTTCCTACTAGCAACTGCATGGTTGTGTGCTATCCGATGCCAAGTTAGGCCCTTAGGCAGCAAAGGTGACGCTCAGGGGGTATGAACGATTCCACACCCACATAGATTGCAGAAGCATTCGTTCGATGCGCCTTGCGATGATGAGCGCGCCTGGGAGTGCCACGATGATTCTAACTGGGCTGGCGCAGCACCTGTCGCTGAGGGGCGCGCTGGGTGAGCCACTGCATGCATGCTTGCATGCATGCATGCGCCTGCGCTCCATCATCGCCCATCGCGCAACCGCACCACCCATCGGTTTACACCACACCGATATGCACCTTCCATCGCCGCTGCTACGTGTGTTGCAGGGGCCAGGACAGGCGCATGGGGCGGCCTCGTCTTGCAGGAGCTGCAGCAGGCGCAGCAGCAGTGCGATCGTGGCATCGCCAGCACCTCTGGAAGAGACGGTGGTGGAGGGGGATCGAGAGGCATCTCAACCTCGGCGGCACAGTGCGCTCGGAGGTGCGCGCACAGCGGACTGTGCATGCATGGTATCGGTGTTTGCATGGCCGCCGCTCATGCCAAACTCCTGCTCACCCCGTGCATGGACGTGCGCAGGGGGTTCCAGTCCGTGTTGAGCAAGCCGGTGCCCAAGGCGATCTCTCTTCACAAGGGCAACTTTATGGTGCGGTGGCACGCATGGGGGACGCATGGCGAGAGCGCATGGGGTGGTACACACAGCTCAGCTCACATAGCAGCAGCCTACGACCCCTCGCCACTGACCTCCCCCCCACCCGTTCGGGCCCTCTCACATCTACAGATGTGGAAAGCCGCCGGATTCGACGTCGGAGCTGCCGAGACAATCCTGCAGCAGGCGTACTATGAGCGGTGGCAGCGGAGCACAGAGGTGCGTGTGCGTGTACGTGCATTTGTGTGTTTATGTGTGTGTGTGTGTGTGTGTTGTGTGAAGGGGATCCAATCAGCATACATGATGCGCACACGAGCACTGCTGCCTCAACCCTTCACCACCCCATACAACACCCGACCGCAACGCAGGCCCAAGCAGCACTCCTGCAGTCGCAAGCTGCGCGCCTCATGGCCCGTGCCGCTGCTCACTGAACCCCTGCCCCTTCGCACATACTCGACACACACACACACACACACACACACACACACACACACACGACACACACGACACACAAGACACACAACCACAACCACAACGCAGGCCCAAGCAGCGCGCCTGCAGTCGCAAGCCGCGCGCCTCATGGCCCGCGCCGCGACGGTCGTCGAACTCTCGACGGTCGCGAGTGAACTCGCGCCGCACCTGGCGCCACCTGTGCTCGTGTCTGCGGTCGCACGCGCGACCGCGCTGCCGGTGGTGAGTGTCCGGGATTACTTTGCTAGTCAGGGTATACCCTATAAACACGCACAAGGGTTTCAGGGTTTTGCCTGCTTGCACCTGCTAACGCGTGTGCTAGTATTTGTCTGCAGTCGCACGCGCGGTTGCGCTGCCGGTGGTGAGTGTAAGGTGGTGGGTTTGTCGGCTGTCTTTAGCAGGCACAGCAGGCAACCAGCACACTCCTAGGCGTCAACTTACACACTCCTGCGGGTGTAGAGCAAGCGCTCGTAGCGTTGCCTGCTTGCACCTGGCGCCACCTGTGCTTGTGTCTGCGGTCGCACACGCGACTGCACGTCCTGTGGTAAGTGTGTGCCGGGAGGTGTTTGTTAGCTGTCCATCTGTATGGGTGTCGAGCAAGGGTCGCGAGCACCTGGCGCCACTTGTGCTCGAGTCTGCGGCCGCACGCGCGACTGCACTACCGGTGGTGAGTGTGTGTAGGGAGGTGTTTGTTAGCTGTCCATCTGTATGGGTGTCGAGCAAGGGTCGCGAGCACCTGGCGCCACCTGTGCTCGTGTCTGCGGTCGCACGCGCGACTGTGCTGCCGGTGGTGAGTGCGCTTTGGTGGGTTGGTTAGCTGTCTTTAGCAGGCAACCAGCGCACTCCTAGGAGACAAATAACACACTCCTGCGGGTGTAGAGCAAGCGCTCATAGTGTTGCCTGCTTGCACCTGGCGCCACCTGTGCTCGTGTCTGCGGCCGCACGCGCGACCGCGCTGCCGGTGGTGGGTGTCGGAGGGATGTTTTTTAGCTGTCTCTCTACACGGGTGTCGAGAAAGGGTCGCGAGCACCTGTCGCTGACTGTGCTTGTGCCTGCGGTCGCACGCGCGACCGCGCTGCCGGTGGTGAGTTTTAATTTAGCTGTCCAACTGTGCGTGTGTCGAGCAAGGGCCGTGAGCGCCTGGCGCCACCTGTGCTGAGTTTTATTTTATCTGTCCAACTATATAGGTGTCGGGCAAGGGTCCCGAGCACATGGCGCCACCTGTGCGCGTCTGTGCATGCGGTCGCAAGTGCGCTAGGCTGACTGTTGGTGAACGCCTGGGGGTCTGTGGCGTGTCTGGCTGGGCACCCCTCCAGGTTCCCTTGCTGTGGTTGTCGACTCAATTTCGCGTGCAAGAAAAGACAGGTCGGGGTGCGCCTCAGGCGGTGGTGGGCGCCCAAGGCGGTCGGGGGTGGCGCCTGAGGTGGCGCCTCGGACGGTCGATGGTGCGCCTGAGGCGGTTTCTGCGCGCCCGAGGCGCCGCCTTATCCGCGCAAGTCAAGGCGCCGCCTCCGGCGTTGGGATTGTGATGGGGCTGGCTCCCGCAAAGCCGCGCTGTCGGCCGGACCGCGCGCCCTCCCCCGCCTCCCTAGATGACCTTCTCCCGCGGCTGTCACCCCCCATGCGGGCTCTCACACACCACACCTCCACCACGCTCACTCCACAAACCACTCACACACAGGCTGACCCGTGAGGCCGCGCTTTCAGCCGGACCGCGTACCCTGCCACGCCTTCTAGACGACCTTCTCCCGCGGCTATCGCCCCAACGGCGTGCTCTCCCACCCCACACATCCACACATCCCATACTCCTCCACACACCCCACTCACACGAACAGGCTCTGACCTGCGAAGCCGCGCTGTCGGCCGGACCGCGCGCCCTCCCCGCCTCCCTAGACGACCTTCTCCCGCGGCTGTAACCCCCAACCGCGTGCTCTCTCTCACACCCCACACCTCGACACATCCCACACTCCTCCACACACACACACCACTCACTCGCACAGGCTCTGTGTGAGGCCGCGCTGTTGGCCGGACCGCGCGCCCTCACACGCCCCCCCCCCCGGCTGACACCCCACGCGGGCACGTCCACACCCCACACCTCCACACATCCCACACTCCTCCACACACGCACACCACTCAAACACAGGCTCTGGCCCGTGAGGCCGCGCTATAGGCCGAACCGCGCGCCCTCCCCCGCCTCCTAGATGACCTCCTCCCGCGGCTGTCACCCCCCATGCGGGCTATCTCTCACACCCCACACATCCCACACTCCTCCACACACCCCACTCACATGCACAGGCGCTGACCCGCCGCGCTGTCAGCCGGACCGCGTGCCCTCACACGCCTCCCTAGACGACCTTCTCTCGCGGCTGTCGCCTCCCACGCGGGCACCTT
>VFSX01000057.1:325000-370000 GCA_016618255.1 Chlamydomonas sp. UWO 241 | reverse complement strand
CACTGACACACACTCACAGATCCGCTCTGCGATCGATGTCTCCCTCGCTGCTGGCCCTGGCGGCCCGTGGCTGACACACACACACACACACACACGCATTGCCCGGCCCGTGGCTGACACCACACACACACAATGCGCCATCAAAGGCGTCCGACGGACTGTAAAATCGACCACACACACACACACACACGCAGCTCCGTTCTGCGGTCGAGGCCACCCTCGCTGCCGGCCCTGGCAGTTACAGTTACATGGCATTCCAGCTAAGACAACACTAGTCCTAGTGCCACCGCCCTGTGAGGGACGATAGCCACCAGCCGGTTACCTGCCGTCTAGACTACCGCTCCCGCCGGCTAGTTTAGACCCAAAAAAGTCCCTGAGAGACATGTCTGGCAAGGAGCGTATAGGAAAGGACTGTCCTCCTCCTGGCCTTTGAGGCCAACCACGCCGGCTGTGCCGACTGGCGGCGCTGAAGCAGAAAAGTCCCCGCCTGGCATGGTGCATGGTTGTCCAACTCCATGCATGGGGCTCTGCCTGCGCCCCATGCGTCATGCATGGCCAGGTCCCACCCTCCAGGGGGGCCTGGCAAACAGAGTCGTCATGGCAGGCTGCCTGAAGACCAATGCCGACGCCAGTCACCGGCAGACGAGTGCCCCCGAGGGTGAGCGCGGTGACAAACGCTGCGATGGTGAAGCGGATAAACTCTGTTGTTGCCTCGGCGGTCACCACCGCTGAAGCCCTGATGGTAGCTCGCCCCCACGAGCAGCCATCTTGACCGATGTCCAGCATGCATTGACGGGCGCCAGCTCCTCCGCTCGTCGATCAACTCGTCGAGATCGGTGCCGCATGGCGTCCTGCATGGGAGGAGGATAAGGGCCGTCTCCCAGCACGGGTCGCGGCGGCGCCGCGGCTACTCGCCAAGCCATGACAGCGCCGGGCAAGCCGCTCCTGTAGTTTCCACCGAGGGACAGTCTAGCAGGAGCCAGGCCAGTCGTATTTTATCCCGCTCGTCAGCGGCACGGAGATACTAGTCACCAGCAGCGCCGCATTGCAGGGTCCAGGGCTCGGCGACGAGAACGCGCCTCCGTTAATCGAGCCGGCCCTGGCAGATCATGGCTACCACACACACACACACACACGCCTCTGCGGCGCTTCTACGTGGCTGACACACACACACACACACACACACGCAGCTCCGCTCCGCGATTGAGGCCTCCCTCGCCACCGGCCCAGGCGGCTCATGGCGCACCGCACCTCCGCGTGCGCTGCTCGACGCAGCGCGGGCGTCGGCGACGCTGATGGCGCGGCAGCCTGGTGCGTGTGTATGTGTGTGTGTGTGTGTGTGTGCCTCCACGAGCGCTGCTCGACGCAGCGCGAGCGTCGGCGACGCTGATGGCGCGGCAGCCTGGTGTGTGTGTGTGTGTGTGTGTGTGTGTGCGTGTGTGCGTGTGTGCGCGTGTGTGTATGCGCGTGTTTGTGTGCCTCCACGAGCGCTGCTCGACGCAGCGCGAGCGTGGGCGACGCTGATGGCACGGCAGCCTGGTGTGTGTGTACGTGTGTGCGCGCGTGTGTGTGTGTGTGCGTGTGTGTGTGTGTGTGTGCGTGTGTGTGTGTGTTTTGTGTGTTTGTGCTCGTGTGTGTGGCAGCGCGGGCGTCGGCGACGCTGATAGCGCGGCAGCCTGGTGCGTGCGTGTGTGTGTGTGCGTGTGTGTGTGTCAGCAAGGGCATCAGCGACGCTGGTGGCGCGGCAGCCACCTGGTGTGTGTGTGTGTGTGTGCGTGTGTGCGTGTGTTTATTTGTGTGTTTGTTTGTGTGTTATCGTGTGCGAGGCAGCGAGGGCGTCGGTGCTGGCGCTGGTGCGTGCCTTCAGGGGTTGTGGTGTTGGTGTGTGTGGGGCGGGGGGAAGGGCGGGGCGGGGCTGAAGCTCTGCCACGCGTCAATGAGGCGACGTTCGCCCCAAATGCCGAGTGCATCCGCCCCGAATCGCATCCCTGTCAACTTCACACTGCTGCCCCCCCTATCCCCCCCCTACCCTGCCCCCTGCCCCCCATCCTGGACGCACCCGCAGGCCGTGATGGCGCATGGTCCCTGCTTCAGGATACCGTGGCGGTGGCCGGACTCTGGATCACATGCTTCACCACACACACGCACACGCGCGCACACACACACACACACACACACACGCAGGCCACGGCGGCGCATCGTCCCTGCTTCAGCACACCGTGGCGGCAGCCGGACTCTCAATCACACGCTTCAACACACACACACACGCACACACCGCAGGCCGTGGTGGCGCATCGTCCCTGCTTCATGATACCTTGGCGGCGGCCAGACTCTCTCACACGCTTCACACACACACACACACACACACACACACACACACACACACACACCGCAGGCCATGGTGGCGCATCGTCCCTGCTTCAGGATACCTTGGCGGCGGCCAGACTCTCTCACACGCTTCACACACACACACACACACACACACACACACACACCGCAGGCCATGGTGGCGCATCGTCCCTCTTCAGGATACCTTGGCGGCGGCCAGACTCTCACATGCTTCACACACACACTCCACACACACACAAACACCGCAGGTCATGGTGGCGCATCGTCCCTGCTTCAGCACACCGTGGCGGCGGCTGGACTCTCGATCACACGCTTCACCACGCGCGAGCTCGCCTCGCTGCTGCGCGCGCTACATGAGGCGTACCGCGGAGGTAGGGTGTGCTCCGGTGTGGCATCTGATGTGCTCTGTTTTTTTCTTTGATGTGCTCTGATGTGATGAGGAGCTGGCGCCCGTCAATGCATGCTGGACATTGGTCAAGATGGCTGCCCGTGGAGGCGGGCTACCATCACGGCTTCAGCGGTGGCGACCGCCGAGGCAACACAGAGTAAATCCGCTTCACCAATCGCAGCGTTTGTCACCGCACTCATCCTCGGGGTCGCTCGTCTGCCGGTGACTGGCGTTGGAAGGTCTTCAGGCAGCCTCCATGACAACTCTGTCGTCCATGCACCCCTGGAGGGTGGGACCTGGCCATGCATGAGGCATGGGGCGCCGGCTGAGCCCCATGCAAACGAGAGCTGGACAGCCATGCACTGCCAGGCGGGGACCGTTCCAGTCAGCGCCAGTCGGCTCTGCCGGCTTGACTGGCCACAAGGCCACTACTGTGACCCTGAGGAAGTTCCTCTCCTATATGCTCCTTGCCAGACATGTCTCTCAGAGACCGCTGTTTGGGGTATTCTAGCCGGCGGGAGCGGTTGTCTATCGGCCGGGAGCCGGCGGTACTCTAGTACTTCAGTGTGCTGGAGTATCGGCGGGTGTCTCTAGTAGAAGAGTAGCCTGCTTATCTGGAAACCCCGTTTACTGTTACTGCTCTGATGTGCTTTCATAGCCTCTGATGTTAATGGCCTCTGATTTGCCCTGGTGTGCTCTGATGTGGCGTCTGATGTGGCCTCTGATGTGCTCTGATGTGGCCTCTGATTTGCTCTGATGTGCTTTGATGGCCTCTCATGTGCTCTTGAGTGCTCTGGTGCGCTCTGATGTGGCCTTTGATGTGGCCTCTGCTGTGCTGTGAAATAGCTTTTGATGTGTGCTCTGGCGTGGCCTTTATGTGCACTGATGCGGCCTCTGATGCGGCCTCTGATGTGCTCTGTTGTGGCCTCTGATTTGGCCTCTGATGTGCTCTGTTGTGCTCTTTGCTGTGCTCTGATGCGGCCTCTGATGTGCTCTGATGTGGCCTCTGATGTGGCCTCTGATGTGCTCTGATGTGGCCTCTGATGTGCTCTGATGTGCTTTTTTGCTGTGCTCTGATGCGACCTCTTTTGTGCTCTGATGTGGCCTCTGATGTGGCCTCTAATGTGCTCTGATGGGGCCTCTGGTGTGCTGTAGTGTGGCCTCTGATTTGGCCTCTGATGTGCTCTAATGTGGCCTCTGGTGTGCTCTGATACGGCCTCTGATGTGCTATTGTGTCGCCTCGGCACCCGCGCATGCGTGCGACGTGCTCTGACGTGCCCTGCTGCGAGTGATGCTGCAGGTCGTGATGCGCGCGGTGCTGCGCCGCCGCCGCGCGGCGTGCAGGCGCTCTTCGGGCTGGCGGCACAGGTGGGGTGCGGGGGGAGGGAGAGGGTGCGGGGGGGGGGGGCAGGGGGGGCGCCTGGCGCGGGGCGGGATGTGTGTGTGTGTGGGGGGGGAAGGGCTGGTGTGAGGCGAGGCGCCTGGCGCGGGGCGATGTGTGTGTGTGTGTGTGTGTGTGGCGCCTGGCGCGGGGCGGGATGGGTGAGTGGGGGGGGCTTTGCCCGGCAAGGGTTGTGTAGGCCTACGGTTGGGACACGCTAGACCCTCACCAACTTTCACACACGCATACACACATATATCCATCCATCAAAGTGTCACACGAGCGTCAGCCGCATGCACCGGCAACACCTGGACTTGCACACGCACACACGCACACGCACAGCGCAGCTGCGATCCGCGGCCTGTAGCGCACCACACACACACACCCAAAGCGAGATTGTTACAAAGAAAACGACACACCTAGACAAGCTGTTTCTGGTCAACATTGAGGGGGTTACGTTTGTAGGCGGCTGGCCTGCTGTTCGCCAGCAAGAGGGTGAATGTCCTCACACACACACACACACACACACACACACACACACGCACGCACACGCGCAGCTGCTCGCGATCCGCGGCCTGCAGCGCACCACGCACGCGCACACACACGCTAACACACGCAAACACACACACACACACGCACACACACGCACACGCGCAGCTGCTCGCGATTCGCGGCCTGCAGCGCAACGCGCCCAGCGGCAGCGACATCCCCGGCGCAGCGCAGCTGCATGGCGGCGACGGCGGCGACGGCTCGGCCGCGCTGCTCGCGCTCGTGCGGTGCTGGGCTCTGGTGGGCAGCAGCGGAGGAGCAGGCGGCGGCGGGGGCGGCGCGCTCGCGGCCGCGCTCGCGGCGCTGGCGCCGCCCGCGTGCGAGATGCTGGCTTCCGGGCAGCTACCGCCGCGCGCCGCGGCCGACCTGCTGCAGGTGAGGCCCTCCACCCTTAAACCTTTAACTCGATGAACCATGAATCCTTAGCTGTGCTGCCCGCGCGCGCGCGACATGAGATGAGATGCTGCCGCCGCGCGCCGCGGCCGACCTGCTGCAGGCGAGTGGGGCCCTCAACCCTTAAACCCTTGAGTCGAAGAACCATGAGCCCTAAGTTGTGCCGCCCGCGCGGGAAATGCTGGCTTCTGGGCAACTTCTGGGCAGCTGCCGCCGCGCGCCGCGGCCGACCTGCTGCAACTGAGTGGGGGCATCAACCCTGAACCCTGAAACCCCAGTCCCTAGTATACGGCGTCGCTCGCGTGGGAGATGCTGGCTTCCGGGCACCTGCCGCCGACCTGCTGCAGTGTGCGCAGCGCTCGTGTGACTCTGCCCTGCACGTCGTTCCACAATCCACCACCACCACACGCACGTACACACAACACCGCCATCCTGCCGCGCCCACAACCCAACCCCCTCAACGCACACCCCCACCGCCCCCTCCCCACAACAGGCGTACGCCGCCGCCGGCCCCGCCTCCCCGCCTGGCGCCCTCGCCGCCCTCGCCGCCGCCGCGTCCGCGACCCTGGCGCAGCGTGCGGGCGAGCTGGCGCCGCGCGACGCGGCTGCCGCGCTGCTCGCGCTCGCGACCGCCAGCAACAGTGGCGAGCCGCAGGCTGCAGGAGAGGGAGTCGCTGCCGCAGCAACGACGTCCCCGGTGGTGGTCGTAGCACCGGCCGACGCGCGCGCCGCGCTCGCCGACCACCTCGCGTCGTGCGACCTCGGAGCGGCGCTCGACGGCGGCCGAGGTGGCGGCGGAGGCGTGTCTGCGCGCGAGCTGTCTGCAGCGCTCAGAGATGTCGGCCTCGGCGGCCACCCGCTCGCGCGCCTGCTGCAGGGTCGCCAGTAGCTTGGAGGGGTGTTCATGGCACGCGCAGAGCCCTCGGGCTGACGGAGGCACTCCCTACTGGTAGCGGGTAGCGAGGCATCAACTGTTAACACCGTCAATCGGAGGGATTCGGCCACTAGCCGCTCGAGCGCCACTGCAGCCAGGCTGTCTATTCCCAACGAACGAAATGATTCGGGATTGACTGCAGGAGAAGACGAAGAGGTGTGCGTTACCCTGCTTCCCGCGCCGCCTCACCGCCCCTCCGCCTGACGACAGCAAAAGTGCGATCGGCTGGGCTGCGGTGGCGCTGGGGGGCGTGTGGTACGAGCGGCCAAACTCCTCCTCCTCCAGCTTCGGTGAGACCCTCACCACGGCGTAACTCTCAGGGCTGCGAATTGAGCGCGGCATCGCTTGAGGTGTGTGATGGGGGAAAGCATCGGAAGGTGGGACGCGAACGGAGGTGTGGACTGAGGAGTGGACGGGCGGCGATTCAAATAGTGATCAGTGCCAAAGCACACAAACAACCGGTAGCGATGTCCAACCCCATCATCTACGCGGTGTTAAAAATGAACGAGGAGAACGAGGATGGCTCTGGCAGGCCAGAAGTGGCCGACAGGAAGTACGCATGGAGCGGCCACCACACGCTGAGCCGCGTCATGGCGCTCCCCTACATGGACTTCGCCGCTGCAGTGGAGCAGACCAAGCTCGGCAATCATGCGCGGTTCTTCAACATCATCGTGGCTGTGCACGCCACCGAGGAGTCAGCACAGGCCGAGGCAGCGGCACGCAGGGCCACCGCGGACGCCGACGGAGCACGCGAGGACGTTGCATGGGACGTCAACACGTTCATGCTGACTGAGGCAGTGGCGCCTGGCGACGTGGTGTTCTGCGTGGAGGACGTGGACATGGAGGGTGGCTGGTGGTCGCTTTCGGACGCAGCCGTGCATGTGGACAAAGCGCAGGCACAGGCCCTGCTCGTGCGCGTCAAGGCTGAGGTGCACATGGCTGATGCCAAGCTGCGCGCCGTCACAGTGGTCTGAGACTGCTGGTCTCTGGACTGGTCTCTGGGTAGGCTAGACTGAAGAGTTCAGGTTCACGCATGCGCGCTCATGACACCGTCAAGCCATGCATGCGCGCACACGATGAGGCTGTTGTCTGATACGCCTCGCCGACCGCTCGTCTTCCGCTCTTGCCAGCACCCACACCGTTGCCGTTCATGAAGCCGTTGCCGTCGCCAAAACTGCTGCTGACAGAGCGGTGGCCACCTGTTGGGGTGGGCACGCCCACGAAGCACCGCAGTGGGCGTGCGCGCGTGCGCATGGAGCACAGGGGGAGACGAGCGGGTTTGCCATCAGTAGGGCCGCATGGGGGCAGATTGACAGCTGAAAATGACGTGGCGAACAACGTGGCTTCGTTACAATAAAACGCACGCATGCAACGGCATCGCTTCAGCGCCCGAGGGCCTGCCTGGTCTCCTAGTTGTGGAAGAGACACGTGGGGAGACGAGCGGCCACATGATTGCGCGGCTCTCGACGACTGCAACTCAACTCTCAACTCGCGTGCATCTGTTCAACTCTTCAGCGGGGCCTAGCCCAACGCGAAGGAGAGCACCTCGGCACCCCCAAAGAACTCGTCCGAGAATTCCTGGGGCTTGAAGTTGGCCTTGGCGCGCTCGAGCAGCCCCTCTGCCTGCGCCTTGGTGACCAGCAGGGAGGCATCGAGAATGCACGGCAGGGACGGGTCGCCGCCGGAAACGCAGTACACCGTTGCGCCAGGCGCCACCGCCTTGGTGAGCGAGAACTTGTTGACGTCGAACGGGCCGTACTCGTCCTCCGCACGCCTCCTGGCTGCGTCCGCCTGGGCTGCCTCCTCGGATGCATAGACAGCCACGATGAGGTTCAAAAGGCACTCACTCCAGGGCTTGTTCAGCGCCGTGTCGAACTGGTGTGCCATGAGGCGGTGGGGCTTGGGGAAATCGCCGGAGTACTTGCGATCATCGTACAGGGGGCAGTCGGGCTCCCAATCAGCACAGACCGACACCACCGCGTAGACGTCACGGATGCGCATCGTGAATGCGGTCTTCCACTGTTTGGGGGGGCCCACGCAGAGTGAGTAGGGGGTGGGGGAGGGTGGGGGAGGGTGGTGGGGGACATGTGCGTGCGTGCGTGAGCGCGTGTGCGTGTGCGCGTGTGTGTGAGTGTGTGTGTGCGTGTGTGTGTGCGCGTGCATGTGTGTGTGCGTGTGCGTGTGCGTGTGTGTGTGTGTGTGTGTGTGTGTGTGTGTGTGTGTGCGTGTGTGTGCATGTGTGTGTGCGTGTGTGTATGCATGTGGTGTGGCAGCATGAGCGCCAGGGGGTGATGGGCCTTGCCTTTCCTCACATGCATGGTCGCAACCGCTCGAACAAGGAAAGTAGTAATATATATAAGGTCAGACACACCAGTCGGTGGGCGCGATGGCACGCAGCGCGAGGGCACGACGCTCACGCGACACGCGAGATGATGGGGGGTTCCGCACCAAATCGGCGTGTGTCTATAGCGTCTAGGCGGTGTCGAAGCGTCGCCGTCGTCGTCTTCAAAAGCATGATGCAACGAAGGCGAGTGAGTTTTTCTTCACACCTCCACATCTTCCTCCACACCTTCAGTCAATGCCAGCCACCCAGCGACAACAAAGCAAGTCCTGGATCGCACCAGGCGTACATACAGAAAGCAGGGTGACAGTCACGGGTGGTGGTGTGTGTGTGTGTGTGTGTGTGTGTGCGCGCGAGGCAAGGGGGCCGCTGTGCTAGATGCGCCGTCGCCGCCGTCTCCTGGTAGGCTGGCGAGCTGCGCTGCCTTGCGAACTCCCCTTATAGAGCCCTGATGATGTATTTTACAGTCGTGTGTAATGCTCAACTAGTAGACACTTGAAGGCAGCGTATTCCCCCCTAGACGTGTAGGCCCGCCTAGAACTCATGCCCCGGGGTGCTCCGGGCGCGTACATGTAAAACCTTTAAAACCGCCGTCGCCGCCGTCATCAGTGCCCAGCACCAGTGTCCTCGATCGGCTTGTGGCTCGACCACGACAGGTACATGTTCCACGCCAGCGCCACGACGCAGCTGGAGCGGCACGCAGCTGGAGCAGCACCACGGAGAAGTTGATTGCCCGCATGCGCGTCACACACAGGCTCACCCCAACACCGCACACGTTGATGGACCCAAAGCAGAATGTGGTGCACGTGGGAGGGTCAAAAGAAGTTGGACACACCACACACCACACCACACACACCACCAAACAGTCGACCATGCACCACACACCACACAGGCGACTGTCGGACTGTGAAATCGACCACCACACACCACCGCACACCACACGGGGGGGTCCTGCCTCCCACTGCATCATAAACGCAGCCCATGATTTACAGTTTACAGTTTACAGAACGCAACCTCGGGGCGTGGGATCGAGGGCGCTGCCTTGACGCAGCCCATGAACATCACCAAGCCCCATGGTTAAGTCCTCCCTGCTTCTCGTGAGTGGGCCTGACGTGCACGATCCGCAATCGCCTGTGGCACGTGTGTGTGTGTGTGTGTGTGTTTGCATGTGTGTGTGTGTGTGTGTGTGTGTGTGTGTGTGTGTGTGTGTGTGTGTGTGTGTGTGTGTGTGTGTGCATGCGTGTGCAAGCTGCTGCCTTAAAATAAGAACCGCCAGAAGGGCCGGCTGAAGAAGTGTGGGCAGCAGGTGCATTAGCTGCCAGCCAACCGACCCCAGCCGAGGCCCTCCTCAGGGATGGGTCTTGCGGCGACAGCAACAAACCACAATACTACTAAGCGATGTCAATACGCACTCAAGCGGCTTCCCCCGAATGGCGTGTTGCCCCCCCCCCCCCCCCCGGCCGTTGCCCTCCTGGCCCCGACCGCGGATGCCTCTGCAAATGCAAATCAGGTCCTGGTGATCCCGGTCATGGCGATTCAGGTCCTGGTGATCCACGCCTGGTCAGCCACGGTCCTGTGCTACAAGTCCTGGTGATCCCGTCTGGTGTTGACCCAACTGCAGGAAATGTGTGGCTGGCCTGATCAGACTCAGGCTGACAGGCTGACATGTCATCATCATGCATATGTCAGCCGAGTCATCAGGCCAGTCATAGGCCAGGGTGGCGAGGGCAAGACTACCATCTTGATTGCACAAGGGCCCGCGCATGTGGGCAACACATCGCTGCGCCGCAGCCACGTGCTGTCCATCGCGGTGGCAGCCGCCACCAGGCTCGTCGCGTACGGTGGCAGCGGAGGTGACACCGATGCGGCGGCGGCGGCGGCCGCCAGGGTTGCACGGTACGTGAGTACGCGTACGTACGTATTTTTCGTACGTATTTACGTACGTACGTGAGGGAGCGTATATACGTACGCCCTGTACGCAGCACTATACGCCTTTACTTGAAACACAAGAACGGCCATAACTCACGCTTCTGTGCTTGGATCGAAACCATTCTACTTGCATTGGAAAGCTTGTAACAGGGGCTATCTGTATAACCTCAGTATTCAGCAGTGCAATGCAGTAGGGGGGTGGGCCTTGGGTTCTGCTGCAGCACCACGCGCGTGCGCTTGCAACGATGCACACAACAACGGACGCAACTCCCTGCCTCTGCCTGGATTTGAACCATTCTACTTGCATTGGAAAGCTTATAACACGGGGTATCTTTATGACCTCAGTATGCAGCAGTGCAATGCAGTAGGGGGGCATGCCTGCGGGGGAGCTACAGCACACCACGCGCACGCGCTCGCACCGCACCAAAAACAAAAACGGCAACTCCCTGCCCTCCAGGTCGCCCCCTACTAGAGCGCACTGGATAGCCCTTTCTATCAGCTTTCTAATGCATGTTTAACGGTCGCGATCCAAGCACAGGAGCGTGAGTTGTGGCCGTTTTTGTGTTTCAAGTAAAAGGCGCATAGTGCTGCGGCGTCCCGATTTTCGCACGTGTACGGCCAGCGTACGTACGTATTCCCATAAAATACGTACGTACGTACGCTCCAGACCCGAAATACGTACGTACCGTGCAACCCTGGTGGCCGCGGTGGAGAATATGGCTGACGCCGCCAAGGACGGCATCAGCCTGCCCGTCCGCCTAGCTACGGATGTCGTGCGCCTCGTGCATGCGATCTCCAAGCGGGCGCAGCCGGCTGGTGGAGGCGTCGTGTCCGCGTCGCTCCTCAACGCCAAGCCTGCCGTCGGGGGCGTTGGTGTTGAGCCGCGCGTGGGCGGCGTGCTGCGTGTGCTCTTCACCGTGGCGTCTGATGCCGTGGCCGTTGTGCGCTGGCGCCACGCGCTGCGCTGCTGCGTGGACCTGTCGGCTGCGGTCTTCGACGTCCTTAGTGACCGCGAGGAGGCGCGTCCCCAGGCGCTGTGGCCCGCTTTCGTTGCCGCCAAGGCTGCGAGCAAGCGGGCGCAGTTCCACCGCGCACGCCTTGTGGTCAACGGCGAGCGGGTGGCTGCACCTGCTTGCTAGTTACACCTCCTCTGGGGGGGTGTTTGAAGGGGAGGTGGCGCCACACACGCGCGGTGGCGGGTGCAGTGTGGTCGCTGGGTAGAGCGCTGCGGCAAGTGTACTACCAGCCCCGCTTCTGGTGTTTTGGGGGACGGCCTCTGGTCCCTTATGTTTTATACCTTGGGCTGCCCTCCACCCACCGGAGGGGCTTTGGTGAGGTGGCCTGTGCTGCTACTTGGCGCCCACCACCTAGTGTGGGTGGCGCTACTGTGGGCTACTTTTGTAGCGTGACCTTTTGGTGGGCCTTGTGCCTGATAGTTCCGCTGGAACTTTGGAACTGATTGTGACCGCCGGGAGTGGACGTGTAACACTACTCTCTCTCACAAGGGGGTCTCACTGCTGGGGTTGATGAGGGATGATGCGTGATTCAGAAAGAAGAGCACGAGCACGGTGGGCTGGGGGTTTGAGGTCTCGGTTGAGGTCTCTGCAGACACGGCCTGGCATGTAACGCACAAGTGTGCATCTCACAATGTGTGGACCTGGCGCTCGGCGACGCGAAGTGGTAGCTTGCAGGCCTTCCTTAAACATCGTCGTTGCAACAGCTGCTGAAGTCTGTCCTCAGCCTCACGTGTCAGGGGGTGGAGGGCCCCGCTTCAATTACTGTCCTGCCAGAAACCACGCCGTGCACGCTCCCTCCCCGCTTCCTCCCCAGAGCTCGCTTCCCTCTTGTTACCACGGCAACTACTGGGACCTGCGTGTCGTTAAGCCATGACATCCCGTGACGGTCCAGGTGAGTTGTACCCGTTCAGAGTATGCGTGCTGCCGCATGCATTGTGCCATGAGGCCCTGAACGATTTGTTGATGTTGATGTTGATATTGATGTTGATGTTGATGTTGATGTTGAACCAATGACATGGTATTGCGGCGCATGCGCTGGTAAACCCTTCTCTGAAACATAGGTGTAAAAAAAAACATTTTGGAGGAAACGGCCATCTCATGCCCACCTAAGACCAAATGATGATGAGAGTTTTACAATCCACTTCTGGCGGTCACACGTACGGTTCCAAAGCTCCAGTCGGACTTAGAGAAACAAGGCTCAAGGCCCACAAAAGGTCAAGCTACAAGTAGCCCACGGTAACGCCATCCACACTTGGTGGCGGGCGCCAAGCAAGCAGCACCACTGTGCAGGCTGCACACCCAGCCCCTCAAATGGCCAGAGGGCGGGCCCAAGGTATAAAACCATGAAGGGACCAGAAAGCCCTCCCCCAAACCACTGGAAGCGGGGCTGGTAGCACACCCGCCGCAGCACTCTACTCAGCGACCACACCGCACCCGCCACCGCACGCGTGTGGCGCCACCTCCCCTTCAAAAACACCCCCAGAGGGGATGCCAACTAGCAAACAGGTGCAGCCACCCGCTCGCCGTCAACCACGAGGCGCGCGCGGTGGAACTGCGCCCGCTTGCCCGCAGCCTTGGCGGCGAGGAAAGCGGGCCACAGCGCCCGGTGCCGCGCCTCCTCGCGGTCACTGAGCACGTCGAAGACCGCAACCTGCGTCTGGCGCAGCTTCCAGCGCCAGCGCACGACAGTGTCTGCCACGGCACCAGACGCCACGGTGAAGAGCACACGCAGCACGCCGCCCCCGCGCGGCTCCACACCGATGCCCCCGACGGCAGGCTTGGCGTTGATGAACGACGCGGACACGACGCCGCCACCAGCCGGCCCATCCCAGTTGCCAGTGTTGTCGTGCATAAAGCGCACGATGTTCGTGGCCAAACTGACAGGCATGCTCACGCCGGCCGCGGCGTCCGCGGCGCGCCGCCGTGCTTCCTCCGCGTCGTCGGCGAAGCAGCCGCTGAACACGTCATTAGCATGGCCGCATCCGTCGCCGCCCGTGACGAACACGATGGCGTCCTCCACAGAGATCGACGCCACGAAACTGAGGCGCAGCGACGCGTCGCCCACACGCGCGGGCAGCCCCCCCCCGACGGCAGGGGCCGCGCGCAGATGCGGCTCGCGCGGCGCCCGCCGCAGCAGGCCGCTCCGCCGCCGGCGCGCCCGCCGCCGACGCCACAGGGGCGGCAGCAGCAGCAGGCCGGGCAGGCTGAGCAGCCTTGGCAGCAGGCGCCGCGCGGGGCGCACTGTGGGCCGCATGCGGCACTGCATGCGGCGTGTGCATGGGCGCCCCGGGGACGCGGCTCATCAGGAGGAGGCGAACCAGGTCCACGAGGGACG
The DNA here is from genome assembly GCA_016618255.1 of Chlamydomonas sp. UWO 241. Classification (NCBI taxonomy): domain Eukaryota; kingdom Viridiplantae; phylum Chlorophyta; class Chlorophyceae; order Chlamydomonadales; family Chlamydomonadaceae; genus Chlamydomonas; species Chlamydomonas priscui. The sequence continues at coordinate 356,385 of VFSX01000057.1, read as the reverse complement.
CAATCTGTTGCGCCTGCACCTGCACCACAGCGAGCACCCCCGCGAGGGGCAGCTGCTGTGGCCGGCGTCGGCAATCTGTGTAGCGCCCACATGCGTCGGCGCATTCTGTGGCTGAGCACGCGCGCTCGCCTCCCTGTCCATCATCCCGCCTACCAGGCCTCTGAGGTCGTCCACCGCGGCGCTGAGGGCGCGGATGGCGTCTGTGGTGTCGGCCGAGGCCGAAATGTGGTTGCTGGCGCCTCCATGCAGGTGTTGCACCGCCTCCGCGTATGTGGCCGCCCCCAGCGCCCCAGGGAGCGCCAGAAGCGTGATCTGTGTCTCATCGACGCACGCGCGGTTGCGGGGCCGAAGGTCTGAGTCGGAGGAGCCGCTGCTCACCGGTGATTCTGTGGCGGTGGCCGCGCGGGCGACTAGCGCGCCGGCGGCCTTGCTGTGCTTGCGCTTAGAGCGTGTCATGTCGTGTCATCAGATAGCATGCTGCAACCAAAGGAGAGGACCTTCCTCAGGGTCACAGTAGTGGCCTTGTGGCCAGTCAAGCCGGCAGAGCCGACTGGCGCTGACTGGAACGGTCCCCGCCTGGCAGTGCACGGCTGTCCAACTCTCGTTTGCATGGGGCTCAGCCGGCGCCCCATGCCTCATGCATGGCCAGGTCCCACCCTCCAGGGGTGTATGGACGACAGAGTTGTCATGGAGGCTGCCTGAAGACCTTCCAACGCCAGTCACCGACAGACGAGCGACCCCGAGGATGAGCGCGGTGACGAACGCTGCGATTGGTGAAGCGGATTTACTCTGTGTTGCCTCGGCGGTCGCCACCGCTGAGGCCGTGATGGTAGCCCGCCTCCACGGGCAGCCATCTTGACCAATGTCCAGCATGCATTGACGGGCGCCAGCTCCTCCGCTCGTCGATCAACTCGTCGAGATCGGTGCCGCATGGCGTCCTGCATGGGGGGAGGATAAGGGCCGTCTCCCAGCACGGGCCGCGGCAGCGCCGCGGCTACTCGCCAAGCCATGGCAGCGCCGGGCAAGCCGCTCCTGAAGTGTTCCATCGAGGGGCAGTCTAGCAGGAGCCGGGCCAGTCGTATTTTACCCCGTCATGAGATAACTTGCCCTTGTTGTTTTGCCCGAGCCAGGCGTCCAAGACCCGGCAGGGATCGCGCGGGCTGCTGCGGTGGTGATAGAAGGCTGGCAGCAGCTGCGGGATTCCGTGCCAGCACCGCCAGAACTGGACTGGCAGCAGACGCGCGCCGCCGTGCTCGCGCGCCCAGACGTGTGCGCTGCGACGTGTGCCTCGTGGACGGCTCCCAGTGGCTTGGCTCCTTTGTCAGCCGCGTGGAGGACCGCTTCAAGCACGACCACGCGCAGCACTTTGAGGAGATGTACGCTGCTCTGAACCCGCCTGAGGATGCGCCAGTTCGCGCCAGGGTCGCGCCGGTTCCCACGGCAGACGTCATCGCAGAGTACCATTGGTATATGGCGGGCCTTGTGCGCGAGGACGTCGACTACTTCGTGGCTTGCGGCGCACGTGTCGTGGTGGCGTGGGACAGCCGCGAACGCGACAGCCGGTAGGTTTAAAAGACGAATCAAGCGGCGCTTGGTGCGGGCTTGAACCAGATCAAATGTAGGGTGCCTGGTCGTCCCCCCTAGGTAGGTAGGCCTACCAAAATCCCGTCTGATCCTCGCAAGTGAATGTGGTCATAATGTCTGAGACAGTCCGGGGCGCGCCTCCGGCGGTGGTGGGCGCCTGAGGCGGTCGGTGTGGCGCCTGAGGCGGTCTGGATAACGCTCAAGGCGACGCCTGAGGCGATCGTGGGTGCGCCTCAGGTGGTGTCTCAGGCTGATGGAGCGCCTGAGGCGCTGCCTGATCCACGCAAGTGAGTGAGCCGCCTGAGGTGCCGCCTTAGGCGTTGTGAATGTGGCAGGGCCTGGAAGCTGCCACCACACTGGAACACTGCAACACTACAACACTGCAACACTGCAGCACTGCAGCACTGAAACACTGCAACACTGCAACACTGCAACACTGCAACACTGCTTCGCCGCCACACGCAGGTGGGACGCGCTCATCGCGAACCGGCTGGCGGTGGACGATGCCTACGCAAAGATCGTGATGACCGAGGCCCTTGAAGGGCTGCTGGGCGGCTACGTCGATCCGCAGGCACGCTGGCGTGGTTTATGCATTCCACGTGCACATGCGCTTGTTTGCGTGCAGCTGCATACACAACCTGCAGAGAGAGAGTAGTGTTACACATCCATCGCCGGCGGTCACAATCAGTTCCAAAGTTCCAGCGGGACTATCAGACAGCAGGCCCACGGCCCACCAAAAGGTCAAGCTACAAAAGTAGCCCACAGTAGCGCCACCCACACTTAGTGGTGGGCGTCAAGCAGCAGCACAGGCCATAGGCACCTCACCAAAGCCCCTCCGATGGCTTTGAAGCAACCTGCAATTTGTTCCAAACATCTCAACCCCCAAAACACATTTGTGGTTGCATTGTTGTATGTTTTTACTGTCGTCCACCTTAACTATGCTTGCAGATGGTGATCCCGCCGCGCGATATCCCAGCGGCAGCGATCCCGGCCTCCTCCTCCAAAAGGCGACCCAAGGGCGTGATTGGCAACATGTGGGCATTCGACAACATCCTCCGCCGCCTCTTTCAAGAGGAGGTCGGTGCGCAGCACCGCGCACAGGTGGGGCCCTTGCATCCCTACCACACTCCCAATGCCTGAGGCGATGCGGTGCCACCCCCGACCATCGCCTGAGGCGCAACCTGACTGCCTGTATTTGCCTGTATGGCTGCCCAATGCCATACAGGCACACACAGGCAGTCAGGTTGCGCCTCAGGCGATGGCGCCTGAGGCGCCCCTCCCTGGTAGACTGGGCACGGCAGTCGGAGGTTCAACCCAATCACACCCCCAAGTGCACTCCTCCTAATAACGGTGGTGGGTCATTCCCACCGATTTTCCTGGCACTGGACATCCTGGCAATGACATCCTGCTTTGATTGATCCTGCTGGAACTCTGAGACTGATTGTGACCGCTGGTCTGTGATTGCAAAAACCTCTTGTTGACATCGTGGGGTGCTATTGTTGCAAGCAACTCCTGGCCCCTTCCCCCTCCTCGTCCCCTCCCACTCAGGACCGCATCCGCACAGTGGGGCAATACAGAGCGACCGCCGACAATCTCATCGCAGTGAGCCTGCGTGCATGGCAGGTGCGAGGCAGGTGCAGGCAGGTGCAGGGCAGGTGCAGGGCAGGTGCAAGGCAGGTGCCGAGCAGGTGCCGAGCAGGTGCAGGGCAGGTGCAGAGCAGGTGCAGGGCAGGTGCAGGGCAGATGCAGGGCAGGTGCAGGGCAGGTGCGGGGCAGGTGCCGAGCAGGTGCAGGGCAGGTGCCGAGCAGGTGCAGGGCAGGTGCAGGGCAGGTGCAGGGCAGGTGCAGGGCAGGTACAGGGCAGGTGCAGGGCAGGTGCAGTGCGGGTGCAGTGCGGGTGCAGGGCGGGTGCAGGGCGGGTGCAGGGCGGGTGCAGGACGGGTGCAGGGCAGGTGCAGGGCAGGTGCAGGGTAGGTGTAGAAAATGTGCAGGTGCAGAAAATGTGCAGGGCAGGCGCAGGGCAGACGCGTAGCGAGCACATGCGCACGCATGCTTAGCCCGTGCCGCGTGCCCACAACTGCTGGCCCGCACGCTGCTGGTCCGCATGCCTGTCGGACCCCTTCACGGGCACGCATGTGGTCACATGCATGCCTGACACGGTTCCCGAGGAACGATGTGACCCGGGATTGCCTGCAGCGGAATACGGAAAGGCGTCTGCCATTCCGAGATCCGTGTCGCCTTGCCGTCCCCGGGCCGGAGATAGTCATTGACAGGCACGTGCATGCCTAACACGGTATGCAGGCGGACGCACGCCAGCGTGGCGCGTCATGGAGCGCGACCGTCGTCAGTGGCGACAGGGACTTCGTGCAGCTCGGGCCGCGGCCAGCCGACTCGGCCTCCGGGGCGTCTGGCCGGCTAGTGATGCGCGAGCTCAGTGGCAACCACATCGGCTGGGTGGTGCGGGGCGACGGAGGGCCGAACTCCGGGTCTGTGTGGGGCGACACGTGGCCGCAGGGCGGCATCGAGGGCGTGAGCGTGGACGGGGACTCGACGTTGCGCTATGCGGCGATGGTGCCCGGCAAGGCATTCTCTCCTACGTTTACCCCTGCGACGGTCGCGATGCGCAGCCTGGTACAGGCGATTCGCGTCCTTCGACAGGCAAGGACGGCCCGCACTCTTCCCCAAAACAACTTCCGACCCTCTCAACCCCATGCCCCTAGCCCTGCATACCTGGGAGCTGTTTTTTATGCATCCAACTCGCTTTCGTCGCCCTGGTTAATGATGGTATCTCCTCAGTCCCAAGCCCTCTCGCATGGTTTGCCTTGGGCCGCGGCGGTCATTATAGTCGCACTCACCCACATGGTCGTGTGCTGACTGATTTCCATCATGATGGTCTGGTACTGACTGACTGTCAGGCCTGCGTGCGTGCCTGCGTGCCTGCGTGCTTGCCTGCCTGCCTGCCTGCCTGCCTGCCTGCCTGCCTGCCTGCCTGAGCGGCTGACAGACTGAACGACTGCGTGACTGTCAGACTGACTGACTGCTCGACTGGCCTGCCTGACTGCACGGTGGTGCAGGCGCAGGGCATTGAGGGCGGCATCGGCCCAATCATTGGGCCGTGGGACGACCCGGCTGCGTGGTACGCGATGCTGTGCAACGCGGGCCCGGCCGAGGTCAGCCGAGCCGCGCACAACATAGTGTCCCACAACATTGACCCCACACGGCGTGGCAGCGGCTTTGACGCTGCTGCACAGAGGGCGCTAGAGGCGGAGGCGGAGCGTGCTCTATTCGGGCCGGTAGGCGGCGGTGGTGACGGCGGCAGGGGGGGCGGAGACGACGGCAGGGGGGGCGGCGGAAGGGGCAATGGTTATGCCAGCGGCGGCAGGGGGCGCGGCAGTGGCAGGGGCTGCAGCGGCGGCAGCGGCGGGTGGTGACAGCGGCTCGCAGCGCAGCGGTGGCTCTGGCACCTGGTGGCTGTGTCACATATCGGGCCAGTCATAGGCCAGGGCGGCCGGGACGAGGCCGCCTTGATTACGCAAGGGGATGTCAGTTTTTCAGCTGAGAGCGGGTCGGGAGTTTGTCTGGTGTTGGCTCAGAGCCGTTGGCGGCTACTGCTTACACAACTGCTGGACTTGTTTGGGGGGGTTGGTGTGGGTGGCCGCCCGTGGGCAGCCCATGGGTGATGCAAACATAAGAGGCCATTGTGCTTATAAGCACCGGTGGCAAAAAAAATGGTGCGCGAGTGCGCGTGTGTGTGTGTGTGTGGGGGGGGAGGTTGGGGGCAGCAGACATTGAGCCCTTTCCGTCGTCCTCCCTTAAGCTAGCGGTGATGCCTCACAGGATCCAACAAGAGCAGCTTTTATTGTAAGGCGCCCGTGCCTGTCACATTGCAGCAAGCAGGCTCCTATGTGGGGCTCTTATACGCCTTTAGAGGTGTCCCTGACTGTAACATCCATCATCATCATGTCTGTTCTTCCTACGACTAGCTAGTTGCGGGAGGGGACCTAGGGGTGCGCCCACGCTCTTTACAGAGTTGGGGTTCCCTACCACCAACAGCCAGCCATCTCATTCAGGTGCTCGGGCCATACGCGCCGAGCACAGTCTTAAACGCCTTTAGAGGTGTCCCTGTCTGTAACATCCATCATCATCAGTTGGGATCAAACAACAACCACCAGGATCCGAATCTTAACAAATCAAGACCATCAGCAGGTAGCCGGATGATGGATTTGTACAGACGTGTGCCTGAGGTGCGAGTCTGAAGTGTCAGCCAAAGGAGCAACTGTCCCCATCGTGAAATGGGACGCAGTGTGGCAGCCGTGGCATGCAGGCCAACTTGGCGAAAATGATCATTCTTCGGAATAATTCACTTACATACTAGTATTAGTACATACTAACAGCCAAATCTCTCTCAACGCCCGGCGATGCGCGCCCCATGCACACATGGGGGTGGCTGCCGGGGAATAGGAAAAGCGACACGCAGGCCACGCGCGGCATACGACAACTGTCAGGGAAACATGCGTGCAGGCGGCCATGGCCAGTGCTCGCATACGTAAATTTACGCGTGCGCTGTCTACCTCCCCCCCCCCACCTCCACGTACCTGAAGCGGGAGGGCGGGAGCCTGTCGGCGGAAGCCCACATGCTGGCTCTCGCCCAAGGGATAGCCAAGTACAGGGAGCTGGGGGAGGTGCTAGTTTTGGGGGACCTCAACGCCCGCACCGGCCAAGCGGACGGACGACAGGGGGGGCACGACGCCGAGGGGGGTGACCCCGCCCTCGCGCTGACCGCTTGGGACATCACACGGGCTGGGCGGGTAGGACAGCGGACGTCTGCCGACCACGGGCCGCAGAACGCGCACGGGAGGGACATGATTAGACTGTGCCGAGACACCGGGATGGTGATTCTGAACGGGCGCTTGCCAGAGGATGAGGGGGGAGCACACACATTCCATGCAACAGGCAGGAATGCGCACAGCGTTGTTGACTACCACGTTGCATCGCCGGCACTCATGTTTAGCGAGACGGGGGCCCCGCGGGAGGGGGCCACGCTCAGGGTGCATACGATCCCCACCCTGCCAGGCTGGAAGGGGTCCTTTGACCACTGCCCAGTTGTGCTGACCATGGGCGAGGCGGCCGGTGAGGCGGTCGCCACGCCACACCCTACCATGCCATGCACCACGCCAACTAGATTTAGGTGGCCTGAGGGGGGGGAGCGTGCCTACGCACGGGAGCTGCAGGGGGTGGCGGCAGAGATCAAGGGGGCGCGGGAGGCCCCCACGGTAGATGAGGAGCAGGCGCTCCTAGAAGGGGCGGTTGAGCGGGCAGCGCGGGCGCTGCACGCGTCAGGGGCGGCTGGGGCGGTGCTGGTAAAACCAGGGGGGGGGGGCGCATCAGTGCGACCACACAACACATGGTATGCCCAGGAGTGCAAGGAGGCACGGCAGGCGTATCGAGAGGCCGAGAGGGCGCACGGGGCGCAGTCGACGCTGACCTCAGCAGCGTTCAGGGCGTATAGGCAGACCACGCGACGCGTGCGCCGGGCATGGGAGGCCCAGGAGTACGACGCTATGCTCAAACACATGCATGGCGCCCCCAGGAAATTCTGGCGCAAGGTTAAACCAGGGAGCCAGGGAGGGGGGCTGAGGGATGTAGAGGGGTGGACGACCTACTTTGAGGGCCTGGTTGGGGGCGAGCATGCCCATGGGGAGCTGCAGGAGGGAGGGAACCCGTTTTCGGATGCCTCCGAAGGAAATAAGCAGCGGGCACGAGTACTCAACGCTTGGATCACCGAGGACGAGGTGAGCACAGCCCTCCTGGGCATGGCGGCGGGCAAAGCGCCGGGCGTGGACGGCGTACCGGTGGAATTTTATCAAAGGGCATGGACTGGGGAGGGGGACACAGGGGGTGGGGGAGATGTGGAGGGGAGCGAGCCGCAACACGCGCTGCTTGAACCGATCACACATCTACTCAATCGGGTCTTCCGCGAGGGGTATCCCAAAGCATGGCACATGGGGCAGTCACGCCGGTGCCGAAGAAAGGCAATCTGGACGAGCGGGACAACTATAGGGGCATCACGGTGGGTGGGGCGCTTGCTAAGCTCTATAGTCTGGTGCTACTCCGCAGACTAGACGACCTTGCTGAGAAGGGCGGCCATAGAGCCGCCGGGCAGGCAGGGTTCCGGAAGGGGCGGGGGACCCCTGACAATGCCTTCATCCTACAGCACATGATTGAGAGGCGCAGCCATGAGCGAAAACCGCTGTATACTGCCTTCATCGACTTTAGAAAGGCATACGACTGCGTGCATCGGCAGCTCATGTGGGAGTGCCTTAAGAGCCTGGGGGTGGGGGGGGCGTTTTTAGCAGCCCTGACATCACTGTACGATGGGGCTGGCATGTGCGTGCGCATAGACGGCACGGTGGGACCAGGCTTCACCACACGCCAGGGGGTCATGCAGGGCGACCCAATGTCGCCGCTTTTGTTTGGGCTGTTTATCGACTCACTAGAAGGGGAGCTTGACGCACAGATGCCAGAGGTCGGGGTCCCCCTAGGGACAGGAGCAAACAGGCGGCTCCTACGGTTACTCTTGTATGCAGATGACCTCGTGCTCATGGCAGAGACGCCGGAGGCGCTCCAGCGCTTGCTAGATGCACTTCACGTTTTTTGCAGGACGCACGCTCTCACTGTCAATGTCCGCAAATCTGAGGGGGTGGTGTTTAACGACCAGTACTGCCCGGTCACGAGCGCCAGGGGAAGGGTGACCCTGAAGTACGCTGGTATGGACCTGCCCATCAATCACGAGTTTAAATATCTGGGCATGCTTTTTGGGAGCCGTCGGGCAATAGGCGCGGGGCTGGAGCAGAGGCAGGGGGCGGGCCAGCGTGCACGCTTCGCCCTAGCGCGCAGATACGATGCCATGGGCCTCCACAACGTGGGAGTAAAGGCGCACCTGTTCAACGCACTGGTGCGACCTGTAATTAACTACGGGTGCGAGATCTGGGGCCCAGGGTTGATGGCGGGGGCGGGCATGGGGGTACAGGGGATCTTCTCGGGGGCAGCCGACAAGTGGGGGTTGGCTGGAGGGGACGGGGGCCCCTCCAAGGCGGCGCGCCGCAAGTGGCGCGCCATGGAAGCCCTGCACTTGCAATCTGTGCGCGAGGCCCTCCGTATTCGCAGGTGTGGGCAACAGCTATCGCTGCTGGCGACGGAGGTGGGCTGGCGACCGCTGTCGACCGACTGGCTGCGGCAGGCGGCGCGCTTCTGGGCGAAAGCGCTACGGCGGCCGGATGGCGATCTGCTGAAGGCGGCAATGCGGGAGAGCTGGGAGCTAGCGGCGGGTGGCGTGCGAGAGAGCTGGGTGGCACAGCTGAGCGAGTGCCTCAGCACAGTGGGGCACACGCTGGTGTGGGGCCAGGAGGCGGGGGGCATCGCCCGCCTGCTAGAGACAGCAGCGGCAGGTTGGCTGGCATCAGAGACCAGCACACCAGAGCTGCCAGAGGACGCCAACCAGCTCAGCGTCGTCCGCTCAGTGCCTGACTCATGGTCACACCGCTTCAAGATGCTTACTTACTTGCGGTGGATGGCAGACGACTGTGGCGGCGCACCAATGCTCTGGACGGGGCTGAACAGCGCCGCCCAGATCACGACACTCGCACGCTTTAGAATGGGGCTGCATGAACTGCAGATAGAGAAGGGGCGCCACACGGCGCAGGCAGAGCCACGCAGCCAGAGGCTCTGTCGCCTTTGTGGCATGCGGGAGGATGAGGCACACGTGATTTTTGAGTGTCCAGCGTATACGGAGACACGCGTACAGTTCCACACCCTTTTCCTGAGCGTCCCTGGGGACGATAAAGGCTTGGATGCGAAGATGCGGGCGTTTATGAACCCCAGCCCGGGGCTACTTTACCCTTGTTTTTGGCGTGACATGGCCAACTTTCTGGTCTCGTGCCTTGATATACGTAACACAAGCCTGGAGATGGTAGAGGATCGGGAGGAATAATTGACCTGAAGCGAACGATGTTTTGAATTAGGAGTCAATGAGGCAGCCACGATAGTGGCGGGGACCCAAGCGTGGGTTCCCGAGGAGCTGCGGTGGACTGTGCCGTTTGCAGTGCACCGCAGCTGGCGCACCTGAGAAATGCCCACGCTGGGTCTCACACGTGAAAGCTGCCTCAAAGATGACGACCTCAAAACGGAGTATGCAGAAGGAACATATTTATCCGCTATAACCGGGGGGCAAGCTTGCTTTCTAACCTATCACCAAATCCCACACTGTTGGTCACTACTGACCGCCTTTTCCAGCCCCTTTCTAGGTAGTTAGGCTTAGGGATGTGCCCCTCACCGAGTCCTTCTGTGCCTCCCCCCTTCAGCAGGGGGGGGGCCTGCGACACGTCCAATGTCGTGCTCGGTGCAACTACAAGGGGTCAGCTTCTGCTCAGAGCCGGGTTAAGGGTAACAGGTTGAGAATCCTGTGAATGCTGGTTGAAATCCCAGTTAGAAAACCCCTTAACACGTTAGAGGTTGCGGCCCGGCTGGATATCCTTTTCGGCCACGTCTTGGCCTTTCTCCCCACGGGGGGATGTCTCTTCTGGCAATTGGCGACGAACCTGCCTTGCGTTTTCCGTTTCCCAACATGCGCTCACCGACTTCAACAAGCGTTTGCTGCCGCTGCGGTAGGGGACCTAGGGGTGCGCCCACGCTCTTTACAGAGTTGGGGTTCCCTACCACCAACAGCCAGCCATCTCAGTAAGGTGCTCGGGCCATATGGCGCCGAGCACGGTCTTATACGCCTTTAGAGGTGTCCCTGACTGTAACATCCATCATCAAACTTAAAAGCGCAATGGGCGCGTGCGGGGGGTGGGGAGGGACAGCGGATCAGGCCATGAGGTCTTGGGTGTGGATGCCTCAGGGCTCCAGGGCTTGGTTCGAGCTTGGCAGGTTAAGAATGATTTAACCTGTCGGGTCACCGGCAGCCAGCAGCCAGCAGCCCCTAGTATTCCGCCTCTTCGTCTCCCTCGGCGTCCACTGCGCCGCCCCCCGCGACGAGCGAGCTGAAGTCCATCCCCCCCAGGACGTCGACCTCGTCGCCGCCTGCGTCATCCACGTGTGCGTCTGCGCTCATGCCCTCACACACGTTCGCGCAGTGCTGGGGCGCGCCCGGCTCCGGGTCCACTGAGCCGCCACGCGCCATGGGCGCGTCCTCGCTGGTGCACGGAGACAGCAGTCGCGGTGCCGGGGCCTCATCGTGAGAAGCTCCACAACCCATGGTTGATAGTGCGCCTGAAGGGCGTGGTGTGTGTGTGTGTGTGTGTGTGTGTGTGTGTTTTGGGGGTGTGCATGCATGCGAGGGGGGATAATGGTTGCAGACGCACAGCACTCCAGCAGGGCACAGGCAGGTAGTAGCAAGCCGATTGGCTGCCGGAACTCCAGCGTCAATGCATGTGCGTTCCAGCGTATGACGACACGCGTTCCGGCGTCGACACGCGGGTTGCGCGCGGGTTCATCTGACGCAGGCTGTGTGCACGAATTCTACGCCGTGCTGTGTGCACGAATGCACGCCGTGCACGCCGTGAATTCACAATACATGCCGGCACTCACGTGGAGGTAGAGGTAGAGGACACGCGCTGTATTGTTGCAACAGGCGGATCGAGACGTGTACAAAAGTTGCGGTGAAACACCAGTTGTTACACTGGGCACAGCGAAACACTAGTGGTTGGTGCAGTAAAGCTTGGCAGTGATGCGGCCTCCAGGTCAGCAGATCGAGCACACTCCTTTCGCACTTCACACCATCAAATGGTAGCGAGCTGGTTCCATCCAAACCCCATGTCACGTACCCCAATGCATCTGGGTGGTGGAGAGGGTGAGGATGCGGCTTGCAGGAGGAGGCTTGTCAGCCCCACGACGCAGTGCTCAGCGCGGAGGCACGCGCGTGTGTCACCGGCGCAGTGATTGGGGTGACGCATGGGCCGGAGCATATGCAGGACTAGTGGCCAGTTGTGGAGCGTCTGCAGGCAACCATGTGTACAGGGCACGCTGCTTGGCGGCTGCATGGTGCATGGTGCCGTCGCCATGCAGCCACAAGACACACGCTCCTGCGCAACGCCGCCACACCCGCGCGTGCGCGTTGCCCAGCAGTGGCAGCAGCAGCAGGCGAGCACGCAGCGGCGGCCGTGGCACCGGCAGCAGCGGGAGCGGCAGCGGCAGCAGCGAGGCCGCGCCAGAAGAGCCGTGGCCAACCACACCGTACCAGCTGCTGGGTGTGCCCCCCGACGCGGCCACGCCCCACATCAAGGTGTGTGCAGTTTGTGTGCGTGCTTGTTTGAAACATCCAGCTAGTACACCCAGCTCGTGAGCCTCGACAAAAAAACTTGAGGCAGTCCGTGCTTGGGGAGAAGGAAGGAGTGTTCCTTCTTCGCTTGCTCTTCTGCTTCGCTTGCTAGGAAGCGACTGTGATTGGCAGGTTTGCTGGCAAGTGAGTGTGATCCACCTCATCCCGTTTGCTGGCAAGCGACCCACCCCATCCCCCATGAATGTCGAGTGTGGACACGGGCTCGCACGCCTGCTTTTGGCTCTCAGAACCGTAGTATCTTGGTGGTTCGGGGGACTGTGCTGGGAGTGGGTGTGCCCCTGGCTGGCTGTAGCTTTAGGACCTTGTTTTTTTGCTCAGGTTTTGGCGCTCCCGTTGTGCTATGCCTTTGACGATGATGCCGACCATCCCCCGCCTGCTGCCCCCCGCTCCCAAAAGTCCGCGTACCGGCAGATGGCGCGAAGGTACCACCCGGACGTCAACTCTGACCCGGATGCACAACTGAGGTTCAAGGTGGGCGTTGGCTGTGTGTGTGTGTGTGTGTGTGTGTGCACTCTCTGATCTCACACATGCTATCACTGAGCCTATCAGTGAGGCGTATGCGGTGCTGTGCGTGCACACACACACACACACACACGCACGACACACACATACACATACGAATGCACACACACACATACACACACACACACACGCAGGCCATCAGTCAGGCGTATGCGGTGCTGACGGATGAGCAGCTTCGCGCTGGGTAGGTGTGGAAAGTGGGTGTGGACAGTGGGTGTGGACAAGAGGGTGTGCACAGTTGGTGTGGACAGTGGGTGTGACATGTGGGGAGGGGCTGACAAGCTTGTTGAGTTGGGAATGAGTTAGGGAATGTGCCGCCTCAGTGATTGTCGAGTATGGACATGGGCTTGCGTGCCTCTGACTGGCTCTCAGAACCATGTTTAGTAGTTCTTTGCGGTTCTTCGCAACGGGGGACTGTGCTGGGTGGCTGGGTGTGCAAGCCTTGCTGGCTACTAGCTTTTTCGGGCTTTGTGTTTTTACTCGGGGTTTAGAGGCGCTCCCGTTGTGTTAAGCTTTCGACGACGCTTATCGATGACACGCAGCCAGGCAGAAGCGAGGAGCAGTTGGCAGTTTACAGTATACAGTACGCTACCTCTCAGAGCACACGCGCCCTCAGTGGGCGCAGCACACACACACACACACACACACACACACACACACGCACTCTCTCTCACACACACACACACAAACACGCGGTCAGGTATGATCGCTATGGCACACACGCGCTCAGCGGGCGTAGCAAACACGCCGAGCTCGCGCCCTGCTCTCTCGCTGCCCACCCACCCGCATGCACGCACACACAAATACACACACACGCTCACTCCCCCTCTCTCTCTCTCTCACACACACACACACACGCGCTTAGGTACGATCGCTACGGCACACGCGCGCTCAGCGGGCGTAGCGAGCACGCCGAGCTCCGCGCCCTACTCTCTCGCTGCTCTCCCCAAAGAAGGCCCCCGAGTCAAGAGCCCGGAAGCAGAGGGGGGCAGTACGGTGTGGGGGATGTGCGGCCGCGGCGCGAGGAGGAGACGGGGGAGGAGGGCGAGGAGTACGCCGCGCGCTTCCGAAGGTGTGTGGCAGATACACACACACACACACACAAACACACACGCACATGTGCGTGCACACACATACACGAGCGGAGGCGAGGGAGGAGGGCGAGTACGCCGCGCGCTTCCGGAGGTGTGTGTGGCAGACACACACACACACACACGCACACACACACACACACACACGGGGGGAGGCGGGGGAGGAGGGCGAGTACGCCGCGCGCTCCCGGAGGTGTGTGACACACACACACACACACAAACACACAAACACACACACACACACGCACACACACGCACACACACACGGGAGGAGGCAAGGGAGGAGGGCGAGTACGCCGCGCGCTTCCGGAGGTGTGTGTGACACACACACACACACACACACACACAAGCACACGCACACACACACTCACAAGCACACACACACACACACGGGAGGAGGCGGGGGAGGAGGGCGAGTACGCCGCGCGCTTCCGGAGGTGTGTGTGACACACACACAAACACACGCACGCACGCACACACACACACACACGCACACACACACACGGGAGGAGGCGGGGGAGGAGGGCAAGTACGCCGCGCGCTTCCGAAGGTGTGTGTGACACACACACACACACACACACAAACACACGCACACACACATACACACACAAACACATACACAAGAGGGGGTGGGGGAGGAGGGCGAGTACGCCACGCGCTTCCGGAGGTTTGTGTGACACACACACACACACACACACACGCACGCACACACCTACAGCTCCCATGCCGTGATCTCGCCATCTCCATCATAGTCGAGTTGTTGAACACACACACTCACACTTGCCACTTATACACCAGCAAAGGCATCCGACGTACTGTACAATCGACCACACACACGCACACACGCACACACGCCCCCCCCCCCACCACACATATACACCACACCTTAAAACATCCACCCCCCACACCCCTACACTCCACACTATGTGCAGCGCGCCCCCGGAGCGCGGTGTGGACGTGTACACTGTACTTGGTGTGACCTTGAGTGAGGCCGTCACGGGAGTGACCAAGACGCTGGCGGTACAAATCGACGTGCCGTGCGCGCAGTGTGGGGTGGGTACTGTGTGGGTGTGGGTGTAGTTGTGGGGCGTGCCGATTGCGGGGTGGGAGGGGGCGCCGGTGCGCTGCGTGCACATAACCACCATACACGCGCACGCGCACGCACACGCGCACGCGCACACGCACACGCACACGCACGCCCCTTCCGACCCTGCTCCATGAGAGGGCGCCGACGCGCCACGCGAAGCATGCCGCTCTGCACACACCCTTCACCACCACAGCAATGCACGCCCCTAAACCCCCATATGCACACGCGGTGAGGGAGCCGCCGCCCCGCACGAAGCGTGCCGTGGCTGCGGGGGAACCGGCACCGCACGGTCACTCTTAAGCTGGAAAATGTCATTTGAACCACTGTTTCTTACTGTGCAGAGAGAGGGCGCGGACACCCCGCGCGAAGCGTGCCGCTCTGCACCCCCCCTTCACCACCATAGTCATGCACGCCTCTGAATCCCCGTGCACACGCGGTGAGGAAGCCG
This sequence comes from Chlamydomonas sp. UWO 241, assembly GCA_016618255.1. NCBI lineage: Eukaryota > Viridiplantae > Chlorophyta > Chlorophyceae > Chlamydomonadales > Chlamydomonadaceae > Chlamydomonas > Chlamydomonas priscui. The sequence goes on along the minus strand of VFSX01000057.1, from coordinate 341,314 downwards.
CCGCCCCGCACGCCCCGCAACCTCCTGCTCATCCCTTGACACACACACACACACACAGATACAGATCCACACACACACACACACAAGACACACACACAGATCCACACACACACACGCGCGCACACACACACAGGGTGAGGGTGTCGCCGCCTCACGTTCGGCTGCCGCGGGACCGGCACCCCACCGGCATCCCTCCTAAACCGCAATGAGCAACGCTTGCCACTTGAATCCCCCCTTCCTGTATGCACACACACACACACACACACACACACACACACACACACAGGGTGAGGGCGCCGCCGCCCCACGTGCGGCATGCCGCAGCTGCCGACGAACCGGCACCCCACGCTCCCTCCTACGCTGAAAAAACGTTCATTCGCACCATTGTTGCTTACCGTGCAGGGTGAGGGCGCCGCCGCCCCACGTGCGGCATGCCGCGGCTGCTGAGGAACCGGCACCCCACGCTCCCTCCTACGCTGAAAAAACCGTTCATTCGCACCATTGTTGCTTACCGTGCAGGGTGAGGGCGCCGCCGCCCCACGTGCGGCATGCCGCGGCTGCCAAGGAACCGGCACCCCACGCTCCCTCCTATGCTGAAAAACCCGTTCATTCGCACCATTGTTGCTTACCGTGCAGGGTGAGGGCGCCGCCGCCCCACGTGCGGCATGCCGCGGCTGCCGACGAACCGGCACCCCACGCTCCCTCCTACGCTGAAAAACCGTTCATTCGCACCATTGTTGCTTACCGTGCAGGGTGAAGGCGCCGCCGCCCCACGTGCGGCATGCCGCGGCTGCCGAGGAACCGGCACCGCATGGCGCAGCGTGTGGGACAGCCCTGCCGCCGCGGCCGCAGTGGGCGCGGGCGGCGCGCGCGTGGCTGATGAGGACCAAGAGGGCGCGTGCGCGGGCAGCGGGGGCGGCGCGTGGGCGCGCGGCGGCGGGGGTGGGGGCGGTGGCGGATGGGTGGGGAGCGCCGCCGGTGGTGGCGGTGGCGGCGCGGGTATGCGGGGTGGCCGGGCGAAGTCGATGCCGATGCTGGCTGACTGCCCGGCGTGCGCTGGATCGGGCGCCGCCCCCTCCCTGGCGTGCTCCCCGTGCGGTGGGTGTGTTGCAATGTTTTGAAGAGGCTGTTTTGGGCTGTTTTGAGGCTGCCTTGCGTGCGTTGGCTCTGGCGCCGCCCCCTCCCTGGCCTGGTCTCCGTGCGGTGGGTGTTTTCCAATGTTTTGAGACGTTTTGAGGCTGTTTTGATACTGCCTTGCGTCTGAGCGAGGCGCTTCTCCCTCCCTGGCATGCTCCCCGTGCGGTGATTTTTTCTGCTGTTTTGAGACTGCTCCGCGTGCACTGGCCAAGACGCTGCGCCGTCCCTGGCGCGCTCCCCGTGCGGTGAGTGCCTGGGGCTGTTTAGTTGTCCAACCCGCACACACTCATGACCGGCGCGGGCGCTGCGCCGTGCGGTGAGTGCCTGGGGCTGTTTGGTTTTCCAACCCGCACACACTCGTGACCGGCGGGTCCTTGGTCTGTTTGACTTGATGTGTACCCCGAATGACTTGCCTTGAACCCTAAAACCCTTCGCCCACAAACCAGGCAGGTCCGGGGCGTGCACGCCATCTTACCTGTACGCCTGTCCCCTGAAGGTCTGACTCAAACCCTCAAACCCTCAAACCCTTCACCCCACAACGCAAGCAGCGGGCGCGCGCACAGCAGCGTGAGCCTTCGAGTGTGGAGACTTCTTGTCCTGACTTGAACCCTCAAACTCAAAGCACAGGCGGGAGCGAGCGCAGTGATTTCATTTTCGGGTCTCCACAGCCATTTGGCTGTATTCCGGCTTTACTTTGTCCTTGCACCGCGTCTCCACGCAGGTTGATGGTCAGTTGCATAAGGCTCAGTGTGGTTTCAGAAAAAGCAGAGGCACTGTTGATGCGTTTTTTACTCTGCGCTCGCTGAGCGCGGCACATGCCGAGTACAAACAATGCATGGCTGTGGCATTTGTCGACTATTCTAAAGCTTACGATTGCATAAACCGTGCGGCACTGTGGAGAGTCCTTAGATTATATAGTGTTCATCCGCACATTATTGATCTGTTGGAGGATCTTCACACCAACACCGCAGCTGCCGTGCGGCTGGCTGGGAAAATCGGGCACGAATTCCCCGTGTCGTCTGGTGTGCGACAGGGGTGCGTCATTGCTCCTGTGTTGTTCAATGTTTTTATTGACCACATAGTGAAAAAGGCGCTAGACATGATGCCAGAGGGGGCTGGCGTGTCAGTCGTGACCCGAGCCGGCGGCTCTGTGTTGTCGTCGTCGGTTGAGCGCATAGTAATGCTGATGTATGCCGACGATTTATGTTTGTTCTCGCATGACCCAGCTCAGTTGGCGCTTATGCTGAAAATCCTTGACAAAGTGTCCTCTAGCTTTGGCATGCAAATCAACGCCGCCAAGACAGAAGTGATGATTTTGCCAGCAGATTTTGACGCGGATCTGACCACGTTTGCGCTGACTGGTGGTGAAGTGAAGACCGTCTCTGCATTTAAGTATCTAGGGAGTTGGATAACCCAGAGTGGTGGTGTGGAAACGGAGATCGGTGTGCGAGTCGGTCGCGCTCTGGGCGTGTTTGCGTCTTTTGATAAGATTTGGGCCAGCAAGAAGATGCAAGTGCGGTCTAAGATGCGGATTTACAACACTTTCGTGCTGCCCCACTTTCTGTACGGCTGCGAAACATGGGCCCCTACTAAAACACAACTGACTCGATTGGAGGTTGCCCACTCTAACTGCCTTCGTCGCATTCTGGGTGTGCGCCTGGTCGACCGGCACAGATTAACTTATATTCGGCAGGCGTGCGACACTGAGCCAATTGAGAGCCTTGTGGCAAAGCGATCAATGCAGTGGCTAGGCCATGTGATGCGCATGCCGGCTTCTCGTCTTCCTCGTACGACTTTTGACTGCACAATGGATGTGGCTCGGCAGCAAGGCCGGCCTCCAGCCTCCTCCCGACACTATTTTCTTAAGCTACTGATTCAGCAGCTAGGCGAAACTAGTGGCACTCGTTCTGATTGGAAGACTTTTTCGGACACGGCGTTTGAGCGTGCTCAGGATAGGGTCGGGTGGAGAGCCGTGGTGTACGGTCCGGCTGCCCCTCAGGCGCCGGCCCCTCCACCACGGCGGTCAAGTAGATTGGCAAGCGCCACTTGACCCCCTATCCCCTAGAAGCAGTTAGGACCTATTTTGGAGGCGTCGCACAATAGCTCTCCTTTTTGCTCTGGGACTACACGTTGGCAGGCAGCCGGCTGGTGGCTACCGCCCCTCACAAGTAATTGTTAGGGCCAGAACTGGACTTGGGTCTAGGCGGTGGTACTAGGACTAGAGGTAGTCTTTGCTGGAAAGCCGATGTAACTGTAACTGTACTTTGTCCTTAAGTATAGCTCAACCCATTCAGTGGATTGGAAGTCTGCCGAGCCTGCCAGACAGAGCTCGTCTAGAGCTTTCAAGTGACCTATATATGAGCCAAACGGTCAACGGGAGGTCAACGGCCAACGCGGTCAAAGAAAAATACGGCTGTGGAATAATTAATTAAAATTCCTGAAAAGGCCAACACTGAGCGAGCGCGAGCCTACCCGTGGCTGTGCCTGTGCGTCTGCACCCTCATGGTTTGACGTGAACCCTCAAAACGAGTCTCCCAATGGCATGCGGGAGCGGGCGCACGCACGCGAGCGTGAGCGTCCCTCGTACAATAATTCCTGTACTCTGATGGTCCAAATTTGACCCTCAAACCATTCACTCAACAACGCAGGCGGGAGTGGACGCACGCACGCGAGCGGGAAACTGCCCGTGGCTGTGCCTTTGCGGGTGTACCCTGATGGTCTAACTTGATCCCTCAAAACCTTCAACACCCAATGACATGCGGGACCCCTCTTGAACGCCTGTATGCCTGCACAACCCTCTTTTACACCTGAACCCTGACTTGGAGCCTCAAACCCTCAAACCCTCACACCCTCCAACCTAAACCCACAACACAGGCGGGAGCGGGCGCGCGCACGCGAGCGTGAGCCTGCCCTCTTTCAACAACTGCCTGCGCGTCTGTACTCTGATGGTCCAAACCTGAAACCCTGAAACCCACAACACAGGCGGGAGCGGGCGCGCGCACAGCAGCATGAGCCTTCGGGTGTTGAGACTGATCGTCCTGACTTGAACCCTCACACTCAAAGCACAGGCGGGCGCGAGCCTGCCTGCGCTGTGCTTGTACGCTCTTACCCTGAAGGTCTAACTTGAACCCTCAAAACGAGTATCCCCATGTTAGGCGTGAGCGGGCGCACGCACGCGAGCGCGAGCACCCCTCGTACAAAAATTCCTGTACCGTCCATATTGTTTGCCTTCGCGGGGGGGGCGTCGAAACTATAGTTGTTTATTGCGATTGCGGGGGTCGTTTTCGTCTTTTTCGTCGTTTTGAAGCCCCAAATCGCGATTTCCGACGATTTATATTGGTTTCTCAGCTTTGCGCAGGGGGGAGGGGGTAGAAAACGACAATTATTCGCAAAGGCAAACCGCACGGATGGTGCTCTGATGGTCAAACTTTGACCCTCAAACCCTTCACTTAACAACACAGGCGGGAGCGGGTGCAAGTGTCAGCATCCCTCTTGGAACAGTTGCCTGTACGTCTGCACCCTGATGGTATTTTCTGCACCCTCAACACCCAATAGCAGGCGTGTGCGCGCATGCGAGCATGCGCCTACCTATGGCTGTGTCTGTGCGTCTGTACCCTAATGGCTTAACTTCAACGCTCAAAACCCTTTTCCCGATGTCAGGCGGGAGTGGGCGCACGCACGCGAGCGTGAGCACCCCTCGGACAACAATTCCTGTACTCTGATGGTCTAACTTTCACCCTCAAACCCATCACTCAACAACGCAGGCGGGAGCGGGCGCGTGCTAGCCAGTCTGTCGCTGTGTCGTCATGTATGCACGCCTGTACCACATTCTAACCAGAGCCCTCGCTCCTTGCTTAACCCATGGCACAGGCGGGAGCGGGCGCGCGCACGCGAGCGTGAGCCTGCCCGTGGCTGTGCCTTCGGGCGTGGAGACTGGGACAGTGATGCGGATTGCTGGGATGGGCGAGGGAGGGTGGCGCGGAGGTGCGTTTGGTGCGAGAGGGACACACACACACACAGAGACACACACACACACACACACACACACAAACACACACAGAGACACACGTACGAATGCACGCACACACACACACACACGCACGGGCGGGCAGGTGTGGATACGTGGGTGATGATGCGGATCGCTGGAATGGGCGAGGGCGGGTGGCGCGGAGGTGGGTTGATAATGGCGTGCAGCAGGCGGCACACACACATGCACACACGCGCACACACACGCACACACACACACGCACACGCACACTGTGCTACGGATCGCTGGGTTGGGCGAGGGCGGGTGGCGCGGAGGTAGGTTCGGTCAGTTTTGCATGCTCATGCGCATGCACATGCGCAGGCACAGGCACAGGCGCACATGCACACGCACACGCACAACACGTGCTCACGCACACCACACGCTCACGCACACGCACACGCACACACACACGCACACGCACACACACACACACACGCACACGCGCACACGTGCACACCCACAGGCGCTGCCGGCGACCTGCTCGTCCGCCTCTGCGTGCACCCAACCGCCATCCTGGTGTCCACACCCCACACCTTTGACTGCCCGTTCGTGATCGTTTTCAAAACATAACACTCAAATTCAAATCCAAATGTCAAGTGCATCTGGCGACCTACTTGTCCGCCTCTGCGTGCACCCAACCGCCAACCTCGAACGGCGCGGGTACGACCTCCATACTCCACACCCGAAACTGCCCCGCTCGTGTTCGTATTCAAACATTCAAATCCAAACTTCAGGCGCGTCGGGCGACCTTCTCGTCCGCCTCTGCGTGCACCCAACCGCCAACCTGCAGCGCATTGGGTGTGACCTCCACACTCCACACCCCAAACTGCCCCGACTATGTCAGTAATCAAACATTCAAATCCAAACTTCAGGCGCGTCTGGCGACCTTCTCGTCCGCCTCTGCGTGCACCCAACCGCCAACCTCGAACGGCGCGGGTGCGACCTCCGCTCCACACTCCAACTGCCACTCGTGGACGCACTCCTGGGTGTGAACGCACTGGGTGTGGACACGCCGCGCGGGCGGGCGCAGCTGACGGTGCCGCCGGGCACGCAGGTGTGTATGTGTAGGGTTGTGGGGAGCCGTCCATCTTGCCCTCAGAAATCCGTACATACGCTGTATATCCGTGCATCCGTATGTATGCCGTGTATCCGTATATACACACCATATGTGGGAGCACACTCGGCACACTCACAGCTGCCTCGTACATCAGTCAATGTGGGAGTGAGATACGCCGTTTGAGCTGTATTTAGAGGGAGCATCGGGGAGCATGGAGCACAGCATATCTCTACACATACTGTGTGTGTAGAGATATGCTGTGCTGTGCTGTGCTGTGCCTTGTGCGGAGACCATGAAGCCTGAGAGATACTGAGGATCTCACCGTGGCTACCATGCATGTGACATCTGAGGCGTCGCACACAACACACACGCACATGCGCACGCACGTACAAAGCATTGACCAGGCAGAGCAGAGCACACACACACACACACACACACACACACACACGTGCGCAGGTTGGCGACGTGCTGCGCCTAGCGGGCGGTGGCATCGACCTGTCTGAGCCTAGCAGCGCTGCCGCGCGGGCGAGGCGCGCAGCAGCTGCTGCTGGTGCTGCTGGTGCTGCTGGTGCTGCTGGTGCTGCTGGTGCTGCTGGTGCTGGTGCTGCTGGTGCTGCTGGTGCTGGTGCTGGTGCTGCTGCTGGTGGCGCTCGCGCTGCTGGTGCTGCTGGCGCCACGCCCGCAGCTGATTTGCCGTCATCATCATCATCATCATCATCAGCATCATCATCATCAGCAGCAGCAGCAATAGCAGCAGAGCCAACAGGCCTTGAATCGCCATCATCATCATCATCATCATCATCAGCAGCAGGATCAACAGGCCCAGGAGCGCCATCATCGTCAGCAGCCGGAGCCGAACCAGGGACACGCCCAGCGTCGTCAGCATCAGCAAGAAGAGCTGCAACAGCAGCAGCAGCTAGGGCAGCAAGACAGGCATCAGCAGCAGCAGCAGCAGCAGCAGCAATCTCAGCAGCAGCAGCAGCAGCATCAACAGAACCAAGAAACCCAGGAGAGCCAGGATCAAGACCAGGATCAGGGTTAGGACCACCGCCCGGCCCGGCGCGGGGGTCAGTTTCAGCTGGTGTGGACAGCAGCTACCGGGCAGCTGCCTCAACCGCCACCAGTGTGGACGCGTTCCGCCGCGGGGACCACCTCTTCACGGTGATGGTGCAGGTGCCGGATGGCGCGGGGATGGGGAGCGAGGAGAGAGCTGTGGTGGAGGCGCTGGCTGTGCTGGTCAAGCGTGGGCGGGAGAGCGCGGCGCGCATGGACCCATGGTGGTGAGGTTTGCTGCCATTGTTTACAGGAGCAGCCGGTGACCAAGGCGCTGGCTGAGCGGGAAAGGGAGAGCGCGGCGCGCACGGACTCGTTTGTGGTCAGTTTTTGCTTTGTTTACAGGAGCAGGCGGTGGCTCCGAGGCCGCTGGCTGAGCGGGAGAGGGAGAGCGCGGCGCGCATGTCCCCGTGGTGGTGAGGTCGCCGTTGCTTGCTTGTTTAGAGGAGTAAGCGGTGGCCGCTGGCTGCGCTGCGGAGGGAGAGAGCGAGACGCATGGGTCCGTGCCCCAACTATGGTTGTGTGATTCTTCGCGGCTGCGGCTGGTCAAGACAGCGCCACGGCATGCGCCCCGGCCGGGGGAGAGAGAGTGACACGGGGGACGGTGTCACTGGACCCGACCCGACGTCCCGTGACAGACCCGACGTCCCATGACATAGAGAGTGCGCGGGAGAGAGTGATCAGAGTCTCAGACTCTGAGAGAGTGTAGCATGTGACCTGAGGCCTTCAAAAGGAGCTATTGATGTATCATGTGCCCTGTGGCACACAAAATGCACTTTAAAAGGGCTACCAGACTTTCTCGTCAATCGCTGCGAAGCCGTAAGCCTGAACATACCCACTGCCCCCGCTCCCTCGTCCGAGCCCTCAAAATCAGTCAACTACCAAACGTGAGGCTGGTGGGCACTGGACGCCACACCGTGAGGGCACAGGCTCATTTGGGTCGGATCGGATTGGATTACAGGAGGCAGGTCGCCAATCGGAGCTCGCCGATCGGAGCTCGCCAATCGGAGGTTGCCAATTGGAGCTCCTCCTAAGGCGTCTGTGCTGTAAGTAAGGCAGCGGGTGCAGAGAGAGAACAGTGGGAGACGAAAAGGCAGCGGTGGGCACTAGACGCCAGCATCATATGCATGCGCCCACGTCGGCCCCGCTGCCGCATCAGATCGCGCCACGAACAGCAGCAGTGCCAGCAGCAGTGCTGTCACCCCCACGGGCGAGGGCACGCGCTCACATCGCCCCCGCTGCCGCAGCATATCGCGCCACCCGCAGCAGCAGCAGCGCCAGCAGCAGCAACAGCAGCAGCGCCCGTAGTGCCATCACCTCTGCCGTCACTCCCACGGGCGTGGGCACGCACTCACGCCGGCCCTGCTGCCGCAGCATATCGCGCCACCTGCAGCAGCAGCGCCAGCAGCAGCGCCGTCACTCCCATGGCCGCGGGCACACTCTCACGTCGCCGCCGCTGTCGCAGCAGATCGTGCCACCTGCAGCTGCAGTGCAGCAGCGCCAGCAGCAGCGCCAGCAGCAGCAGCGCCAGCAGCAGCAGCAGAAACAGCAGCAGCAGCAGCAGCAGCGACAGCAGCAGCAATGACAGCAGCAGCGTCAGCTGCGCCAGCAGCAGTGCCGTCACTCCCACGGGTGTGGGCACGCGCGCATGTTGCCCCCGCTGCCGCAGCAGATCACGCCACCCGCAGCAGCGGCGCCAGCAGTGCCAGCAGTAGCAGCAGCGCCAACAGCGCCAGCAGCGCCAGCAGCGCCAGCAGCGCCCGCAGCAGAGCCGTCACTCCCACGGCCGCAGGGACGCGCGCACGTCGCCCTTGCTGCCGCAGCAGATCACGCCACCCACAGCAGCAGCGGCAGCAGCGCCAGCAGCAGCGGCAGCAGCAGCGGCAGCAGCACCAGCAGCGGCAGCAGCAGTGGCAGCACCGCCAGCAGCGGCAGCAGCGGCAGCAGCGGCAGCAGCAGTGCCGTCACTCCCACGGCCGCGGGCACGCACTCTCGTCGCCCCCGCTGCCGCATCAGATCGCGCTGCCCGCAACAGCAGCGGCAGCAGCGGCAGCAGCGCCAGCAGCAGAGCCAGCGGCAGCAGCAGCAGTGCTGTCACCCCCACGGGCGCGGGCACACGGGCACGTCGCCCCCGCTGCCGCAGCATATCGCGCTGCCCGCAACAGCAGCAGCAGCAGCAGCGCCAGCAGCAGCGCCAGCAGCGGCTGGGGCAGCGCCAGCAGCAGTGTGGTCACTCCCACGGGCGTGGGCACGCCCATACGTCACTCCCATGCGCGCGGGCACGCGGGCACGTCGCCCCCGCTGCCGCAGCAATCGCGCCACCCACAGCAGCAGCGCTATCAGCGCCATCAGCGCCATCAGCGCCAGCAACAGCGCGGGCACCCCCACGGGCGCGGGCACACGCTCACATCGTCCCCGCTGCCGTGGCAGATCGCGTCACCCGCAACAGCAGCGCCAGCAGCAGCGCCAGCAGCAGTGACGCCAGCAGCAGCAGGGACAGCAGCAGCAGCGCCAGCAGCAGTGCGATCACTCCCAGGGGCGTGGGCACGCGCTTACATCGCTGCCGCAGCAGATCACGCCACCCGCAGAAGCTGCGCCAGAAGCAGCAGGGGCAGCAGCAGCAGCAGCAGCAGCGCCAGCAGCAGCAGCAGCGCCAGCAGCAGTGCAGTCACTCCCACGGGCGTGGGCACGCGCTGACATCACCCCCGCTGCCGCAGCAGATCGCGCCCCCCGGGTAGCCGTGCGTCGGCGAAGCGCCGACGAGGCACTCGCGGCACGGCGGGCGCGGCGCAGAGTCGCCCATCTTGGCGTCGAGCCACTGTGGGCGTGCGCGCGTGTGTGTGCGCGCGTGCGCGCGCGTGTGAGCGCGTGCGAGTGTGTATGTTTGTGTGTGTGTGTGCCAGGTGAGGAGTTCTCGTCGCTGAAACCCAAATGTCAACCCTTAGCCACAGAGACTGTACAATCCAGTTAACCCCTGTTTTTACTGAAACCCTGTTTACTGAAGCCCTTACCAAGTGCAAGCGCGGTGTGGCTTTGTAGCCATTGAGCCCGACCGGCCAACTGTCTAGGCCTTTTCGTTTAAGACACCCAAATCCTGAACTCCCAAATCCTCGCCGAGTATGAGCACAGCGTGGTTCGTAGCCATTGAGCCCAACCGTCCCTGCCCGAACCCTTAACCCAAACCCTTGAGTTTTTGACACTCAAACCCTGAACTCCCAAACCCTCACCTAGTGCGAGCACAGCGTTGTGTTGTAGCCATTGAAACGCGATTGAAGCCCCGCAACCCGCCTTAATCCTTGCTAGACCCAAACCCATGAAGCCTTAAGCCTGAAACGTGAGCACAACACCCTTACCGAGTGCGAGCCCAGCATGGTTTCGCAGCCATCGGCAACCCGGCCAAATCCTAGAACCCAGCCCTTAATCCTCAACCCTAAAACCTAAACCGTACACACAAGACACCCTTACCGAGTGCGAGCAGAGCGTGGCTTCATACCCATTGACCCCAACCGTCCCTGTGCCCGAACCCTTTACCCAAACCCTTCAATTTTAGACACCCAAACCCTGAACTCTTTAACCCTCACCGAGTGCGAGCACAGCATCGTGTCGTAGCCATTGAGCCCGATCGGCGCCCCTCCCCGGCCGCGCCGCTTCTTCATCCTCCCCTTGGCGTCTAGCTCAGCAGGGGCCACTGGCGGTCGCGGCGGCGGCGGCGATGCGTCGGCTGCGTGTGTGTGTGTGTGTGCGCGCGTGCGTGCACACGTGTGTGTGTGTGTGTGTGTGTGTGTGTGCTTGTCGCATGCGAATGCACTTACTTCCCTGCACCCCATGAACGCTTTACACTCGTCGTCACGCTCCCAAAAGTGTGAATGTGCGCACGTGTGTGTGCGTGTGAGTGTGTGTGCATGCTTCTCTCCCCCCCTCTATCTCTCTCTCCCTTTCTCTCCCCCTCTCTCTGTCTCTCTCTCTCTCTCTCTTTCTCTCTCTCTCTGTGCATGCAAACACACCCGTGTCCCTGCACTCCATGAACGCTTTACAAAATCGTTGTCACGCGCCCAAAAGTATGTGCGTGCGTGTGCGTGCGTGTGTGTATATGCGTGTATGCATGTCTCTCTGTGTGTGTGTGTGCATGCGAACCACAATTACCCACCTGTATCCCTGCACTCCAAGAGCGCATTAAACTCGTCATCATGCTCCCACAAGTGTGCGTGCGTGTGTGTGTACAAGTTCATGTGTGTGTGTGTGTGCATGTGTGCATGCTTCTCTCTCTGTCTCCCTCTGTGTCAACCCACCCGTGTCTCGGCACTCCATGCACGCTTTAAACTCAACGTCACGTTCCCAAAAGTGTGCGTTTGTGTGTGTGTGTTTGAATGTCTCTCTCTCTCTCCCTCTCTCTGCGTGTATGTGTGCATGCGAACCCACGGTTACCCACCGTATCCCTGCACTCCATGAACACTTTTAACTCGTCATCATGCTCCCAAAAGTGTGTGTGCGTGTGTGGGTATGGGTTTATGTGTAGGTGTGCACGCGCGCGCGCGCATGTGTGTGCGTGTGTGTGTGTGCTTCTCTCTCCCTCTGTGTTCGACCCACCCGTATCCCTGCACTCCATGAACGCCTTAAACTCGGCATCCAGCGCCGAGTACTCTGATGGGTCCGCGTCCGGGTACGCTTGCATCGCGCGAAGCACCTCGAGTGTGGACTCGAACGCATCATACTTTCCTGCAGCAGCGGGGTGTGGGGTTTGTTCTCTAACGTGGGTCGGCGGCGAGGTTCAGGATTTTTATGGGTGCGCTTGCATTGCGCGCAGCACCTCGAGTGTGGACTCAAAACGCGTCATACAAAACCTATAACACAGTGTGAATCCGCTGTCTTGCGGCAACCGGGTTCACAGCGAGTAATAGGTTTTGTGCTCTGATGATGGATATTACAGTCTGTGTGACACCAGTAATGATGTACATAAGACCTGTGTCGGCGCTTGCGCCCGACACCGTTACTCAGTTTCAGGCCGAAACTGGCTGGCTACCTGGTAGGGGCGAGGGTTAACCCCAACATGCGTGCACGCACTGGGTCTACACAGGGCACTAGGGCCCCCAGATCCACCCTATACCATAGGTTCTAGGCACAATCTAGGCACAATCTAGGTTTTGTGCTCTGAGATAGTTTGGTGGCAGGAGGCTGAGTGTGTGCTCTGGTGGGTTAGCGCCCGGATCTCGAGTGTGGACTCAAACGCATCATACTGTCGTGCGGCAGCTGGGGCGCAGGGGGCGTCAACTAGCGAGCAGAAATGGGCGCCCGCATCGCCCGGCACCGCTCCTCGAATAGATTCATACAGAATGTGCTGCGCACGCGTGCACACACACACACACACACACACACACACACACACACACACACGCACGCACCCGCACACACACACACACACACGCAGCCCCCCCCCACACGCACCTGAATCGCCCAGTACCCCTCCTGTGATTGACCCATACAGCAAGTGCCGCGCACACCCACCCACCCACCCTCCCACTCAATACACATACGCACACACACACACACACACACGCGCAGACACACACACACACACACTCACACACAATCACACACACAAGAAGCCCCCCCTACACACACACACGCACCTGAATCGCCCAGCACCCATCCTGTGATTGACCCATACAGCAAGTGCCGCGCACACCCACCCACCCAGCCACCCACACCCACACTCATACACACACACATACACACGCACACACACGCACACACACAAGCACCCCCTCAACACAAACGCACCTGAATCGCCCAGCACCCCTCCTGTTATTAACCCATACAACAAGTGCTGCGCCGCGTGCGAGCGCACACACACACACACACACACACACACACACATCAGGGCCGTACAGGGGGGGGGCGGCCGGGATCCGGAAAATCGGACGGGGGTCTGGCGAAGGCATCCGGAAGACCGGACGGGGGTCTGACTGGCCGTCCGGAAGTGTGAAAAGTGTGGACACTTTTTTTGCGCTGACCTGTGCCTCTCTCTTCCTACGCCACGAACCCATAACAAAGCCTGCTCATTCCCGTTGCCAATCTGTATATGTGTACAAAGCGTGTTTATTCGGTATGCTCTTAAGAGCACTCTTGGCCATCCCCACCCAACCTGGGCCCACCCCATGGGGAAAAGTGGCCAAAACGGGCAACACCAAACTTTGGGAATTTCTTGTGGCTTCCCTGGTTGACCAAATCCGTTTTTGACGAGTGCTTTGTAGTTGCCGCCAATCTCATTTAGACGCATACGTCATGGGTGGCCGTGGCTTGGAGAGACGGTGAAATGAGGAACGAAACCGTTTGGCGTCAAACGCAACCGTGACGTGTAACATTTGACGCCAAACGATTTCGTTCCGCATTTCACCGTCTCTCCAAGCCACGGCCACCCACGGCGCATGCATCTAAATGAGATTGGCGGCAACTAAAAAGCACTCGTCAAAAGTGGATTTGGTCCAGAGGCGCCGCCGCAAAACATGCCGAAAGTTTGGTGTCGCCCAGCACAGCTACCCCCGCAACGCGACACGGCACGGGACCCAGCGCCTCGTCAAGTGCATGCCACGGGTGGTACCGATCGGTAGGAGGCGTCGCAGGGGGCTGGCTACCCGAAGCGGCGCGGCAGGGGGTTGGGTGCGACTGTTGCATTGCGCTCCGCGAGGCCCGTGACGCCCCCACGACGCATCCCAGCACACGATCTCGACACGCATGTCTATATTACGTGTCGAGAAAGCATTCTGCTCGCTCGATGGGGCCGTTTGTCGACTTTGGAAATTTGGGTGTGGCCACATTTTGGTCACAGGTTGGGTGCGGATGGCCTCTTAAGTAAGAGTAGTTCTATAAGTACAACTTATATGATGTTTGTTTACAATCCACTTCTGGCGGTCACACGTACGGTTCCAAAGCTCCAGTGGGACTTAGAGAAGCAAGGCTCAAGGCCCACAAAAGGTCAAGCTACAAGTAGCCCGCGGTAACGCCATCCACACTTGGTGGCGGGCGCCAAGCAAGCAGCACCACTGTGCAGGCTGCACACCCAGCCCCTCAAATGGCCAGAGGGCGGACCCAAGGTATAAAACCATGAAGGGACCAAAAAGCCCTCCCCCAGACCACCGGAAGCGGGGCTAGTAGCACACCCGCCGCAGCACTCTACTCAGCGACCACACCGCACCCGCCACCGCACGTGTGTGGCGCCACCTCCCCTTCAAAAACACCCCCAGAGGGGATGCCATCTAGCAAGCAGGTGCAGCCACCCGCTTATAGATATTGACTTATAAGTAGAACTCATAGATATTTACTTGAGCTGTGCGCCTGCTGCGCCTGCGCCCTCTGCGCGCTCGTGCGTGGTCCCACCCAGTTGTTGTCCTCATCTACCACAAAGACCGGCTCAGTTACAGTGACCCCATCGTCGAGGGTGACCTCAAAGTCGCCCTCGTTTTGCATGTCGTTGGCCAGTCGTCGGCACACCTCTCGAGATCAAACTTTAAGCCTGTAGCTGCCCCCAGATTTTTTTTTTAGTGATTCTGGACACACTGAGCCAGCGAAACAGGGATTTGCAGCAGCTCAGCGAGCATTTCTTTTGGAGTTTGACTTGCCTAAAAGTGTTTTAGCCCCCCAAAAGATGCTTCTGATAGGATTCCCACTTTGGCTAACCACTGGGTAAAAAAAACCGGATGGGCGGTTGGAACGTCATCCGGCAAAACGGATGGAGGCCCTCCGCGCCGAGCGTCGGCATCCGGAAACCCGGCTAGCGCGCTGCGCGCGCCATCCGGGTTTCCGCCCACCAGGCAGTCGGCATCCGATCCGGATCCGTTTGTTTGGCCCGGCCTCACACACTCACACACAAACACACACACGCAGCCCCCCACACACACGCACCAGCATCGCCCAGCACCCCTCCTGTAATTGACCCATACAACAAATGCTGCGTCAAGCACATGCACACACACACGCATACACGCAAACAGCCCCCCCGGCCACACATACGCACCTGCATCGCCCAGCACTCCTCCTGTGATTGACCCATACAACAAGTGCTGCGCCGCGCACGCAAGCTTGTCTTGCATCGACCGCAGCACCTCCGGTTGCGCGATGAGAGCATCCAGAGTCTCGTGCATTGTTGGAATGTCTGCTTCATCGATCTGTGTGTGTGTGTGGGGAGTGTGTATGTGTTTCTGTGTGTGGGTGTGCAGCATCCTCGGGATGTCTCATCGATCTGTGTGTGTGAGTGTGTGTGTGTGAGGCTGTAGCGGTTGGTACACGCCTTGCCCACACTTTGCCCCACACCTTGCCCACACCTCAACCAGCCCTCACCCCCAGTCCACAACTGCACCGAGAAGGACTTCCAGTTGAGTATAGGCTCGAGCGGCTGGTACACGCCTTGGTCCACACTTTGCCCCACACCTTGCCCCACAGCTCTCCCAGCCCTGAACCCTCGATCAGTGCTTTCCTTTCCGGGGATTGCATTGTTTTTTACCGCCACTCGATCGGCATACCGACCGTGTACGGCTGCGTACCGCTAAAAATGATATCGCTGCCCTCAATGTAAACATGCACCGAGAAGGATTCCCAGTCGAGTGCAGGCTCAAGCGGCTGGCCCACACCTTGCCGCACACCTTGCCCCACACTTTGCTCCACACCTTGCCCCATACCTTGCCCCACACCTTGCCCCACACCTCGACCAGTGCTTTCCCTCGATCAGTGCTTTCCTTTCCGGGGATTGCATCATTTCTTCACCGTCATTCGACCCGACATCCCGACTGTGTCTGGCTGCATACCGCTAAAAATGGCATTGCTGCCCTCAATCCACACCTGCGCCAAGAACGACCTCCAGAGTGCAGTGCTCAACTGCGGCTGGCCCACACCTTTGCCCACACCTTTGCCCACACTTTGCCCCACACCTGGCCCCACACCTTTGCCCACACCTTGCCCACACCTCAGCCAGCCCTCAACCCCCAGCCCACACCTGCACTGAAAACGACTTCCAGTCGAGTGCATGCTGTAGCGGCTGGCCCACACC
>VFSX01000057.1:207500-320000 GCA_016618255.1 Chlamydomonas sp. UWO 241 | reverse complement strand
CAGGTCCCTGAGCCACACAAACATCCAAACCACAAACCCACACAGAGTAGGTGACGTGTCGATTATGGGTGCAGATCTGCATATGCACTTAACCCCGCGTCTGCTCCGCTCTCTGCACCACCGTCACACACACACACACACACACACACACACACACACACGCACACAGACACACACCATCTGGTGACCACATATCCGCCCGGCGACGAAGCAAGATTGTGGTCAGGCTTATCACACACACACGCACATATACGCACACACACATGCACACACACACACACACACACATAAGCACACATACATGCACACACACACACACACACACACACACACCTTCCGGTTGCCACATATCCGCCCGGCAAAAAACACTCCCCCCCGCCCCCCCCACACACACATCAGCACATACACATGCACAAACACACACACACACACGCATGCACACACACAAACGCACACACACACACGCACACACCTTCCTGTTGCCACATATCCACCCGGCAAAAAAGAACACACACACACACACACACCTTCCGGTCGCCACACATCCGCCCGGCAAAAAATAACGCACACATACACACACACACACATACACACACCTTCCGGTCGCCACATATCCGCCCGGCAAAAAAGAACGGCTGAGAGCGGTGATTGAACGGGTGGTTGGCGTAGAGCGGGTGCATCGGGTTGTTGTCGAAACCAAATTGCTGCATAGAGTGTGCGTGTGTGTGTGTGTGTGTGTGATTGTGTGTGTATGTGTGTGTGTGGGGTGTGTGTGTGTGTATGGTGTGTGTGTGTGCACGTAGAGCGGGTGCATGGGGTTATTTTTGAAAACAAATTGCTGCACAGCGTTTGTGCGTGTGGTGTGGTGTGTGTGTGTGTATGTGTGGTGTGTGTGTGTATGTGTGTGTGTATGTGTGTGTGTGGTGTGTTTGTGTGTGTGTGTGTGGTGTGTGTGTGCGGGTAGAGCGGGTGCATCGAGTTATTGTCAAAACCCAATTGCTGCGTTTGTGCGTGCGTGTGGTGTGTAATTGTTGGCTAGACGCCAGTAGGGGAAAGTAGGCGTGTGTAAACGGGTGCTTGGCGTAGAGGGGGTGCATCGGGGGTCGAAACCAGTGGTCCCTGGGAAGGATTTAAGTAATTAGTTTTTTACCGGCTCCAGCAACTTTGACCGCTCATACCAGGCACAATACACAGCGGGTATTCATGCAACGCATGCCGTTGTGCTGCTCTCGGCAGCAGCTTTCCAACACACCGCTCCACGCCCTCTCCCACTAAGTGTGGAGTGGTTTTCTGGGGAATGGGAAATCTGGCTCGGTGCGTTTGCTCTCGTACGTGTGTGTGTTCGTGTGTGTGTGTGTGTGAGGGGAGGGGACGCATATCGCCGGTCACCTGCTAGGAAACGAATTTGACACCAGGCTCCGCGCGTGTGTGTGTGTGTATGTGTGTGCGTGCGTGTGTGTGCACGTGGGTGGGTGGATGTACGTGTGTGTGTGTGTGTGTGTGTATGTGCGTGTGTATGTGCGTGTGTGATTACACAGTCAGTCGGACGCCTTTGATGGCGTGTTCGACTTGTGTGTGTGTGTGTGTGTGCACATGCGCGTGTGTGTGTGTGTGTGTGTGTACCCGCACACCTTGAAGTGCCCACCGCTGATGTACACGGGCAGAACGACGTCTTTTTCCGGACGGTGCGCGACGTCCCAGTGGCAGCACTTGCGCTTGGACTGGTGGAGGCCCCAGTGGGTCAGCCATGTCGCATTGGCGGTGAGGGTGCGAACCTGGTGTGTGTGTGTGCGTGTGTGTGTACAGATCTCTCTTTCTCTCTGTCTCTCTGTGCCTCTGTGTCTCTCTCTGTGTCTCTCTGTGTCTTTCTGTGTCTCTGCCTCTCTGTGTCTGTGTGCATGTCTGCCTCTGTGTGTGTGCGTGTGTGTTTGTGTGTGGAGGGAACACAGGGAGGATGGGTGGCAGCACTTGCGCTTGGACTGGTGGAGGCCCCAGTGGGTGAGCCACGTCGCGTTGGCGGTGAGGGTGCGCACCTGGTGTGTGTGCTTGCGTGTGTGTGTGTGTGTGTCGCTGTGTGTGTGTGTTGCTGTGTGTGTGTGGGGGGGGGGCAGCCACGCCGCATTGGCGGTGAGGGTGCGCACTTGGTGTGTGTGTGTGTGTGTGTGTGTGTGTGTGTGTGTATGTGGGGGTCAGCCACGTCGCGTTGGCGTTGAGGGTGCGCACCTGGTGTGTGTGCTTGCGTGTGTGTGTGTGTGTGTGTGTGTGTCGCTGTGTGTGTGTGTTGCTGTGTGTGTGTGGGGGGGGGGCAGCCACGCCGCATTGGCGGTGAGGGTGCGCACTTGGTGTGGCGTGTGTGTGTGTGTGTGTAATAGTGTGATTAAAAACAACCGCCTTTGCACCCAACTACCGCCAACTACCACCAACGGCCACCACCAACGACCACCAACTGCTGCCAACTGCCACCGACTGCACCAAACTGCCACCAACTGCCACTAACTGCACCAAACTGCACCCAACTGCCACCAACTGCCACCATTTACCATCTTTGCTCCCAAGTGACACCAACCACTGCCTTTGCACCCAACTGCCACCAACTGCCACCAACTGCCACCAACTGCCACCAACAGCACCCAACTGCCGCCTTTGCACCCAACTGCCACCAACTGCCACCAGCTGCCACCAGCTGCCAGGAACTGCCAACCCAACTGCCACCAACAGCCGCTACCTGCCACTAGCCTCCACCAACTGCCACCAGCTACGGCCAACTGCCACCAACTGCCACCAACTGCCACCAGCTGCCACCAGCTGCAATGATTTCCTTGGCGGCACGTGGAGCAGGATATTTGAGGCATGGAGCCGGATATACAGTCAAGTGGCTCTGGAGTCACAGTATTCCTCTGGACAGAGAAATAATCATACAATCCCGGAAAGGAGATCGCTGACCAGCTGCCACCAACTGCCAGCAACTTGGGGTAGTGTGAGGCAGCTGCAGAGTTTATAGCCTGCTTAGCTGGAAACACCGTGTTGCTTGTTACTACGGTCGTATACGCCTTTCCAGGTGTCCCTGACTGCAACATCCATCACCATATAGTCCCCAGGCTTGTTACCCCAATCCCCAATTCCTGAGCGATGAGGTTTCCCAAAACCACTTCGTACGCCGTTCGGAGGACGAGTCGACGGATTTGTACTGAGCCGAATGTTCGAAGGGGAAGGTGGCGTTTCGGTCGCGGAGAAAACCGACTCAGGCTTGTTACTGGCTTGTTACTTGCTGCAGAAAACCGACACTGACTTGCTACTTTTGCTGCAGAACTTGCTGAAGGTGCTAAACCCAAAACCCAAACCCCTACCCCCCCCCCCAAAAAACCAACCTTAACCCCCAAACCCGCTGAGGGTGCTCACCTCCGCGCTCGTCTCCTGAACGCCCAAGTCCCCTGCGACCAGTGTGTGCGTGCGTGCGTGCGTGTGCGCGTGTGTGTATGTGTGTGTGATTGTGTGTGTGTGTTAGTGTGTGTGTGTGTGTGTATGCGTGTGTGTATGTGTGTGCATGCGTGTGTGTAAGTGTGTGTGTGTGTGTGTGTGTGTGCAGGTGTGTACATGTGCAGGTGTGTGTGTGTGTGTGTGTGCATGTGTGCGTGTGTGCGTGTGTGTGTACGCGCAGATATGTGCATGCGTGTGTGTGCGTGCGTGTGTGCATGTGGCACACCCACCCGTGTGGATGATTGCGTGGCGTGCACCTCCTGTCGCGTTCCACCACGGCCATGTCTACGTGCGTGGGTGTGTGGAGAGTGGATGTGTTAAGGTATGGGGAGTGCAGAAAGAGTGGACAGTGTGGATAGTGTGAGGTGTTCACTGGGTGGTGCGCGCGCCCCCAGTTGCGTTCCACTATGGCCAAGTCTATGCGGGTGTGTGAGGGCAGTGTGTTTGTTTAGTGTGGGGGTGTGGAGGTGTGAGGTGTCCTGGGATTGTGGAGGTGTGGTGTGTGTGCCCTAGGTCACATTCCACCATGGCTGCGCGTGGGGGTGTAGGGAGTGTGGGTGTGGATAGTGTGGGTGTGGGGAGAGTGTGGGGTGTTGACTGTGTGGGTGTGTGGGTGTGTGGAGAGTGTTGACCATGTCGTGTGTGCGCCCCCGGTCGCACACCACGGCCACGTGTGTGCGCATCAGGATGTGCGGTGTGTGTGAAAAGCGCGTGTGTGTGGATGGTGTGGAACGCACTCGGAGCCGCACCGACTGCACCAGCCGACTAGCCTCCCTATCTCCCCCTCCACACCCCACACCCTCCACACCCTCCACCATCCCACACCCTCCACACACCCGCCGCACGTATTCTATCGCCTGCAGCGTCAAATGTGAGTCGCCCATTCTGCAGCGACCGAAATGAAGTACCAATGCCCCCGCTCCACACCCCACACCTCCACACCCCACACCTTCTTCCCACACCCTCCACACACCTGCCGCACGTATTACATCACCTGCAGTGCCAAATGTGAGTCGCCCATTCTGCAGCGACTGAAATGAGGTACCAATGCCCCCCCTCCACACCCCACACCTCCACACAGCCCACCTTCCCACACCCTCCCCCTTCTTACACCCTCCACCCACCTGCCGCACGTATTCGGTCGCCTGCAGCGCCAAATGAGAGTCGCTGAATGAGAGTCTGCAGCGGACCAAACTAAAGCACCACTCGGCGGCGTCCCCGTCCATGCCTCCACACTCCACGCTGCCACACTTTCCCAACCACACACCTCCCATCCACAACTCCCACCCCTTCCCACCCACCCCACACACCTACCGCACGTATTGTATCGCCTGCAGCGCCAAATGCGAGTCCAAATGCGCCCATTCTGCTCTGGACCGAAATAAAGCACCCGTGCTGAAAGCAATTCCATGCAAATTAAAATCATACCTGCCACACGTATTCCATCGCCTGCAGCGCCAAGTACGAGCCGCCCATTCTGCAGCGACCGAAATGAAGCAGCAATGCCCCCCCTCCACCACACCTCCACACCTCCACACCCTCCACCTTCCCACACCCTCTACATTCTCACACCCTCCACATTCCCACCCCCTCCACACACGCACACACCTCCACCCACCCCTCCAAAACTGCTGAAATTTATCCCGTCTAAATTAACCTCTTACCTGCCGCACGTACTCTATCGCCTGCAGCGCCAAGTGCGAGTCCCACACCCTCCACCTTCCCACCACCTCCACACACACCTGCCGCACGTATTCTATCGCCTGCAGCGCCAAATGAGAGTCGTCAAATGAGAGTCTCCGAATGAGAGTCTGCACCGGACCAAATTGAAGTACCAATGCCCCCCCTCCCCCTCCACACCCCACACCTCTACACACCCCACACCTTCCCACCACCCTCCACACACACCTGCCGCACGTATTCTATCGCCTGCAGCGCCGAATGCGAGTTCAAATGCGCCCATTCTGCTATGGACCGAAATCAAGCACCCATGCTTTCAATTCAACCCCCCCCCCCCCACACGCACCTTCCCCCATCCCTACATGCACCTCCCTTGAAATCAATTCCGTGTAAATTAGAATCATACCTGCCGCACGTATTATATCGCCTGCAGCGCCAACCGCGAGTCGCCCATTCTGCACCTTCCCACCACCTCCACACACACCTGCCGCACGTACTCTATCGCCTGCAGCGCCAAATGCGAGTCGCCCATTCTGCACCGGACCGAAATGAAGTACCAATCTGCGGCGTCCCCATCTGCCGTGCGCGCCCCGCTGCTAAGGAGCCGCTGCGTGAAGAGGTTGTGGGTCGGGCGGTCGAGGCGCTTGTAGTTGACCCTGCGGTGTGGAGGGGTGTGGAGGTGGAGGTGAAGGATTCACACATGTTTGGTGTGTGCGTGCCCTGCTGAGGTTTGTTTTGTTTGCGCGCCCCCATGGGTGTGTATGCCTCGCTGCCCAGCAGCCGCAGCGTGAAGATGTTGTGGGTTGGGGTGCTTGTAGTTGACTCTGCAGTGTGTTGTTGCATGGGTGTGGATGTGTGGAAATGTAAGGTTGACACATGGTTTGCGCGCCCTGCTGCTAAGCAGCCGCTGTGTAAAGAGGTTGTGGGTCGGGCGGTCGAGGCGTTTGTAGCTGACCCTGCAGTGTGTGGGGTTCAAGTGTGGGGTTGAAGTGTGGGGTTCACACACATGTGGTGCGCCGAGTTGTTTTGTGTGTGTGTGTGCCCCGTCTGCAAGAGGGGCGAGTGCCACTGGTTAGCAGCCGCTGCGTGAAGAGGTTGTGGGTCTGGCGGGCGAGGCGCTTGTAGTTGACCCTGCGGTGTGGAGGTGTGTGGGTGTGGAGCTGTGGGAGTGTGGGGTTCACACATGTTTGGTGAGTGTGCCCCCGTGGGTGTGCAAGCCCCGCTGCGGAGCAGGCGCTGTGTGAAGAGGTCGTGGGCCGGTCGGTCGAGGCGCTTGTAGCTGACACTGCGGTGTGGAGGTGTGGGGTTCACACAAGCGTGGTATGCTTGCCCACTGCTGCGAGTTTTTTTTTTGTACGCACGTGGCTGCTTAGCAGACGCTGCTTGAAGAGGTTGTGGGTCGGGTGGTCGAGCCGCTTGAAGTTGGCACTGCGGTGGTGTCATGGGGTGTGGGGTTCACGCAAGTGTGGCGTGACCACTGCCGCGATTTTTTTTGTGTGCGCCCCGCTGCTAAGCAGCTGCAGCGTGAAGGCGTTTTGGGTTGGGGTGCTTGTAGCTGACTCTGCAGTGTGTTGTTCTGTCGGGTGTGGGGTGGGGTGTGGGGTTCACACATGTTTTGGGTGTGTGCGCCCCCGTGGGTGTAGAAGCCCAGCTGCTCAGCAGGCGCTGTGTGAAGAGGTTGTGGGTCGGTCGGTCGAGGCGCTTGTAGTTGACCCTGCAGAGTGTGGGTTTAAAGTGTGGGGTTCACACAAATGTGGCGTGACCACTGCCACGAGTTTAGTTTTGTGTGTGCGCCCCGCTGCTCAGCAGCCGCAGCGTGAAGGTGTTTTGGGTTGGGGGTGCTTGTAGCTGACCCTGCAGTGTGTTGTTCTGTGGGGCGGGGTGGGGTGTGGGGTCCACATAAGTGTGGCGGTGGCATCCGTTGCGTCTGCTTAGGAGCCGCTGCGTGAGGAGCAGCGCTACTCGGTGAAGGAGCTGTGGGTCTGTTGTGTGTGACCCACATGTAAAATGTGGGTCGACCACCAGATGTGTGGGTCGGATGTGGGTCGGATGTGGGCCAACCAATGGCATTGGCAGCATGAGCCTCGGGGTATGAGGGTTGTATCGTGGACAATACGTGATGCATGGCACACCACGACAACTCAGCATTGCGTGATGCCCGGGGGACAGCTCGTAAACACACACGTGCGGACGCTTCTTGCGTGGGTGTGTACTCATGTCACAGCAAACATGAGTAAAAAAATCCACCACTGCGTGACGCTTGGGGGCAGCTCGTAGACGTACACGTGCGGGCGCTTCTTGCGCGTCGCGTACTGCTTGCCTGCCAGCAGCACAGGATTGCCGTCCACATCTAGAGACAGGGAGCAGTCGATGCCATAGAAGCCTGGGGTGTGGGGTGGGGTGGGGCAGGTGTGGGGCAGGTGTGGGAGGTGTGAATGGGAGGGAGGGGCTGTGTGTGTGTGGTGTGCTGCGTGCCTGCCAGCAGCACAGGGGTGCCATCAGCATCTAGAGACCGGCAGTCGATGCCGTAAAAGCCTGTGGGGTGGGCTGGTGTGTGGCAGGTGTGTGGCAGGTGTGGGAGGTGTGAATGGGACCAAGGGTGCATTGTATGTACTGCATGCCTGCCAGCAGCACAGGGTTGCCGTCCACATCTAGAAACAGGGAGCAGTCGATGCCATAGAAGCCTGTGGTATGGGGTGGTGTGGGGCAGGTGTGGGGCAAGTGTGGGGCAGGTGTGGAGCAGGTGTGGGGCAGGTGTGGGAGGTGTGAATCGGCGTGAGGGTCTGTTTGTGTGTGGTGTTTTATGCGTGCCTGCCAGCAGCACAGGATCGCCGTCCACATCTAGAGACAGGGAGCAGTCCATCCCATAGAGGCCCGTGCGTGCGGGGCAGGTGTGTGGCACGTGTGTGGGAGGTGTGACAGGTGCGAATGGGACCGAGGGGCGGTTTGTGTGTTGTGTGCTGCGTGCCTGTCGGCAGCACAAGACTGCTGTCCACATGTAGAGAGAGGGAGCAGTCCATGCCATAGAAGCCTGTGGTGTGGGGCAGGTGTGGGGCAGGTGAGGGGCAGGTGTGGGGCAGGTGTGGGAGGTGTTGGCTGCGTGTCTGGCTGAGGTGTTGGGCGTGATGGCTGTTGGCTGCGTGGATGGCTGATTGGGCGGGTGGGTGGGTGATTTTGTAATTGGGTGGTTGGATGGGACGCTGACCCAACCTTGTTGGCAGTGGCAGAAGCCCGACTCGCACTTCTGCGTCGAGGCTGGCTGGCCGGCCGGCTGGCTGGTTGGTTGGGTGTGTAGGGGGGGGGGAGTTGATTTGGTGGATGGATGGGACGGGACGCGGCCTCACCTCGTTGGCAGTGGCAGAAGCCCGACTTGCATTTTCCGCGCAGGTTGCAATTGTTGGAGCACGACGCGGCCGTCTCGGTGCACTCCTGTGTGTGTGTATGAGAGTGTGTTGTGTGTGTGCGCGCGCGTGTGTGTGTGTGTGTGTGCGAGTGCGTGTGTGTGTGTGTGTGTGAGCGTGTGCAGCAGGTTGCAACTTCTGGAGCACAACGAGCCCATCACGGTGTTCTCCTGCGCGTGTCTCTGTGTGTGTGTGTGTGTCTGTGTGCAACAGGTTGCAATTGCGGGAGCTGACCCATCTCGGTGCACTCCTGCGTGTGTGTATGTGTGTGTGTGTGTGTGTGTAGAGCGCAGAAGGGTAATACGTATGCATGAATACAAATCACCAAATGCCAAAGCATCCCTACTGGCAGGGGTTGCAAGTTGAGCTCACGCGCTGAACCACCACCTGCCAAAGCATCCCTACTGGCGGGTGTTGCAAATCGAGCTCACGCGCTTAACCACCACCTGCCAACGCATCCCTACTGGCGGGTGTAGCAAATCGAGCTCACGCGCTTAACCACCACCTGCCAAAGCGTCCCTAACATCAGGTGTCGCAAGTCCAGCTCACGCGCTTAACCACCACCTGCCAAAGCATCCCTAGTGGAAGGTGTTGCAAGTCGAGCTCACGCGCTTGACCACCACCTGCCAAAGCATCCATACTGGCAAGTGTTGCAAGTCGAGCGCACGCGCTTAACCACCACCTGCCAAAGCATCCCTCAAATCAGGTGTCACAAGTACAGCTCACGCGCTTAACCACCACCTGCCAAAGCATCCCTACTGGCGAGTATTGCAAATCGAGCTCACGCGTTTAACCACCACCTGCCAAAGCATCCCTAACATCAGGTGTTGCAAGTCGAGCTCACGCGCTTAAACACCACCTGCCAAAGCATCCCTAGTAGAAGGTGTTGCAAGTCGAGCTCACACGCTTAACCACCACCTGCCAAAGCATCCCTAGTGGAAGTTGTTGCAAGTCCAGCTCACGCGCTCAACCACCACCTGCCAAAGCATCCCTAGTGGAAGTTGTTGCAAGTCCAGCTCACGCGCTTAATCACCACCTGCCAAAGCGTCCCAAACATCAGGTGTCGCAAGTCCAGCTCACGCGCTTAACCACCGCCTGCCAAAGCATCCGTAGTGGAAGTTGTAACAAGACGAGCTCACGCGCTAAAACACCACCTGCCAAAGCATCCCTAGAAAGCATCCCTACTCGCAGGTGTTGCAAGTGGAGCTCACGCGCTTCACCACCACCTGCCAATGCTTCCCTACTGGCAGATGTTGCAAGTTGAGCTCACACGCTTAACCACTACCTGCCAAAGCATCCCTACTGGCAGGTGTTGCAAGTCGAGCTCACGCGCTTAACCACCACCTGCCAAAGCATCCCTAGTGGAAGTTGTTGCAAGTCCAGCTCACGCGCTCAACCACCACCTGCCAAAGCATCCCTAACATCAGGTGTCGCAATTCCAGCTCACGCGCTTAACCGCCACCTGCCAAAGCAGCCCTAGTGGAAGGTGTTGCAAGTCGAGCTCACGCGCTTAAACACCAACTGCCAAAGCATCCCTAGAAAGCATCCCTACTCGCAGGTGTTGCAAGTGGAGCTCACGCGCTTAACCACCACCTGCCAAAGCATCCATAGTGGAAGTTGTTGCAAGTCGAGCTCACGCGCTTAACCACCACCTGCCAAAGCATCCCTATCATCAGGTGTCGCAAGTCCAGCTCACGCGCTTAACCATCACCTGCCAAAGAATCCCTACTGGCGGGTGTTGCAAATCGAGCTCACGCGCTTAACCACCACCTGCCAAAGCATCCCTAGTGGAAGTTGTTGCAAGTCCAGCTCACGCGCTCAACCACCACCTGCCAAAGCATCCCTAACATCAGGTGTCGCAAGTCCAGCTCACGCGCTTAACCGCCACCTGCCAAAGCATCCCTAGTGGAAGGTGTTGCAAGTGGAGCTCACGCGCTTAACCACCACCTGCCAAAGCATCCATAGTGGAAGGTGTTGCAAGTCGAGCTCACGCGCTTAACCACCACCTGCCAAAGCATCCCTAGTGGAAGTTGTTGCAAGTCCAGCTCAAGCGCTTAACCACCACCTGCCAAAGCATCCCTAGTGGAAGTTGTTGCAAGTCCAGCTCACGCGCTCAACCACCACCTGCCAAAGCATCCCTAACATCAGGTGTCGCAAGTCCAGATCACGCGCGTAACCGCCACCTGCCAAAGCATCCCTAGTGGAAGGTGTTGCGAGTCGAGCTCACGCGCTTGACCACCACCTACCAAAGCATCCCTACTGGCAAGTGTTGCAAGTCGAGCGCACGCGCTTAACCACCACCTGCCAAAGCATCCCTCAAATCAGGTGTCACAACTACAGCTCACGCGCTTAACCACCACCTGCCAAAGCATCCCTACTGGCGAGTATTGCAAATCGAGCTCACGCGCTTAACCACCACCTGCCAAAGCATCCCTAACATCAGGTGTTGCAAGTCGAGCTCACGCGCTTAAACACCACCTGCCAAAGCATCCCTAGTAGAAGGTGTTGCAAGTCGAGCTCACGCGCTTAACCACCACCTGCCGAAGCATCCCTATCATCAGGTGTCGCAAGTCCAGCTCACGCGCATAACCACCACCTGCCAAAGCATCCCTAGTGGAAGGTGTTGTACGTCAAGCTCACGCGCTTAACCACCACTGGCCAAAGCATCCCTTACTGGCAGGTGTTGCAAATCGAGCTCACGCGCTCAACCACCACCTGCCAAAGCATCCCTAAAATCAGGTGTCGCAAGTACAGCTCACGCGCTCAACCACCACCTGCCAAAGCATCCCTACTGGCGAGTATTGCAAATCGAGCTCACGCGCTTAACCACCACCTGCCAAAGCATCCCTTACATCAGGTGTTGCAAGTCGAGCTCACGCGCTTAAACACCACCTGCCAAAGCATCCCTAGTAGAAGGTGTTGCAAGTCGAGCTCACGCGCTTAACCACCACCTGCCAAAGCATCCCTATCATCAGGTGTCGCAAGTCCAGCTCACGCGCTTAACCACCACCTGCCAAAGAATCCCTACTGGTGGGTGTTGCAAATCGAGCTCACGCGCTTAACCACCACCTGCCAAAGCGTCCCAAACGTCAGGTGTCGCAAGTCCAGCTCACACGCTTAACCACCGCCTGCCAAAGCATCCGTAGTGGAAGGTGTTGCAAGACGAACTCACGCGCTAAAACACCACCTGCCAAAGCATCCCTAGAAAGCATCCCTACTCGCAGGTGTTGCAAGTGGAGCTCACGCGCTTCACCACCACCTGCCAAAGCTTCCCTACTGGCAGATGTTGCATGTTGAGCTCACACGCTTAACCACCACCTGCCAAAACATCCCTACTGGCAGGTGTTGCAAGTCGAGCTCATGCGCTTAAACACCAACTGCCAAAGCATCCCTAGAAAGCATCCCTACTCGCAGGTGTTGCAAGTGGAGCTCACGCGCTTAACCACCACCTGCCAAAGCATCCCTACTGGCAGGTGTTGCAAGTCGAGCTCACGCGCTTAACCACCACCTGCCAAAGCATCCCTAACATCAGGTGTTGCAAGTCGAGCTCACGCGCTTAAACACCACCTGCCAAAGCATCCCTAGTAGAAGGTGTTGCAAGTCGAGCTCACACGCTTCACCACCACCTGCCAAAGCATCCCTATCATCAGGTGTCGCAAGTCCAGCTCACGCGCTTAACCACCACCTGCCAAAGAATCCCTACTGGCGGGTGTTGCAAATCGAGCTCACGCGCTTAACCACCACCTGCCAAAGCGTCCCAAACGTCAGGTGTCGCAAGTCCAGCTCACGCGCTTAACCACCGCCTGCCAAAGCATCCGTAGTGGAAGGTGTTGCAAGACGAACTCACGCGCTAAAACACCACCTGCCAAAGCATCCCTAGAAAGCATCCCTACTCGCAGGTGTTGCAAGTGGAGCTCACGCGCTTCACCACCACCTGCCAAAGCTTCCCTACTGGCAGATGTTGCAAGTTGAGCTCACACGCTTAACCACCACCTGCCAAAACATCCCTACTGGCAGGTGTTGCAAGTCGAGCTCACGCGCTTAAACACCAACTACCAAAGCATCCCTAGAAAGCATCCCTACTCGCAGGTGTTGCAAGTGGAGCTCACGCGCTTAACCACCACCTGCCAAAGCATCCCTACTGGCAGGTGTTGCAAAGTCGAGCTCACGCGCTTAACCACCACCTGCCAAAGCATCCCTAACTACTCAGGTGTTGTAGGTCAAGCTCACGCGCTTAACCACCACCTGCCAAAGCATCCCTACTGGCAGGTGTTGCAAATCGAGCTCACGCGCTCAACCACCACCTGCCAAAGCATCCCTAACATCAGGTGTCGCAAGTCCAGCTCACGCGCTTAACCACCACCTGCCAAAGCATCCCTACTGGCGGGTGTTGCTAATCGAGCTCACACGCTGAACCACCACCTGCCAAAGCATCCCTATCATCAGGTGTCGCAAGTCCAGCTCACGCGCTTAACCATCACCTGCCAAAGAATCCCTACTGGCGGGTGTTGCAAATCGAGCTCACGCGCTTAACCACCACCTGCCAAAGCATCCCTAGTGGAAGTTGTTGCAAGTCCAGCTCACGCGCTCAACCACCACCTGCCAAAGCATCCCTAACATCAGGTGTCGCAAGTCCAGCTCATGCGCTTAACCACCACCTGCCAAAGCATCCCTAGTGGAAGGTGTTGCAAGTCGAGCTCACGCGCTTGACCACTACCTGCCAAAGCATCCCTACTGGCAGGTGTTGCAAGTCGAGCGCACGCGCTTAACCACCACCTGCCAAAGCATCCCTCAAATCAGGTGTCAGAAGTACAGCTCACGCGCTTAACCACCACCTGCCAAAGCATCCCTACTGGCGAGTATGCAAATCGAGCTCACGCGCTTAACCACCACCTGCCAAAGCATCCCTAACATCAGGTTGTAGGTCAAGCTCACGCGCTTAACCACCACCTGCCAAAGCATCCCTACTGGCAGGTGTTGCAATCGAGCGCACGCGCTTAACCACCACCTGCCAAAGCATCCCTAACATCAGGTGTCGCAAGTCCAGCTCACGCGCTTAACCACCACCTGCCAAAGCATCCCTACTGGCGGGTGTTGCTAATCGAGCTCACACGCTGAACCACCACCTGCCAAAGCATCCCTAACATCAGGTGTCGCATGTCCAGCTCACGCGCTTAATCACCACCTGCCAAAGCATCCGTAGTGGAAGGTGTTGCAAGACGAACTCACGCGCCAAAACACCACCTGCCAAAGCATCCCTAGAAAGCATCCCTACTCGCAGGTGTTGCAAGTGGAGCTCACGCGCTTCACCACCACCTGCCAAAGCTTCCCTATTGGCAGATGTTGCTAATCGAGCTCACACGCTGAACCACCACCTGCCAAAGCATCCCTAGTGGAAGTTGTTGCAAGTCCAGCTCACGCGCTTAACCACCACCTGCCAAAGCATCCCTAGTGGAAGTTGTTGCAAGTCCAGCTCATGCGCTTCACCACCACCTGCCAAAGCATCCCTAGTGGAAGTTGTTGCAAGTCCAGCTCACGCGCTCAACCACCACCTGCCAAAGCATCCCTAACATCAGGTGTCGCAAGTCCAGCTCACGCGCTTAACCACCACCTGCCAAAGCATCCCTAGTGGAAGGTGTTGCAAGTCGAGCTCATGCGCTTGACCACTACCTGCCAAAGCATCCCTACTGGCAGGTGTTGCAAATCGAGCGCACGCGCTTACCCACCACCTGCCAAAGCATCCCTAACATCAGGTGTTGTAGGTCAAGCTCACGCGCTTAACCACCACCTGCCAAAGCATCCCTACTGGCAGGTGTTGCAAATCGAGCTCACGCGCTCAACCACCACCTGCCAAAGCATCCCTAAAATCAGGTGTCGCAAGTCCAGCTCACGCGCATAACCACCACCTGCCAAAGCATTCCTAGTGGAAGGTGTCGCAAGTCCAGCTCACGCGCTTAACCACCACCTGCCAACGCATCCCTAATGGCGGGTGTTGCAAGTCCAGCTCACGCGCTTAACCACCACCTGCCAAAGCATCCCTAGTTGAAGGTGTTGCAAGTCGAGCTCACGCGCTTAACCACCACCTGCCAAAGCATCCCTAACATCAGGTGTCGCAAGTCCAGCTCACGCGCTTAACCACCACCTGCCAAAGCATCCCTACTGGCGGGTGTTGCTAATCGAGCTCACACGCTGAACCACCACCTGCCAAAGCATCCCTAGTGGAAGTTGTTGCAAGTCCAGCTCACGCGCTTAACCACCACCTGCCAAAGCATCCCTAGTGGAAGTTGTTGCAAGTCCAGCTCACGCGCTTCACCACCACCTGCCAAAGCATCCCTAGTGGAAGTTGTTGCAAGTCCAGCTCACGCGCTCAACCACCACCTGCCAAAGCATCCCTAACATCAGGTGTCGCAAGTCCAGCTCACGCGCTTAACCACCACCTGCCAAAGCATCCCTAGTGGAAGGTGTTGTACGTCAAGCTCACGCGCTTAACCACCACCGGCCAAAGCATCCCTTACTGGCAGGTGTTGCAAATCGAGCTCACGCGCTCAACCACCAGCTGCCAAAGCATCCCTAAAATCAGGTGTCGCAAGTACAGCTCACGCGCTCAACCACCACCTGCCAAAGCATCCCTACTGGCGAGTATTGCAAATCGAGCTCACGCGCTTAACCACCACCTGCCAAAGCATCCCTAACACCAGGTGTTGCAAGTCGAGCTCACGCGCTTAAACACCACCTGCCAAAGCATCCCTAGTAGAAGGTGTTGCAAGTCGAGCTCACGCGCTTAACCACCACCTGCCAAAGCATCCCTATCATCAGATGTCGCAAGTCCAGCTCACGCGCTTAACCACCACCTGCCAAAGAATCCCTACTGGCGGGTGTTGCAAATCGAGCTCACGCGCTTAACCACCACCTGCCAAAGCGTCCCAAACGTCAGGTGTTGCAAGTCCAGCTCACGCGCTTAACCACCGCCTGCCAAAGCATCCGTAGTGGAAGGTGTTGCAAGACGAACTCACGCGCCAAAACACCACCTGCCAAAGCATCCCTAGAAAGCATCCCTACTCGCAGGTGTTGCAAGTGGAGCTCACGCGCTTCACCACCACCTGCCAAAGCTTCCCTACTGGCAGATGTTGCAAGTTGAGCTCACACGCTTAACCACCACCTGCCAAAACATCCCTACTGGCAGGTGTTGCAAGTCGAGCTCACGCGCTTAAACACCAACTGCCAAAGCATCCCTAGAAAGCATCCCTACTCGCAGGTGTTGCAAGTGGAGCTCACGCGCTTAACCACCACCTGCCAAAGCATCCCTACTGGCAGGTGTTGCAAGTCGAGCTCACGCGCTTAACCACCACCTGCCAAAGCATCCCTAGTGGAAGTTGTTGCAAGTCCAGCTCACGCGCTTCACCACCACCTGCCAAAGCATCCCTAGTGGAAGTTGTTGCAAGTCCAGCTCACGCGCTCAACCACCACCTGCCAAAGCATCCCTAACATCAGGTGTCGCAAGTCCAGATCACGCGCGTAACCGCCACCTGCCAAAGCATCCCTAGTGGAAGGTGTTGCGAGTCGAGCTCACGCGCTTGACCACCACCTACCAAAGCATCCCTACTGGCAAGTGTTGCAAGTCGAGCGCACGCGCTTAACCACCACCTGCCAAAGCATCCCTCAAATCAGGTGTCAGAAGTACAGCTCACGCGCTTAACCACCACCTGCCAAAGCATCCCTACTGGCGAGTATTGCAAATCGAGCTCACGCGCTTAACCACCACCTGCCAAAGCATCCCTAACATCAGGTGTTGTAGGTCAAGCTCACGCGCTTAACCACCACCTGCCAAAGCATCCCTAGTGGCAGGTGTTGCAAATCGAGCTCACGCGCTCAACCACCACCTGCCAAAGCATCCCTAACATCAGGTGTCGCAAGTCCAGCTCACGCGCTCAACCACCACCTGCCAAAGCATCCCTAACATCAGGTGTCGCATGTCCAGCTCACGCGCTTAATCACCACCTGCCAAAGCATCCCTAGTGGAAGGTGTTGCAAGTTGAGCTCACACGCTTAAACACCACCTGCCAAAGCATCCCTAGAAAGCATCCCTACTGGCAGGTGTTGCAAGTCGAGCTCACGCGCTTCACCACCACCTGCCAAAGCATCCCTTTTTGCAGGTGTTGCAAGTCGAGCTCACGCGCTCAACCACCACCTGCCAAAGCATCCCTACTGGCAGGTGTTGCAAGTCGAGCGCACGCGCTTAACCACCACCTGCCAAAGCATCCCTCAAATCAGGTGTCAGAAGTACAGCTCACGCGCTTAACCACCACCTGCCAAAGCATCCCTACTGGCGAGTATTGCAAATCGAGCTCACGCGCTTAACCACCACCTGCCAAAGCATCCCTAACACCAGGTGTTGCAAGTCGAGCTCACGCGCTTAACCACCACCTGCCAAAGCATCCCTACTGGCAGGTGTTGCAAGTCGAGCTCACGCGCTGACCACCACCTGCCAAAGCATCCCTAAAATCAGGTGTCGCAAGTCCAGCTCACGCGCATAACCACCACCTGCCAAAGCATCCCTAACATCAGGTGTCGCAAGTCCAGCTCACGCGCTTAACCACCACCTGCCAAAGCATCCCTACTGGCGGGTGTTGCTAATCGAGCTCACACGCTGAACCACCACCTGCCAAAGCATCCCTAACATCAGGTGTCGCATGTCCAGCTCACGCGCTTAATCACCACCTGCCAAAGCATCCCTAGTGGAAGGTGTTGCAAGTTGAGCTCACACGCTTAAACACCACCTGCCAAAGCATCCCTAGAAAGCATCCCTACTGGCAGGTGTTGCAAGTCGAGCTCACGCGCTTCACCACCACCTGCCAAAGCATCCCTTTTTGCAGGTGTTGCAAGTCGAGCTCACGCGCTCAACCACCACCTGCCAAAGCATCCCTACTGGCAGGTGTTGCAAATCGAGCTCACGCGCTCAACCACCACCTGCCAAAGCAACCCTTCTGGCAGGTGTTGCAAGTCGAGCTCACGCGCTTAACCACCACCTGCCAAAGCAACCCTACTGGCAGGTGTCGCAAGTCAAGCTCACGCGCTTGACCACCACCTGCCAAAGCATCCCTACTGGCAAGTGTTGCAAGTCGAGCTCACGCGCTTACCCACCACCTGCCAAAGCATCCCTAACATCAGGTGTCGCAAGTCCAGCTCACGCGCTTAACCACCACCTGCCAAAGCATCCCTACTGGCGGGTGTTGCAAATCGAGCTCACACGCTGAACCACCACCTGCCAAAGCATCCCTAACATCAGGTGTCGCAAGTCCAGCTTACGCGCTTAATCACTACCTGCCAAAGCATCCCTAGTGGAAGGTGTTGCAAGTTGAGCTCACACGCTTAAACACCACCTGCCAAAGCATCCCTACTGGCAGGTGTTGCAAGTCGAGCGCACGCGCTTACCCACCACCTGCCAAAGCATCCCTAACATCAGGTGTTGTAGGTCAAGCTCACGCGCTTAACCACCACCTGCAAAAGCATCCCTACTGGCAGGTGTTGCAAATCGAGCTCACGCGCTCAACCACCACCTGCCAAAGCATCCCTAAAATCAGGTGTCGCAAGTCCAGCTCACGCGCATAACCACCACCTGCCAAAGCATTCCTAGTGGAAGGTGTCGCAAGTCCAGCTCACGCGCTTAACCACCACCTGCCAACGCATCCCTAATGGCGGGTGTTGCAAGTCCAGCTCACGCGCTTAACCACCACCTGCCAAAGCATCCCTACTGGCGGGTGTCGCATGTCCAGCTCACGCGCTTAATCACCACCTGCCAAAGCATCCCTAGTGGAAGGTGTTGCAAGTTGAGCTCACACGCTTAAACACCACCTGCCAAAGCATCCCTAGAAAGCATCCCTACTGGCAGGTGTTGCAAGTCGAGCTCACGCGCTTCACCACCACCTGCCAAAGCATCCCTAGTGGAAGGTGTTGCAAGTCCAGCTCACGCGCTTAACCACCACCTGCCAAAGCATCCCTAGTTGAAGGTGTTGCAAGTCGAGCTCACGCGCTTAACCACCACCTGCCAAAGCATCCCTAACATCAGGTGTCGCAAGTCCAGCTCACGCGCTTAACCACCACCTGCCAAAGCATCCCTACTGGCGGGTGTTGCTAATCGAGCTCACACGCTGAACCACCACCTGCCAAAGCATCCCTAACATCAGGTGTCGCATGTCCAGCTCACGCGCTTAATCACCACCTGCCAAAGCATCCCTAGTGGAAGGTGTTGCAAGTTGAGCTCACACGCTTAAACACCACCTGCCAAAGCATCCCTAGAAAGCATCCCTACTGGCAGGTGTTGCAAGTCGAGCTCACGCGCTTCACCACCACCTGCCAAAGCATCCCTTTTTGCAGGTGTTGCAAGTCGAGCTCACGCGCTCAACCACCACCTGCCAAAGCATCCCTACTGGCAGGTGTTGCAAATCGAGCTCACGCGCTCAACCACCACCTGCCAAAGCAACCCTTCTGGCAGGTGTTGCAAGTCGAGCTCACGCGCTTAACCACCACCTGCCAAAGCAACCCTACTGGCAGGTGTCGCAAGTCAAGCTCACGCGCTTGACCACCACCTGCCAAAGCATCCCTACTGGCAAGTGTTGCAAGTCGAGCTCACGCGCTTACCCACCACCTGCCAAAGCATCCCTAACATCAGGTGTCGCAAGTCCAGCTCACGCGCTTAACCACCACCTGCCAAAGCATCCCTACTGGCGGGTGTTGCAAATCGAGCTCACACGCTGAACCACCACCTGCCAAAGCATCCCTAACATCAGGTGTCGCAAGTCCAGCTTACGCGCTTAATCACTACCTGCCAAAGCATCCCTAGTGGAAGGTGTTGCAAGTTGAGCTCACACGCTTAAACACCACCTGCCAAAGCATCCCTAGAAAGCATCCCTACTGGCAGGTGTTGCAAGTCGAGCTCACGCGCTTAACCACCACCTGCCAAAGCAACCCTACTGGCAGGTGTTGCAAGTCAAGCTCACGCGCTTGACCACCACCTGCCAAAGCATCCCTTCTGGCAGGTGTTGAAAGTCGAGGCCACGCGCTTTACCACCACCTGCCAAATCATGTATTTATTGGCAGGTGTTACAAGTGGAGCTCACGCGCTTCACCACCACCTTCCAAAGCTTCCCTACTGGCAGATGTTGCAAGTTGAGCTCACACGCTTAACCACCACCTGCCAAAGCATCCCTACTGGCAGGTGTTGCAAGTCAAGCTCACGCGCTTCACCACCACCTGCCAAAGCATCCCTACTGAAACCCTCATGTACCCAGCCTATTTATGACTTGGAGGGGGTGGGTAAATTATATAGCATACGCTTGAAGGTAACTCCCTCAATACCGAGTCCTCGAAAAAACGAGGGAATTGATCACCAGGAAGGTAATTCGTCTCCCAACATGAAGTTAGATTGGCGTGGCTGCAGGAAAAGAGGTGCAGCTGCAGCCCAAAATTGTAGACTTCGCCCCTCATGGGAGCTCGATTAACGGAGGCGCGTTCTCGTCGCCGAGCCCTGGACCCAGCAATGCGGCGCTGCTGGTGACTAGGATCTCCGTGCCGCTGACGAGCGGGGTAAAATACGACTGGCCTGGCTCCTGCTAGACTGTCCTCGGTGGAACACTACAAGGAGCGGCTTGCCCGGCGCTGCCATGGCTTGGCGAGTAGCCGCGGCGCTGCCGCGGCCCGTGCTGGGAGACGGCCCTTATCCTCCCCCCATGCAGGACGCCATTCGGCACCGATCTCGACGAGTTGATCGACGAGCGGAGGAGCTGGCGCCCGTCAATGCATGCTGGACATCGGTCAAGATGGCTGCTCGTGGGGGCGAGCTACCATCAGGGCTTCATCGGTGGTGACCGCCGAGGCAACAACAGAGTTTATCCGCTTCACCATCGCAGCGTTTGTCACCGCGCTCACCCTCAGGGGCACTCGTCTGCCGGTGACTGGCGTCGGCATTGGTCTTCAGGCAGCCTGCCATGACGACTCTGTTTGCCCAGGCCCCCTTGGAGGGTGGGACCTGGCCATGCATGACGCATGGGGCGCAGGCAGAGCCCCATGCATGGAGTTGGACAACCATGCACCATGCCAGGCGGGGACTTTTTTGCTTCAGCGCCGCCAGTCGGCACAGCCGGCGTGGTTGGCCTCTAAGGCCAGGAGGAGGACAGTCCTTTCCTATACGCTCCTTGCCAGACATGTCCCTCAGGGACTTGTTTGGGTCTAAACTAGCCGGCGGGAGCGGTAGTCTAGACGGCAGGTAACCGGCTGGTGGCTATCGTCCTTCACAGGGCGGTGGCACTAGGACAAGTGTTGTCTTAGCTGGAATACCATGTAACTGTAACTGCCCCTCATAGAATTCACCCCCCCCTCCCCCTACCAAACACAGTCCCACCTTGATATCTGGATCTGGCCCGAATAGAGCGCTCCTGCAGCGTGTTTGTGTGGGGGGTGGGGAGCGGGTGTGCGTGTGTATGTGTGCCTGTGTGTGTGTGTGTGTGTCACCTCGTGGGAAGCACAAACTCGTCCATGGGCACGGCGCCTGCAGCGTGTTTGTATGATGGGGGGGGAGTCGGTGTGCGTGGGTCAAGAACTGAAAAGTGTGGGTGGTTGAGGACTTGGGTGGGGGGTGGGGGGTGGGCAGGCATTCCAGTAGGAGGACTTATGTGAAGTTATGTGAACTGAACTTATGTTTTGACAAAATGGGGGGGTCAAATATGAGTCAAGGGGGATCAAGTATTAGTCGAATATTTGCATATATGCACACGTCGTACAGGGCCTGAGCCTCTACGAATAAGTATTGTTTTGGACGCCCCCACGAAGCTGAAAACGATGGGGGGGGGGAGGAAACGAGAAAACGCGATTTTGGACGTTAAATCGAGTGAAATCGACGAAAAATGACCCCCGCGGAGCCTCACACAGAAACCCACAGCCACCAGCCACCAGTCACCCACACACACACACACCCGCACAACTGCATCGACCCTTGAGCGGCTTCCCCAGCAGCTCGCTAAGACCCCCCCCTCCCCTGCATCCCCACACACAAACCCACAGCCACCACCCACCACACCCACACCCACACCCACGCACACCTGCACCTGTCCATGAGCGGCTTCCCAAGCAGCTCGCTTACCCCCCCCCCTGCACCCCCACCCCCCAAAACCCACACCCACCAGCCACCACCCATCCACCCAAACCCACACCCACACACCTGCACCGACCCTTGACCGGCTTCCCCAGCAGCTCAATCAGCCCCCCTCCCCCACCACACACACCCACACCCGCACACCTGCACCTGTCCGTGAGCGGCTTCCCAAGCAGCTTTCAGGATGAGCCTACCCCTCCCCCCACCCCACCCCCACCCACTGACACACACACACACACCTGCACCGGTCCTTGAGCGGCTTCCCCAGCAGCTCGCGCGAGCAGTCAAATCCGTCGCGCGTTATGGGGCAGTCACACCTGGGGGGGGGCAGCATGTGTGTGTGTGTGTGTGTGTGTGTCACACCCTGCTATGTGTGTGTGCATGTGTGTGTGTGCATGTATGTGATTGTGTGTGAGCCAGCTCCGTCGCGCGTGATGGGGCAGTCACACCTGGGGAGGGAGGGGGGCAGCGTGTGTGTGTGTGTGTGTATGTGCATGTGTGTGCGTGTGTGTGTGTGTGTATGTGTATCAGCTCCATCGCGCATGATGGGTCAGTAACACCTGAGTGTGGAGTGTTGAGGTGTGTGTGTGTGTGTATGTGCGTGTGTGTGTGTGTGTGTGTGTGTGCATGCAGCGTGCACGTGTGTTTGTATTTGTGCGTGCATGTGTGCGCGTGTGTGTGTTTGCAGGCGCGCACCGACCGTCCGAGCTCCTCGTTGCACGTGCCATGCTCTGTGCAGCGCGGCGAGCACGTGCTCTCCCTCTGCAGCTCGGGTGTGCCATCCTCAAGAGCAGCCCGCCCGCCGCCGCCGCCGCCGCTCAACTGAGCGTGCTCTTGATGCTGCAGCAGGCACACACGGCGCATGTGTGCATGCATGGCTGCATGGCTGCATGGGCGCGGCATGGGCGCGTGTTTACGTGTTTGGCACGCCTTGTGCATGTGCACACCTGCGTCAGAGCCACGCCACAGGCCAGGACCAGCAGCAGCACTCGCATGTGGGCTCTCCCTAATAAAGTAGATCTCATCGCGTCCCAGTGGCGTGCCTGCGAGATGGATGGACTCGCTGAGTCAGCCCCACGCCCTCGCTATCGTGTCCCCATGTGTTGAGAGCAATTTGGGGCGCTGATCCGTAGCTGTTGATTCACATTTTTTGGTGTGAATAAAAATCACTTCTACCGAACCAGCCCGGTTTCGCCCAGTCAGCACGCATCCAACATGTCCGAAGCCGGACCGACAGTCGAGGAGTTGTTCAAGGGACAGGGAACGAAGCCGGGTGTCGCTATATGGGATGTTCGTTCGTTTGCCTTGGAGCCGCTGCCTGACAAGCTGCACGGCACCTTCTACACGGGTGAGCAATCGCATGCGTGGGGGGTGCGTCAAAGGGCGCGATCGGCGCCTTGGGCTGTGCTAAAATTGCCTTGGGACAACATCCGCATGGAGGGCCTATACAGGCGCAGCATCTGTGCCCGTGCATGCATGCGTGGCATGCGTGAGCATACGGCATCATGTGATGCATCATGCGATGCCGGCGGGGCATAGCGCAGAGCGCACTATATGCACCACCCACTACTGACTGGGTGACTGATTGCAACCACAGGCGACTCCTACCTCGTGCTGCGCACCTACAAGCAGGATGACGAGACCGAGAAGCTGCTGCACGACATCCACTTCTGGATCGGAGCCGAGAGCTCGCAGGTGCGTGTGTGTGTGTGTGTGTGTGTGTGTGTGTGCGTGTGTGCGTGTGTGTGCGTGTGTGTGCGTTTGTGTGCATGTGTATGCGTGTGATCGCTCACAATCCCCACCGCAAGGACCAAGTACACAAGGAAACCAGCCGCGATTATCACGTGACGGGGCCGCTCTTTTGCTTTGCTTGCAACGCAGCTAGACGACTCCCTCGACGGTGCCTTCCATCCCCACACCCACGCATCCACACACACAACACACACACAAACACGCACACCCACCCACACAACAACTGCAGGACGAAGCCGGCTGCGTTGCTCTCTTTGCGATGCAGCTGGACGACTTCCTCGGTGGCTCTCCCGTGCAGCACCGACAGGTGCAGCAGCAGGAGGACGCAGAGTTCCGCATGGTGAGTGGTAATGTGTGTCGGGGAATGGTAGTCGATTAAGGTTGCTCGATGCTTGGCTTAGGTAGAAATATTGATTTCCAGCCCAACTCTCTTGGGGCTCTTGGCGCTCCTCTCAGTGTCAGGCGCAGCAGCAGGACGCAGAGTTCTGCGTGGTGAGTGGTGGTGTGTCGGGGGTTGGTGGTCGATTACGGTCGCTCGATGCTCGGTTTAGGTAGAAAGATTGAGTTCCAGCCCAACTCTCTTGGGGCTCTTTGCGCTGCTCTCAGTGTCAGGCGCAGCAGCAGGAGGACGCAGAGTTTCGTGTGGTGAGTGCTGTGTGTGTCTCTTTGGGCCACCTTGCCTGCATCATGTGAAGTCTCGACAGGCCTGTCTGTAGACCGAGATCCCTAAGCTGGGGAGGCTCTTTGGCGCTCCTCTCAGTGGCAGGCGTAGCAGCAGGAACCTCTACCTGTCTTTAGACAGAGATCCCCAAGTTGGGATCTCCCCTCCCCTCCCCTCCCCTCCCCTCCCCTCCCCATAGCTATTCCGCAAGACCACGCACAAGATTGGAGGCGCAAACGGATTCAAACACATGGAGGCTGATGAACAGACAAATCACCAGCACTTTGCACGCACGCACCTCATGACACCCCGCCAGACAGCCCTCCCCTCCCACGCCCGTCTTGCACGCAAAGCTCTTGCCATGACACCCCACCAGATACCCCTCCCCTCCCACGCCCCTCCCCCACAAAAGCTCTTCCCCAAGATGACCTACAAGCGCGGGGGCCGCCACGCGAGCAGGTTCAAGCACGCAGACGTCGACACAAAGAATGGCAGGCATGCTGCCGATTGGCATGCCCCCTGCTGATCGCATGCCCTGCTGCCACCCCCGCCCCACCCCACCCCCACACGCACAGCTCTTCCCCAAGATGACCTACAAGCGCGGCGGCCGCCACGCGAGCGGCTTCAAGCACGCCGAGGCCGACGCCAAGGGCCCGACGCGCATGTACCAGATCCGGTCTCCGTCCGTCAACGCGATCCAGGTGTGTGTGTGTGTGTGTGTGTGTGTGTGCAAGGGCACACAGATCCAGTCTCCGTCCGCCGACGAAATCCAGGAGGGAGGTTTCGGGTTCAGGGTTTAGGGTTTAGGATTTAGGGTTTAGAGTTAAGGGTTCAGTGTTTGGGGTTTAGGGCAGTGGTCCTCGGGAAGGATTTTAGTAATTAGTTTTAATTAGTTTTTTTGCCGGCTCCAGCAACTTTGGCCGTTCATATTTGGCACAATACACAGCGGGTATTCATGCCATGCATGCCGTTGTGCTGCTCTCGGTAAGAGCTTTCCAACGCATCGCTCCACGCCCTCACCCACTAAGTGTGTGGCGGTTTTCTGGGAAATGGGAAATTCGGCTCGGAGCGGTATACGGCTCGCAGGGGAATCATAGGGTTTAGGGTTTAGGGTTTAGGGACAGTGACGAGGGGAGCAGCGAGGCTGCCCTACCACAATCACAACACCCGCGTCGCGGTCGATTCGCCGCTGGCGATTCGCCTTGGGCGGTCAAGGGTGTGCGACCAAGGTGGTGACTCAAGGCGGTCACGCGGGTGCCTGAGGCGCGGTTGGGGTGGCCCCTGAGGCGGCGCCACAGCCACGCAGATTTATGTGGTGTCTGAGGCGCGCCTCAGGCGGTGGGGTTGCGTTAGGGCTGCCCAGGCCCTACCATATTCCCATCCCCTCAGGCGGCGCCCCAGGCGACGCATTTAATTGCGCGAATCAGGCGGCGCCCCTGATCGCCTCAGGCGCCGCCTTACGCGTCGTCCCGACCGCCTCAGGCGCCACCCCGACCACCTCAGGCGCCCACCACCGCCTGAGGCGCACCCCTGACCGCCTCAGCCGTTTGACCACAGTCACTTGCGCGGATCAGACAATGGGGCTGTGGTAGGGCACGGCCCGCGGAGGTGTGTGGGGTGCGCAGGACAGAGCGGCGCGCTGCTGAGAAAGCTCGCTCCAACGCGTGCGTGCCTCTTTTTCTACTCCACGCCCACACGCTCTCGCTCCCCATCGTGAGATGTCTGTGCGCCCTCGCTCACGCGCTCGCCCGATCTTTTCATCCCACCCCATCCATCCACAACTCACACACACACACACACAAACACAGACAATCACACACACACACACACACACACACACACAATCCAGGTCTTTGAGGCGCCCCTCAGTGTTGACTCCCTGTGCCAAAGCAACTCCACTTACGTACTCGCCACATCCACCCATTCACCCACCCACCACACACACACACACACACACACAATCCAGGTATTTGAGGTGCCGCTCAGTGTCGACTCCCTGTGCCAAAGCGATTCTACTTACGTGCTCGCCCCATCCAACACCCAACCCACCCACCCGTCCGCGTACACACATACACACACACACACACACACACACACGTACACACACACACACGCCCTGCCCAGGTCTTCGAGGTGCCCCTCAGTGTCGACTCTCTGTGCCAAAGTGACTCGTACGTGCTGGAGGTCCCGACCAACGATGTGGTCTACCTCTGGCAGGGCAGGTGTGTGGGTGTGGGTGTG
Organism: Chlamydomonas sp. UWO 241; assembly: GCA_016618255.1. Lineage (NCBI taxonomy): Eukaryota > Viridiplantae > Chlorophyta > Chlorophyceae > Chlamydomonadales > Chlamydomonadaceae > Chlamydomonas > Chlamydomonas priscui. The sequence goes on along the minus strand of VFSX01000057.1, from coordinate 293,641 downwards.
GGTGTGTGGGAGGGGAGATGTACCTCTGGCAGGAGACGTGTGTGTGTGTGTGTGTGTATGTGTGTGTATGTGTGTGTGTGTATATGTGTGTATGTGTGTGTATGTTTGTATGTGTGTGTGTGTGTCAGAGGAGGTAACAAGTAACAAGTAACACGGGGTTTCCAGGTAAGCAGGCTACTCTTCTACTAGAGACACCTGCCGATACTCCAGCACACTTCAGTACTAGAGTACCGCCGGCTCCCGGCCGATAGACTACCGCTCCCGCCGGCTAGACTACCCCAATCAGCGGTCTCTGAGAGACATGTCTGGCAAGGAGCATATAGGAGAGGACCTTCCTCAAGGTCACAGTAGTGGCCTTGTGGCCAGTCAAGCCGGCAGAGCCGACTGGCGCTGACTGGAACGGTCCCCGCCTGGCAGTGCATAGCTGTCCAGCTCTCGTTTGCATGGGGCTCAGCCGGCGCCCCATGCCTCATGCATGGCCCAGGTCCCACCCTCCAGGGGTGCATGGACGACAGAGTTGTCATGGAGGCGGCCTGAAGACCTTCCAACGCCAGTCACCGGCAGACGAGCGACCCCGAGGATGAGTGCGGTGACGAACGCTGCGATTGGTGAAGCGGATTTACTCTGTGTTGCCTCGGCGGTCGCCACCGCTGGAGCCGTGATGGTAGCCCGCCTCCACGGGCAGCCATCTTGACCAATGTCCAGCATGCATTGAGGGCGCCAGCTCCTCCGCTCGTCGATCAACTCGTCGAGATCGGTGCCGCATGGCGTCCTGCATGGGGGGAGGATAAGGGCCGTCTCCCAGCACGGGCCGCGGCAGCGCCGCGGCTTCTCGCCAAGCTATGGCAGCGCCGGGCAAGCCGCTCCTGAAGTGTTCCACCGAGGGGCAGTCTAGCAGGAGCCGGGCCAGTCGTATTTTACCCCGCTCGTCAGCTGCACGGAGATCCTCGTCACCAGCAGCGCCGCATTGCTGGGTCCAGGGCTCGGCGACGAAACCGCGCCTCCGTTAATCAAGCCCCAATCGGCCACACAAGTCGGATATTTCCGAAAACGTCCAACCGGCCCTCCCAGGCCGCCCCAGAGGAGGTCCTGGCCAACAACATAGTCTACCTCTGGCAGGGCAGTTGTTTGTGTGTGTGTGTGTGTGTGTGTGTGTGTGTGTGTGTGTCAGGGAAGGTCCTTGCCAATGACGTGGTCTACCTCTGGCAGGGCAGTTGTTTGGGTGTGTGTGTGTGTGTGTGTCAGGGGAGGTCCTTGCCATTGACGTGGTCTACCTCTGGCAGGGCAGGTGTGCGTGTGTGTGTGTTTACGCGCGTGTGTGGGGATGTAGATGTGTGTGTGTTTGCATGCGTGTGTGTGTGTGTGTGTGTGTGTGTGTCAGACAAGGTCCCAGTCAACAACTTGGTCTACCTCTGGCAGGGCAGGTGTGTGTGTGTGTGTGTGTGGTGTGGCAGGGGAGGTGTGTGTTGTGTGTGGCAGGGCAGGTGTGTGTGGGGGGGGCGGGTGGTTTTTAGCACTCCTACCCACATTTCTTCCCACTGATATCTTCACACTCTCTTCACACTCTCCACACCTACCCTCTCTACACCCTCACCACACACCTCTCCACAACCTCCCACACCCTTTCCACACCCACACCCCAGCGCCGCCAACACCCGCGAGAAGATCAAGGGTTGCGATGGCAACCCCTCCAAACCAACACTCCTTCACACACCTACTCCTGATATCTCCACATTTTCTCCCCCACACCCTCCACACCCTCTCCAAACCCACACCCCACACCGCAGCGTCGCCAACATCCGCGAGAAGATCACGTCCCGTGACGTCTGCACCCATCCACACCAACACCCTTCACACCCTTCACACTACATCCTGATATCTCCACACCTTCTCCCCCACACCCTCCACACCCTCTCCACACCCACACCCCACACCGCAGCGCCACCAACATTCGCGAGAAGATCAAGTCCCGTGACGTGGCCACCAGCATGCGCATGGACTCCGGGACGATGAAGATGTCTGTGGTGGACTCTGATGTGGGTGTGAACTGGCGCTGGTGTGAAAGCGTGCTGGTGTGAATGGGTGTGGCCGCCAGCATGCGCATGGACTCCGGTACCATGGAGATGTCTGTGGTGGACTCTGATGTGGGTGTGAACTGGCGTTGGTGTGAACGCGTGCTGGTGTGAGTGGGTGTGGCCACCAGCATGCGCATGGACTCCGGTACCATGGAGATGTCTGTGGTGGACTCTGATGTGGGTGTGAACTGGCGCTGGTGTGAAAGCGTGCTGGTGTGAATGCGTGCTGGTGTGAATGGGTGTGGCCGCCAGCATGCGCATGGACTCCGGTACCATGGAGATGTCTGTGGTGGACTCTGATGTGGGTGTGAACTGGCGCTGGTGTGAAAGCGTGCTGGTGTGAATGGGTGTGGCCGCCAGCATGCGCATGGACTCCGGTACCATGGAGATGTCTGTGGTGGACTCTGATGTGGGTGTGAACTGGCGCTGGTGTGAAAGCGTGCTGGTGTGAATGCGTGCTGGTGTGAATGGGTGTGGCCGCCAGCATGCGCATGGACTCCGGTACCATGGAGATGTCTGTGGTGGACTCTGATGTGGGTGTGAACTGGCGCTGGTGTGAAAGCGTGCTGGTGTGAATGCGTGCTGGTGTGAATGGGTGTGGCCGCCAGCATGCGCATGGACTCCGGTACCATGGAGATGTCTGTGGTGGACTCTGATGTGGGTGTGAACTGGCGCTGGTGTGAATGCGTGCTGGTGTGAATGGGTGTGGCCACCAGCATGCGCATGGACTCCGGTACCATGGAGATGTCTGTGGTGGACTCTGATGTGGGTGTGAACTGGCGCTGGTGTGAAAGCGTGCTGGTGTGAATGCGTGCTGGTGTGAATGGGTGTGGCCGCCAGCATGCGCATGGACTCCGGTACCATGGAGATGTCTGTGGTGGACTCTGATGTGGGTGTGAACTGGCGCTGGTGTGAAAGCGTGCTGGTGTGAATGCGTGCTGGTGTGAATGGGTGTGGCCGCCAGCATGCGCATGGACTCCGGTACCATGGAGATGTCTGTGGTGGACTCTGATGTGGGTGTGAACTGGCGCTGGTGTGAAAGCGTGCTGGTGTGAATGCGTGCTGGTGTGAATGGGTGTGGCCGCCAGCATGCGCATGGACTCCGGTACCATGGAGATGTCTGTGGTGGACTCTGATGTCTGTGGTGTGAACTCTGGCGTGCTGGTGGCAAGCTGGTGCTGGTGTGAAGCGTGCTGGTGTGAATGGGTGTGGCCGCCAGCATACGCATGGACTCCGGTACCATGGAGATGTCTGTGGTGGACTCTGATGTGGGTGTGAACTGGCGCTGGTGTGAAAGCGTGCTGGTGTGAATGCGTGCTGGTGTGAATGGGTGTGGCCGCCAGCATGCGCATGGACTCCGGTACCATGGAGATGTCTGTGGTGGACTCTGATGTGGGTGTGAACTGGCGCTGGTGTGAAATGCGTGCTGGTGTGAATGGGTGTGGCCGCCAGCATGCGCATGGACTCCGGTACCATGGAGATGTCTGTGGTGGACTCTGATGTGGGTGTGAACTGGCGCTGGTGTGAAAGCGTGCTGGTGTGAATGCGTGCTGGTGTGAATGGGTGTGGCCGCCAGCATGCGCATGGACTCCGGTACCATGGAGATGTCTGTAGTGGACTCTGATGTGGGTGTGAACTGGCGCTGGTGTGAAAGCGTGCTGGTGTGAATGCGTGCTGGTGTGAATGGGTGTGGCCGCTAGCATGCGCATGGACTCCGGTACCATGGAGATGTCTGTGGTGGACTCTGATGTGGTTCTGAACTGGCGCTGGTGTGAACGCGTGCTGGTGTGAATGGTTGTGACTACCAGCATGCGCATGGACTCCGGTACCATGAAGAGGCCTGTGTTGGACTCTGATGTGAGTGTGAACGCACACGGTTTAGGGTTTAGGGAGGGGGGTTTAGGGTCCTGCACAGCCTGCTTGGGCAGACTGGCGACGGGCACTGCTCACCGATCAGTGGCTACAGTGATTTTTACTCGGGGTTTTAATTAATTATTCCACAGCCGGATTTCGCTTTGACTGCGTTGACCGTTGACCTCCCGTTGACCGTGTGTCCTCATATTAACGTCATTTGAAAGCTCTGCCTGGCGGGCTCGGCAGAGGTCCAATCCACTGAATGGGTTGAGCTGTGTTCAAGGTCAAAGTACAGCCGGAATACAGCCCAATGGCTGTGTAGAGCCGAAACGGAGATCTAACGCCCCTACTCGTCCCACAGGACACCAGCAGCGCGGACGCTGTTGCCTTCTTTGAGCTGCTCTGCTGCTCCAGCCCTTCAAATCCTCCGGACGTCACTGATATGGCGTCAGGGAGCCCCACATACTAAACCCACACGCACCCGCACACCGGACCCACACTGTCCTGTGACAGGACACGAGCAGCGCGGACGCTGTTGCCTTCTTCGAGCTGCTCGGCTGCTCAAGCCCTTCAAAACCTCTGCACGTCACTGATATGGCGTCCCTGCTTACTAACTGCAACGCCCCTACTCGTCCCACAGGCCATCAGCAGCGCGGACGCTGTTGCCTTCTTCGAGCTGCTCGGCCGCCCTTCAACCCTCCATCCCTTCCGGGCGTCACTGGTATGGCGTCCCTGCTTACTCAACTGTAACACGCCCCTACTCCCACAGGGAACGAGCAGCGCAAACGCTGTTGCCTTCTTCAAGCTGCTCGGCTGCTCAAGCCCTTCAAATCCTCCGAACGTCACTGATACGGCGTCCCTGCTTACTAACTGCAACGCCCCTACTCGTCCCACAGGACATCAGCAGCACGGACGCTGTTGCCTTCTTCGAGCTGCTCGGCTGCTCAAGCCCTGCTGACGCGTCCATCAAGGATGCTGACCAGGACAAGGGAACGCCGAGGGAGAAGGGCGTGGCCGTGGTTCGTGTATGTGGGGAGGGGGGTGCGTGTGTGTGCGTGTGCGTGCGCGTGTGTGTGTGTGTAAGTGTGTGTGTAAGTGTGTGTGTGTGTGTGTGTGTGTGTGCGTGTGCGTGCGTGTGAGCGTGTGGCGTGTGTGTGTGTGTGCGTGCATGTGTGTGTGCGTGCATGTGTGTGTGCGTGTGTACGCGCGTGTATGCGCGCATCCCCGACCCCACCCCATCCACCCCACCCCACCCCACCCCACCACCCGTAACCCCCGTAACCCCCAGTCATCACCTCCACCCCACACCACCCGCGCCCCCACCCCCGCTCCCCCCCAGGCACCCAAGATGTTCCGGTGCTCTGAAGACGCTGCTCCTGTTGCACAACCCACCCCACCCTACCCCACCCACATGTGCCCCTACTGCCCCGTTTGCTGCCGCAGCGGTAGGGGGCCCGGGGGGGTGCGCCCACGCTCTGTTGGGATTGACACTTCGGTGCGCGGGGGCGGCATGCCACGCACACACATAGTGGGGGTCACCGACTGACCACCAGTGGCCAGCCATCCGAGTGAAGGTGCTCGGGCTCTACACGCCGAGCATGGTCTCTTGTCCGCCTTTTTGAGGTGTCCCTGACGCCAACACCCACCATCTGTCACGGGACGTCGCAAGGCGCGTTCATTGCTAAGAGGTCAGTGCCTCACAGTCACCCCGTGACACCATCACTCCCACCCCAGGCCCCCAAGATGTTCCGCTGCTCCGAGGGCGCTGCACCTGTTGCACTTGGGGAGCCGTCACGTGCAGCACTGGCAGACGAGGGGCAGTTTGCGGTCATGACGTCGCGGTGGTGGGTGCTTGGGTGTGTGGGGTGTGGGGTGTTGAGGGTGTGGAGGGTGAGATGTGGGGTGCAGCACTGGCTGATGAGGGGCAGTTTGCGGTCGTAACGCCGCGGTGGTGGGTACTTGGGGGTGTGGAGTGTGGAGTGTGGGGTGTGGGGTGTGGAGTGTGGGGAGTGTGGGGTGTATGGAGTGTGCAGCACTGACCGATTAGGACATTTTTCGGTACTTGCGCCGGTGGTGGGTACGCCGTGTGCCGTCGTCGTCAAAAGCATAACGCAACGGGAGGGCCTAAATACTGAGTAAAAATACAAAGGGTGTGGGGTGTGGAGTGTGGGGTGCAGCACTGGCAGATGAGGGGCAGTTTGCAGTGATGGCGCCGCGGGGGTGTGTGCTTGGGGGTGTGGAGTGTGGGGTGTGGAGGGTGTGGAGGGTGGGATGTGTGGAGTGTGCAGCACTGGCAGATGCGTGGCAGTTTGCGGTCATGACGCCGTGATGGTGGGTGCTTGGGTGTGTGGAGTGTGGGGTGTGGGGTGAAGGGTGTGGAGTTTGGGGTGTGTGGAGTGTGCAGCACTTGTTGATTAGGGGCATTTTTCGGTACTTGCGCTGCTGGTGTGTGCTTGGGGTGCCGTGGTCGTCAACAGCACAACGCAACGGGAGGGCTTAAATACAGAGTAAAAATACAAGGCCCGAGCCGAGAGAGAGAGAGAGAGAGAGAGAGAAGGAGCCGAGTGGGGGGGTGGGGGGCGTGGGGTGTGGAGTGTGGGGTGTGTGGGATGCAGCAGTGGCAGATGCGTGGCAGTTTTCGGTCATGACGCCGCGGTGGTGGGTGCTTGGGGGTGTGGAGTGTAGGGTGCGGAGGGTGTGGAGGGTGTGGAGGGTGTGGAGGGTTGAGGGTGGAGCGTGCTGCACTGGCAGATGCGGGGCATTTTTCGGTCCTTGCGCCGGTGGTGGGTGCTTTGGGTGCCGTCGTCGTCACAAGCATGACGCAACGGGAGGGCCTAAGTACTGAGTTAAAATACAAGGCCTAGCTCGGGGTGTGGGGTTTGTGGGGTGTGGGGTTTGTGGGGTGTGGGGTGTGGGGTGCAGCAGTGGCAGATGAGGGGCAGTTTGCGGTCATGACGCCGCGGTGGTGGGTGCTTGGGGTGTGGAGTGTGTGGATTTTTGGGTGTGGAGTGTGGGGTGTGGGGTCTGGAGTGCAGCAATTGTCGCGATGAGGGGCGGTTTGCGTTGCTGACTTGAAGGTCGTGGACCTCAGGTGGAAGGGGTTTGGTCTAAGGTTCAGGGAGATGGGGATAGCTACTGCGTGAGGCCTGTAACCCCACTTCGCGTGGCCCGTAACCCGTAACCCTCGGAACCCTTCCCGTTACCCTCCCGTAACCCCTCCCATAACCCCAAGTCCACGTCCTTCGGGGCCACTCAACGGTGTGGGGCCCACATTCACACCGTTTCATGTGATGTGTGCACCTTTCCCGAGTTTCGGGGTGTTACGAGGCACTTTGCGAGGGATGGCCCGTAAGCCAGGTAACGTTGCGGGGAGGTTACAGTTACGGGAGGTTACAGGTTACGGGCCCCACGCTGGGTAGCTACTGTGGGGCGTGAGCATTTAGTAAGAAGCGCGCGCTGCCTCCCGCACGTCCCCCCGCACACACATGCGCAAACGCATGACAACCGCCTCGCTCGCACACACCTCACCCCCGCCCCTCACACCCCACACCCCACACGCCCCCACACACCCGCGCAGCGTCTGGGTGTGGACCGCCCCACACACGCCCACACCCGCTCACGCCCGTACCCCCCACGCAGCGTCTGGGTGTGGACCGCCCCACACCCGCTCACACCCGCTGCACACCCCACACCCCCGCGCAGCGTCTGGGTGTGGACCGGCTCACTCGCCGGCAAGCCTGCCCTCGCACGTGCGTTTGCGTCTGGCTCGGCAGTGCTAGCGGCAGAGGGCCAGCCCGCTGCTTTCCCGGTCCGCTGCGTGAAGGCGGGATGGGAGCCAAATGCTTTTGCAGAGGCGTTTCCCGACTGGTAGTTGGAGTCGGAATGTGGAGTTCAATCAGGCATAAGATCTGGAGTCGGTTCGGGTTTGGCGCCTCTGATGGCGCGAGATGTGGTAGTTCAGAGTGGTAGTTCAAAGGTGTGATGGGGGCGGGGGAGCGGGTGGTGGTGTGGTGCAGCCCTGGCGGCTGTGCGGCGGCTGACGAGCATTACGTGGCAGCTGGGGGCTAAGAAACCAGCGGGGCGGGGGTCAAGCGGCTCGCATGCTCACCATGTGCGAGTCGGTCACTGTTGGCATGTCCGCTCGTCTCCGTTTTTACAGTTTTTACATATGTATGCGCCCGGAGGACCCCGGGGCGTGAGTGAACGCCTAGACTATACACGTCTAGGGGAGATCTACTAGTAGAGCCCGCAAGGCCACGCAGCGCGCCAGCCTACCAGCCTACCGCTCGTCTCCGTATTGCATGCGTTTGCGTGCTGTGGTGCCGCATGGGCGTGCCCAACCCGACAGGTGGCCTGCGGTGGCTGTAGCAGCGCACGGGAATTTTCCGTAGACGGCGAAGGACTGAGGATTGAGAAGATGTGGAGTTGTGAATAGAACGCTCACACAAGAGATGCCCAGCTTGGACCTCTCTGTGGTGGTGTCATTTGTGAGGTGTGGGGGCAGGACGACGAGCCAGTCGGTCGCAGCTCCCCCGGCGCCTCCCTCATGCCCCCCCCCACCACCACCACGGCATGGCGATCTCACTCTAATACACGCTGGCTGGCGGCGCCTCCTGAACGTCATCGTGGCTGTGCACTCTGGCCACCAGCAGTACGCAGCTTAACAATCGGCACGTGGCCAGTGGTGATGCCAACATTTTACAGTTTACAGTACGCACCCTCGGGGCGTGGGACAGGGTGATGCCAAAAAAAACTGGCAGGCATGTGAGCCCAAACGACAATCAGCACAGCCGTAGGAGGGAGGGAGCAGTGGGGTGCAGCAGGTGCTGCCAGTATGTAGCAGGGAGCGCATTCTGGTCCTAAATTACAACCACAACACGGTTGTGTGTGTGTGTGCATGTGCATGTGTGTGCATGTGCGTGTGTGTGCGTGCCCTTGCGCAAGAGGCAAAGGAAAACGTGTGTGCGAACGTGCACACGCCCCAGCCCAGAGATCGCCGTGGCAGGATGACGTTCCGACCGGCGTGCTCATGGTTCCGTTGTCGTGTGGCGCCGAGTGACTCGGGCCAGCGTGGGGCCCGTAACCCCACACCGCGTGGCCCGTAACCCGTAACCCTCGGAGCGCTTCCCGTAACCCTCCCGCAACCCCTCCCGTAACCTCGAGTCAACGCTCTTCGGGGCCAGTCATCAGTGTGGGGCGCACATCCACACCATTTCACACATTTCTCGGGTTACGGGGTGTTACGGGGCACTTTGCCAGGGACGGCCCGTAAGTCCCGTAACGTCACGGGAGGTTACAGTTACGGGAGGTTACAGTTACGGGCCCCACGGCCCGAGTCACTGCGCGTGAAGCCCCGGGGCGCGGAGTGCACCTGCCGCTGCCAAGTGCACGTTTGCTGGAGCCTGCCGCTGCCGTCCCTGCAGATGCACCAGTCGCGGAATGGCACCCGCGGCGATGATGGAAGCCTTGTTCTGAGCGTAGTTGCTTTCTAGGCAGCGGAGTGCATCTGCAGCGTCCTCCTGCACGGCTGTCGGGGAGTGCTGACCCAGCATCTGCACCAGTGACGGAATAGCACCAGCAGCAGCGATGGCGGACTGGTTTTCAGCGTGGTGTTGAGACAGCCTCATGAGTGCATCAGCCGCTGCCTGCTGCAACTTTGTAGGGGAGTGCTGCCTCAGCATCTGTGCCAGTGGCGGAATGGCGCCAGCAGCAGCAATGTTGGCCTGATGCTGCGCATCCTGATCAGCCATTGAGCCGAGTGACCATGCAAATACTTCCCGCACGACATCCTCGTTATCAGGCCCCAGCAGCTGCACCTCGCCTTCGAACGAGATGAGCGAGTGATCGACCGTCGAAGGCTGCGCCAGCTGGGTGCACGCAAGCTGCAGGTCTGCCACCTGCCCGTCCAGCACAGATTTGCAGTCCTTCAGGTTGAGTTTGCGGAGCTTGGTGCATGCTTTGAGCGGAGCGAGGCTGACAACCTGTCCGCTGGCAGCCATCCACAGCTCCTCGAGCTGGCTGCACGCTCCCAGTGGCGACAGGTCGGACACGCCAACAGAGCGCATCGGCAGGCACCGCAGCGAAGCACAGCTGCCCACAGCCTCGATGGAGGTCAGGCGGCGGCACACTTTCACGTCGATCACTTGAAGAGTTGTTGCCACGCTGGCGCTGAACATTGGAAGGCCCTAACCCTTGCGCACCGAACCAGGCTGGAAGACCTGCGAATGTGTGTGTATTCACCAGTCAGAGCACGCACTGCTGGCATGCATGCATTGCTGGCATGCATGCGTGGGTGTGGCCGTGGGCTCTCCGATGCGGAAGCCGAGAGAGCTGCATGCATGCGTGGGTTTGACATGCATGCATGCACAGTATGCGAGCGCGCGGCGAAGCATGCAAGCAGGTGTGCATGCATGCGAGGGTGCATGGCATGGGCTCGCGACTGGACCGCCCATGCGCCCATGCGCCCACCTCGCGGAACGTGAGGCTCGTGAGTCCAGCCAACGACGATGTGGTCAGCGGCTTCAGTGAGGCCACTGCGCTGGCCACGTTCTGCATGCCCAGCAGAGTCAGGTCGTGCACGCCGGGCCAGCGCAGCAGAGCACATTTGAGATCGTTTGCCCAGAATCCAGCCCGAGGGCTGGCCACGCGCACAACCGCGCCATCCGCAAGCTCTCGCATGGCGCTGCAGGTTGCCCGCAGCGCGGCCTCGCTGGGGGAGTCGAGCCACCGCCAAACCTCGAGGTGCAGATCACATGCCAGCAGGACCGTGTGTGCACTGTCACCGTCTCTCGCGTTGGCAGCACGCGCAGCCTCACAAGAATCCTGGAGGGTGGATCGGCGCGTCCTCATGGTCGTCGTTGAAAACACAATGGGAGCGCCTAAAACCTGAGTAAAAACACAAGGCGCGGCGCATGAGTGGTGCATGGGTTAGCATGGGGTTGCATGGGGTTGCTTGCCAGGGTCACCGGAAACGGCCAACGGTCCCCACCGTTGGCGTTGGCCGTTGACTGAGCCAATGGTGCCAACGCCAACGGGCCAATGGCGCCAACGGGGCGAAAAACGCGCTCGGAGGAAAGTGTGGATCGGAAAATTCGCGCGCTACGAGCCGTTACTGGCGATGGAGCGTGGCTGAAGAGCTCATGCAGAGCTGGGAGTAAAGTAGACACTCTGAGGAGGGCACTGGGAGCACTTGCATACCCAGGCATACATACACATCCAGTATGCACGCTTTCCTCGCCGCCAAGGTTGGAAGCGGGGAAGCGGGCGCGGGGAAGCGGGCGCAGTTCCACCGCGCGCGCCTCGTCGTTGACGGCGAGCGGGTGCCTGCACCTGCTTGCTAGATGGCATTCCCTCTGGGGGTGTTTTTGAAGGGGAGGTGGCGCCACACGCGTGCGGTGGCGGGTGCGGTGTGGTCGCTGAGTAGAGTGCTGCGGCGGGTGTGCTACTAGCCCCGCTTGCGGTGGTCTGGGGGAGGGCTTTTTGGTCCCTTCATGGTTTTATACCTTGGGTCCGCCCTCTGGCCATTTGAGGGGCTGGGTGTGCAGCCTGCACAGTGGTGCTGCTTGCTTGGCGCCCGCCACCAAGTGTGGATGGCGTTACCGTGGGCTACTTGTAGCTTGACCTTTTGTGGGCCTTGAGCCTTGTTTCTCTAAGTCCCACTGGAGCTTTGGAACCGTACGTGTGACCGCCAGAAGTGGATTGTAACCAAACATCATCATCCAGTGCTCAAGGGTGTTGCGTGTGGGTTGTGCTCAGTCCGTTTGTGTTATTTCCCATGCAAGCATCATCCCCAACACTCTGTGGCTGCTAAGATCCATGATATGAGCACTTAAACGCCACCGTTGGCTGACAGTTGGCTGAGCCAACGTTTTTTTTGCCGTTGGCGTTGGCACCGTTGGCGTTGGCTCCGTTGGCCCGTTGGCGGTGACCCTGTTGCGTGCATGCAGGCCAGGGGTACACATGCCAGCGATGCGTGGTGCACGGGGTGCGCGCACGCTGACAGCCTGTCTGTGCACGCATTGCGGCTCCGCCGCCTACAGAGTGCCCAGACATGAGCATGGCATGGCACGCCAGAGCGCAGGTAGGTTGCAAGGGACGCCAAAACTCGCGTATCTGCGTCAGCCACGGAGGCCAATCCCGATCGTCCGTCGTGGATGTACCTACTTGCAGCAATGGCGAGGGCTACGTTCGACAACGTTCGTGGGACGTCGCCAAAACTTAACCCTATAAGGGGTTGGTGGCTGCATCCGGTCGCAAGCCGGCGGCCTGCCCCGCACACCGTTATTGCCCCACTTCTGGGGTGAGCACGCGAGCCTATGGAGCGCGTGCGCATGTGCCAGTGGTTCCTTGTACACTTCAGGCCCGGGTGAAGGCGCTCCCGTCGTGTTATGCTCGACGTGTCGTACGACGATGATGCCAGCCAGAACGGAATACAGCAAACGCTACCTCACGAGCACCCTGGCAGACCAGAGAGTAGAGATGCGGATTATGTCTTGTACATCCCCAGTAGAAGTTGGGGGCTACCCAGGGGTTCATGTCACCATGTGACTCGCTCCCTCTCTCTATGTATATATGCGCGCCCGCCGCCATGTCAGTCGCACATGTCTCGTGTGCCTGTCATGTGACCGTCATCCTTGTCCTTGTCGCCGCCGACTTAGGGAGCCCGCCGCACGAGACAGCCCCCTCAATACCACGCCCGATGGAACTGTAAACTGGAACCTCCACCCACGCCCCGGGTCGTCCGGCGCGCACATATAGACCTGTAAAACCTGGAACCATACAGTCACCACCCGGCGGCACCTGGAACACAGAGCCGCGCCTGGCTTACCCCTCTCACAACCCCTTCGAATGGTAGCTAGCCTCGTTAGGCAGCTCCTCCCTCAATCCCACGCCCCGAGGGTGCGTGCTGCATACTGTAAACTGTAGACCTGGAGCCTTGCCGCCGCCGCCGCCACCACGGCGGCAGCTCACTGCGGCTTGAGGGAACTGAGCCCGCCGTCGACGCCCAGCACCTGGCGAGCAGCCACGACCAAGGGCAGGCGTCAGAGAGTGCGGGGGTGCGTGTGCGCGTGCTCTGCGTGCAGTTTATTTTTTATTTTCAGGAAATTTAATTCATTGTTCCACAGCTGGATTTTTCATTGACCTCGTTGACTGTTGACCTCACGTTACCGTTTGTCCTCCTACATAGGTGATTTGAAGGCTCTTGATGAGCTGTATCTGGAAGGCTCGTCAGACTAACAATCCACTGAATGGATTGAGCTGTGTTCCAGGTCAAAGTACAGCCGGAATACAGCCAAATGGCCGTGGACAGCCGAAAAGGAAATCACTGTCTGCGCGTGTTGGCCTGCATGCTTGCAAGCCATCAGCAGCCAGCCACCTGTTGGTGGTGGTCGTCGTCGTTGTCGACAGCTCAACACAACGGGAGCGCCTAGACCCTGAGTAAAAACACAAGACCCAAAAAGGCTACAGCCAGCAAGGCGATGACACACAGCCCCCCAGCACAGTCCCCCGTTGTGACTAACTGTAGAGAACTACTACCCCACACGGTTCTGAGAGCCAGCCACCTATTGGTAGTGCTCGGGCGGTTTGCGGTTTTAAAGTTTACAGTACGCATCCTCGGGGCGTGGGGCCTTATGAGGCTAGCTACCACAGTGCTCGGGCGTTTCACACCGAGCAAAGTGAAGACGCTGACTGATCCTAGGTGCGTCACATAAAACCACAGTCACATAAGACCACAGTCACATAAAAACTTCTCTTGAAACCCGTCTTCGTAACCTAGCCAGGTGCGCTGCAGCCATCACCAGTCAGTGTGCATGCCCGCATGCGCGCTGTGCGTGACAACCCCACCGCACCTGCCCGGTGATGAAGTAGTTGGAGGGCACCATGAGGAACTCCAGTGCGTCCGCACCCTCAAATCCTCCCAGGCTCCTCGACTCGCACCCAGGCCCCGCCTAGCGACCCACCACCACACACCCTAGCGACCCATTAGCACAGTTTGAAGGCACCATGGAGACCCCCCCCCCTGGTACGCGTTCTGCACACACACCTGCCCGGTGATGAAGCAGTTGGAGGGCGCCACGCCCCCCTCCCCCTCCCCCAAGTGGCTACCAACCACCCTTACGATGTATGGATACTATATAGTTCCCTGGTAGGTTCTGCCAAGTAGAACCCTACCGTAGTACCGTTTTGCCTTGCCGATTAAATCATTCGGAAACGTCGCGGCAAGGCCGATTTTTTTTTAAAGATTGCCGAAAAGTAAAAAAACGCCAAAAGTGACGTCAAAACGGGAAAAAATCCCCCCCAAATCTCGCGGCAAGGCACCTAAATTCTAAACAATTACCCCCTTCATAAAAGTGGCGGAAAGGCAAAGCGGTCTTACGGTAGTTCTGCGCACCTGCCCAGTGATGAAGCAGTTGGAGGGGGCCATGAGGAACTCAAGCGCAGCTGCGACCTCGTCCGCCTCGCCGATGCGGCGCAGCGCGTGCATCGACTCGGACGCCTATAGGTGGCGAGTTTAGGGTTTGGGGGCAAGGGTTTAGGGCTCAACGGGAGGCGCACTGATAATCAGTGACAGGGTGGCAGGCCGATGCGGCGCAGCGCGTGCATCGACTCAGACGCCTGTCGGTAGCGATGATCAAGGCTTAAGGGTTTGGGGTTTTGGGTTTAGGGTTCAGGGTTAAGGGTTAAGGCTAGGCTGAACGCGGGTGCTATCGACTCGGACGCCTGTCGGTGGCGGTGTTCAAGGGTTGAGGGTTCAGGTTTTAGGGTTTGGGTTAAGGGTTAAGGGTTTAGGGCTCAACGGGGGGCGTGCTGGTAATCAGAGGCAGGGTGGCAGGCCAATGCGGCGCAGCGCGTGCATCGACTCGGACCTGTTGTTGGCGGTGACCAAACACGGGGGCGCACGCGTGACGGGGGATCAGGGGCGGGGTAGCAAATGCGGCGCAGCACGTGCATTGCCTCGGATGCATGTTGTTGGCAGTGATCAAACAGGGATCAAACATTCTTGAAATCAGGGGCGGGGTGGCCAATGCGGTGCAAGTGCATGCATCGCCTCGGACGCCTGTCATTGGCGGTGCTCTAACAGGGATAGAACATGCTGGAATGTGCTGGAAATCAGGGGCGGGATGGCGGGCAAGGTCAGCACGGTGTTTGAACAGGGGGGGAGGGGGAGGCACGCGTGCTGGGAACCAGTCCCCTTGATGCGTGCGCGCATAAAACAACACGCACACGCATGCACAGCCTCGCAAGCGCCCATCGCCTGATGCTGGCAGTGTTTGCACACAGAGGGCGTGGGTGGGTGGGTGCAGGAAGTCGGTCTCTTTGATGCGTCAACAGTGACAGTAACATCGGCTTTCCAGCGAAGACTCCCTTCTTGTCCTAGTACCGCCGCCTAGACCCAAGTCCAGTTCTGGCCCATAAAACTTAATGCGTACATGCATTCGGCCGTGCGGAGTGTGTGTGGGGGGGCACTGATTGGCGGGGGAGGGGGGGGGGCTTTCAGCCACTGAGGCCTCGTATCATGGTGCAGCAGTGTTTTCATTCACGCCCCCGCAGTCCCTGCAGCCCGCAGCTGTAGGGAGGAACTGGGGAAATCGGGAGTGAAAAACACTGCCTCGCCTTCAGTGCCCCAGGGTTGCCTGTGATGCGCTCCGACAGCGGCGTGCGCGTGAGCCCCAGCGCGACGCATGCACACAAACAGGCTCGCATACACATGCTGGATCGTGCATGCTTGTGCTGCCTGCTGTACGTGCACGGCCACCCTGCCTGCACATCTCGTCCCTCAAGTGTGGGCCTGCTGCGCATGCTGCGCATGCTGCGCCATGCACACGGGGGGCTTGGAGGGGAGGGGGGGGGGGGCTTGCCGCCACTAAAGCCTCGTGTCGTGGTGCAGCATGCCTTGAGAAGGCCTCTCAAAAACACTTGCCTTGAGTGCCCCAGGGCTGCCGGTGATGCGCGCCGACAGCGGCGTGCGAGCGAGGCCCGGCGCGACGCATGCACGCAAACGCGCGCGCTTACACATGCTGGACCGCGCATGTTTGGGCTGCCTGATGTACGTGCACGGCCACCCTGCCCCTCCGTCCCTCAAGTGAGGGCCTGCTGCGCATGCTGTGCCATGCTCACGGGGGGGGGGGGGGGGGGGGGGGGGGGCTTGCCGCCACTAAAGCCTCGTGTCGTGGTGCAGCATGCCTTGAGAAGGCCCCTCAAAAACACTTGCCTTGAGTGCCCCAGGGCTTCCGGTGATGCGCGCCGACAGCGGCGTGCGCGTGAGCCCCGGCGCGACGCAGTTCACGCGGATGTTCTTGGGCGCGTAGGTGGCGGCGGCGCTGAGCGCGAGGCCCTGCGTGTGTGTGTGTGTGTGTGTGTGCGAGTGTGCGCGCGTGTGTGCGTGTGTGTGCGCGTGTGTGTGTGTGAGTCAGACTAACGATCGTCTCCCTCTCTCCCTCTCTGTCAGAGATGCAGGACATGTTCGGCAAGATGGGGGGTCTTGTGACCCATAACCAGCCCGATGCAGGATCGCTTTGACCTTGTGACGTGAAAGAAAGTGTGGAAGTCATCGATTTCACACTTTCCACACAAAAGCACGGCACCAAACAACCTCCCATGCGGGGCCTGCACGTCTGCTTTGGCCGCCACGACTGCCCCACCCACGAAGCGGCAAACTATACGGCACCAAGCAGCCACCCAGCCCTGACCCAGCCCGTTGATTACTAAAAAAAGAGCGCACGCTGGCACACAACCTCCGGCTGCTTTGTTTCAACAAACCAGGCACAAAGCCAGGCTGCATGCCCGCCCTGCAGTGATTTCCCTGCGAGCCGTATACCGCTCCGAGCCGGATTTCCCATTTCCCAGAAAACCACCCCACACGGAGTGGGAGAGGGCGTAGAGCGGTGCGTTGGAAAGCTCGTGCCGAGAACAGCACAATGGCATGCGTTGCATGAATACCCGCTGTGTATTGTGCCTGGTATGAGCGGTCAAAGTTGCTGGAGCCGGTAAAAAACAATTACTAAAATCCTTCCCAGGGACCACTGCCGCCCTGGCCGCCGTAATCGCCTCGTGGAGCAGGTAAACTATACGACACCAAGCAGCGACCCAATCTGCTGATTACTAAAAAATCGCGCACGCTGGCACAGAATCTCCGGCTTCTTTAAGATCCCCGGCTTCTTCGTTTCAACCAACCAGGCACAAAGCCAGGCCGCACCTGAACGCCCGCCTTGGCCGCTGCGATCGCCTCGTGGTTTGGGATGCCGTGGCGCGCAACTGTGCGGGGGGGGGGAGGCAGTGTGTGTGTGGGGGGGGCGGGGGCAGTGTGTGTGTGTGGGAGGGGGGGGGGACGCATGTGTGTGTGTGTGTGTGCGTGTGTGGAGTATCTGAATATAACGAGGCTGGCACCAGGTACGATTGCCGCTCGGGATGCCGAGGCGCGCGACTGTGCGTGTGTGTGTTTGGGGGGGGCAGTGTGTGTGTGCTGTGTGTGTGTGTGGTGGTGGCGGGGCAGTGAGTGTGTGTTGTGTGTGTGTAAGGGGTGGGGTGGGTGGGTGGGGGGAGGGCAGTGAGTGTGTGTCGTGTGACTGTGCGTGTGTGTGGTGGGGGGAGGGGGGGGTAGTGAGTGAGTGTCGTGTGTCGTGTGTTCGTGTGGGGGGCAGTGAGTGTGTGTTGTGTGTGTGTGTGCGTGTGTGTGTATGTGTGTGAAGTATGTGAGTATAACGAGTGGCACCAGGTACAATTGCCGATCGGGATGTTGTGGCGTGCAACTGTGCGTGTGTGTGGGGAGGCAGTGAGTGTGTCGTGTGTGTGCAGGGGGGGGGGCAGTGTGTGTGTGGGGGGGGGGGCAGTGAGTGTGTGTCGTGTGTATGTGGTGGGGGGGGGGGGCAGTGAGTGTGTGTTGTGTGTGTGTGTGATGGGGTGGGGGGGGGTGGCAGTGAGTGTATGTTGTGTGCGTGGAGGGTGGGGTGGGGTGGCAGTGAGTGTGTGCTGTGTGTGTGTGTGTGTGCTGTGTGTGTGTGTGTGTGTGTGGCATGTAATGGAATATAAATACGCACATCTGAGTAATACAACGCAATCTTGTTCCGGAGGAGCTCATGCAATGCAGGAGGAGCTCATGCAGGAGGAGCTAATGCTCCTCTACCTGCTGAAGAGCAGAACACGACGGAGCCTCCGCCCGAGGGCATCATGCGCTTGACCGCTGACCGGAGGATGTAGAAGCATGAGTTGAGGTTGAGGCGCACAACCTGGGGATGGTGTGTGTGTGAGGGGGGTGCGTGTGTGCATGTGTGTGTGTGTGCGTGTGCATGTGTGTGTGCATGTGTGTGTGCGTGTACCCCTGACACGCTCCAAACTACACAGTCCAACTCTTCCCCACCGTCACCCACCCACAGTCGACCACCCACCCACGCTTTCACCCCCACATGGAGCTCGCCGTCCCATGCGCGCCATGCAGGCCCATGCACCCCCGCCCCATGCACCTCCCCAGCCCCCCCGCGCACGCTGACCCCATGCTGGCAATCCAGGCTGGCACTCCCTCCTCACCCCACCCACCCCCATCCGTGAGCGCACACGCGCACGCGCACTCCCCCCTAGCCTCCCACGCCTCCTCCGACCCCTCCCAACCCCCCTCCCTCTCCCCCCTCGCCTCGCACGCCTCCTCCGATCCCTCCCACGCCTCCTTTGATCCCCCCACGCCCCCCCTGATCCCTCCCACGCCTCCCTTGATCCTTCCCACGTCTCCTCCGATACCCCTGATGCCTCACCTGACCCCCCCGATGCCTCATCTGACCCCTCCCACGCCCCTTCCACCCCCCCCTTTCCCGTCTACTGAGCCCCTATCCCAGGCCCGCCTGCCTTCGTCCGTCGCCCATCGAGTTCATCGGTCCAAGGAGCTGATCCGACGTCCTCATGGCCTGCCCAACGAAAACTTAGTCTAGTAGGCTGCAGCCGAACGGATCTAGTAGTTGCGGCGACGTATATTATTATACATTGCACGACGGACAACCCCGACTATCGCCCATGGAATTAATCGGCCCATGGGGAGATGATACGCTGCGATTGAAGTTGAAGTTGTTTGGCTAGAGTGGCGACCCAAGTTGTAGTTGGTTGGCCAGAGTGGCAACCCTAGTTGAAGTTGGTTGGCCAGAGTGGCAGCCCCCCCCAGACCCCCCCAAACCAAGGATACTATCCACTCGATTCAGGCGCTGGTCGGTCACCCGCTATTCGAAAGACATCCCAGTGCACGGGTCAGACTTCGTAACAATTGCCGGGGTGTATTGCTGTTAGTAGAACAGGCATTGCCGGTGCATGCGGACGGCCTCATGTAACGCTTGGTTGGTTGGTTGGTTGGTTGTGTGCGTGTGTGTGCGTGTGCGTACGTGTGTGTGTGTGTGTGTGTGTGTAGTGCAAGTACAGACATCTTCGCAAAGGCAGCTTCCGGTCAACACTCGAAAAAATATCACAAGCACGCACACCTCGTCAAAATCCTCGTCAGTCGTTGCGTGCGCGCTCTTCAGCACAATCAACCCAACGCAATCATGCTCCTACCAGCGCCCCACGCACACAAGGCTCCTCACACCGCTGGATGCAAACATTCCATTCCATTCCATTCCATAATGTTACACGACTGCAACAGCACTACCCGTACTTAAGTACTGGCAATGTTCCAGAGGTCAAAAGGCACATGTGTGTCGTTCTACAGCGGGGGACCAATCAGCGCTAAGAGGGGTACATCACATGGCGGGGGGGGGGGGGCCACTCGGGCCAACCAGCTTCAACTTTCAACTTCATTCAACCTCAATCGCGGCGTATCATCCCCCCATGGGCTGATTAATTCCATGGGGCGATAGTCGGGGGTAGGCAGGCCTGGACGTCGGATCAGCTCCTCGATGGGGCGACGGACGAGCGTAGGCGGGCCTGGGATAGGGGGCGGCGGCGGATCATCTCCATGAGCCAACGAACTCGATGGGGCGATGATGAACGTAGGCAGGGGCGCAGGGATGGGGCGGCGGATCATCTCCATGGGCCTCTGAACTCCATGGGGGGATGATGTAGGTAGGCAGGGGGCGGAGGCAGGGGCGAGGGAGGAGAGGCTGGGGCGTGGGGGGTGGTGAGGCGGATCATCTCCATGGGCCTGTGAAGTCCATGGGGCGATGATGTAGGTAGGCAGGGGGTGGAGGCAGGGGCAAGGGAGGAAAGGCTGGGGGGAGGGGGGGGGGAGGGAGGGCCAGCATGGGGTCGGCGCGCGTGAGGGCGCATAGGCGGGAGGCGCATGGGGCAGGGGTGCATGGGCCTGCATGGCGCGCACACGGGACGGCAAGCTCCATGTGGGGGTGGAGCGTGGGCGGGTAGTCGACTGTGTGGTGGTGAAGGTGGGGGATAGGTGGACTGTGTAGTTTGGAGCGTGTCAGTGGGAGTGCAGGGTGCTGAAGGGAGGGGCATGGCGATGTGAGGTTCTCTGTGGATGCACACACACACCAACACACACACACACACCCACACGCACCCCCCCACACCCCAGCCACCCCCACCCCCCCACCCACCCCCCCACACACAAGCACACACCTTATCAAACTCTTCGTCCGACGTGGTGTGCGCGCTCTTCAGCACAATCGACCCGACGCAGTTGGCGACAGAATCGATGCGCCCGTACGCAGTTACTGCACCAGCGATGGCAGCCTCAACCTGTTGTGGTTTTTTTTTTTTGTGTCTGTGTGTGTGTGTGTGTGTGTGTGCACCGCACCCTGTACAGGCGCGTGTGTGTGTGTGTGTGTGTGTGTGTGTGTGTGTGCGTGTGTGTGTGTGTGCCGCAGTTGGCAACCGAATCGATGCGTCCGTCCGTACGCAGTGACTGCATCGGCGATGACAGCCTCCACCTGGTGTGTGTGTGTGTGTGTGTGTGTGTGTGTGTGTGTGTGTGTGTGTGTGCGTGTGGACTGCATACTGTGCAGGTGTGTATGTGTGTGTATGTGTGCATGTGTGTGTGTGCATGTGTGTGTGTGTGTGTGTGTGTCACAGTTGGCGACCGCACCGGTGATGGCAGCCTCCACCTTGCGTGTGTGTGTACGTGTGCGTGTGCGTGCATGTGCGTGTGCGCGTGTGCGTGTGCGTGTGCGTGTGTGTGTGTGTGTGTGTGTGTTTGTGTGCGTGTGCATGTGTGCATGTGTGCGTGTGTGTGAATGTGTGCGTGTGTGCACTGTACACTGTGTCTGTGTGTCTGTGTGTGTGTGTGTCTGTGTCTGTGTCTGTGTCTGTGTCTGTGTCTGTGTCTGTGTCTGTGTCTGTGTCTGTGTCTGTGTCTGTGTCTGTGTCTGTGTGTCTGTGTCTGTGTCTGTGTCTGTGACTGTGTGCCTGTGCCTGTGCCTGTGCCTGTGCCTGTGCCTGTGCCTGTGCCTGTGCCTGTGCCTGTGCCTGTGCCTGTGCCTGTGCCTGTGCCTGTGCCTGTGCCTGTGCCTGTGCCTGTGCCTGTGCCTGTGCCTGTGCCTGTGCCTGTGCCTGTGCCTGTGCCTGTTGCTGTGCCTGTGCCTGTGCCTGTGCCTGTGCCTGTGCCTGTGCCTGTGCCTGTGCCTGTGCCTGTGCCTGTGCCTGTGCCTGTGCCTGTGCCTGTGCCTGTGCCTGTGCCTGTGCCTGTGCCTGTGCCTGTGCCTGTGCCTGTGCCTGTGCCTGTGCCTGTGCCTGTGCCTGTGCCTGTGCCTGTGCCTGTGCCTGTGCCTGTGCCTGTGCCTGTGCCTGTGCCTGTGCCTGTGCCTGTGCCTGTGCCTGGGCCTGTGCCTGTGCCTGGGCCTGTGCCTGTGCCTGTGCCTGTGCCTGTGCCTGTGCCTGTGCCTGTGCCTGTGCCTGTGTCTGTGCCTGTGCCTGTGCCTGTGCCTGTGCCTGTGCCTGTGCCTGTGCCTGTGCCCTGTGCCTGTGCCTGTGCCTGTGCCTGTGCCTGTGCCTGTGCCTGTGCGTTTGCCTGTGCCTGTGCCTGTGCCTGTGCCTGTGCCTGTGCCTGTGCCTGTGCCTGTGCCTGTGCCTGTGCCTGTGCCTGTGCCTGTGCCTGTGTCTGTGCTGTGTCTGTGTCTGTGTCTGTGTCTGTGTCTGTGTGTCTGTGTCTGTGTCTGTGTGTCTGTGTCTGTGTCTGTGTCTGTGTCTGTGTCTGTGTCTGTGTCTGTGTCTGTGTCTGTGTCTGTGTCTGTGTCTGTGTCTGTGTCTGTGTCTGTGTCTGTGTCTGTGTCTGTGTCTGTGTCTGTGTCTGTGTCTGTGTCTGTGTCTGTGTCTGTGTCTGTGTCTGTGTCTGTGTCTGTGTCTGTGTCTGTGTCTGTGTCTGTGTCTGTGTCTGTGTCTGTGTCTGTGTCTGTGTCTGTTGAGTGCCTGCCCCCCCAACTCCTTAGCGTGGGTCGCGTCGGCCATGAGCACAGTGGCATCAGCATGCGTGTGTGCATGCGTGTGTGTGTGTGTGTGTGTGTGTGTGCGCGTGTGTGTGTGTGCATGTGTGTGAGCGTGTGTGCATGTGTGTGTGCACATGTGTATGCGCATATGTGTGTGTGTGTGTGCGTGTGTGCCTGTCACCCCACCTCCTTAGCATCAGTCACGTCGGCCATGAGCGAAAAGGCATCAGCATGCATGCGTGTGTGCATGCGTGTGCGTGTGTGTGTGTGTGTGTGTGTGTGCACGTGTGTGCATGCATGTGTGTGCGTGCATGTGTGTGTGTGTGTGTGTGTGTGTGTGCCTGCCACCCCACCTCCTTCGCATCAGTCACGTCGGCCATCAGCGACGTGGCATCAGCATACGTGCATGCGTGCATGTGTGTTTGTGTGTGTGTGTGTGTGCATGTGTGTGTGTGCATGTGTGTGTGCACGTGTGTGTGTGCGTGTGTGTGTGTGTGTGTGTGTGCCGTGTGCGCGCCATGCAGGCCCATGCACCCCCGCCCCATGCGCCTCCCGCCCATGCGCCCTCACGCGCGCCGACCCCATGCTGGCCCTCCCTCCCCCCCCCCTCCCCCCAGCCTTTCCTCCCTTGCCCCTGCCTCCACCCCCTGCCTACCTACATCATCGCCCCATGGACTTCACAGGCCCATGGAGATGATCCGCCTCACCTCCCCCCACGCCCCAGCCTCTCCTCCCTCGCCCCTGCCTCCGCCCCCTGCCTACCTACATCATCGCCCCATGGAGTTCAGAGGCCCACGGAGATGATCCGCCGCCCCATCCCTGCGCCCCTGCCTACGTTCATCATCGCCCCATCGAGTTCGTTGGCTCATGGAGATGATCCGCCGCCGCCCCCTATTCCAGGCCCGCCTACGCTCGCCCGTCGCCCCATCGAGGAGCTGATCCGACGTCCTCTAGGCCTGCCTACCCCCAACTATCGCCCCATGGAATTAATCAGCCAATGGGGGGATGATACGCCGCGATTGAGGTTGAATGAAGTTGAAAGTTGAAGTTGGTTGGCCCGAGTGGCACCCCCCCCCCGCCATGTGATGTACCCCTCTTAGCGCTGATTGGTCCCCCGCTGTAGAACGACACACATGTGCCTTTTGACCTCTGGAACATTGCCAGTACTTAAGTACGGGTAGTGCTGTTGCAGTCGTGAAACATTATGGAATGGAATGGAGTGTGTGTGTGTGTGTGTGCGTGCCTCATAGCAATGAGTGGTCACCCGCTACTGACAGACGCCCGTATGCAGACCTCTGGAACAATATCGCTGTTATCTTTGTAACAATCTTGAATGAAATGTGCGTGCCTGCAACCCACCTCCTTAGCATCAGTCACGTCGGCCATGAGCGCAGTGGCATCAGCGCCCGGCGGGAGGCTGCCCCGGAGTGTGTCCAGCTTTGCAGCATCTCGCGCGACGAGCACCAGCTGTGTGTGTGTGTGTGTGTGTGTGTGCCTGGTGGCAAGATACCACAAGAAGCAGCTGCGTGTGTGTGTGTGTGTGTGTGTGTGTTTGTGCCCGGCGGGAGGCTGCCCCCGAGTGTGTCCAGCTTTGCAGCATCTCGCGCGACGAGGACCAGCTGCATGCGTGTGTGTGTGTGTGCGTGTGAGTGAGTGTGTGTGTGTGTGTGTGTGTGTGTGTGTGTGTGTGTGTGTGCGTGCGTGTGTGAGTGTGTGTGTGTTTGTGCATGTGTGTGTGTGTTATGTGTGTGTTCTCTCTCTCCCTCCCTCCCTCTCTATCCATATCCCTATCCCTATATCTCTATCTCTATCTCTACCTCTGTCTCTATCTCTATCTCTATCTCTATACCTCTATCTCTTTCTCTACCTTAACCTCTATATATATATGGTCACCCACACCGAAGTTAGCCACATAAGTGTCACAAAGTCATCCCATGGAAATTTAAACTTTAGGGGCGCCGTTCTCTGCCTAGGAGGTGTGTCCGGAACTCATTCCACAGCCCAGAGCTTGCATTGTGTACCATTCAGTTCGTGTTCTAGCGGCGTCGCGTGTGGTTGCGTGTGCGTGCGTCCAGACGCCGATATGTACCGAACCGAAGCTAGGTCATGACGATGGTTCAGTACATTCCAGTGTCTGGACGCACGCAGACGCAACGCCACGCAATGCCCGTCGAACACGAACGAAATTGTACACAACGAAAGCTCTGGGCTGCGACAGTTCTCCCGGAGCAGTTTCCTGGCGGTGAAGCCATCGATCCAAAGTTCAGAATGTTCACACACCATGGGCGTCACGCAGACAAGATCGCGCGCTTCGCCAGTCGAAGGCAACCTTGATGGTATACGTGGCAAGGTCGCGGCGCTGGAATCAGGTCCATGCATGGACCCTGGGCCGCGCATGGCAGCCGGAAAGTTCCATGCGCCCATGCAGTGGGGGCGCCGCTCCCCTAGCGCGCACGCCCACGCCTCTCCCCAGGTCCCGCGACGGCGCCACAAGCCTACTATCGTCCCAACACACATCTTGGGTGCCGCGGGTGGCGGCGGGGCGGCCTGAGAGGGCCGGTTGGACGTTTTCGGAAATGTCCGACTTGTGTGACTTCGGTGGGGGTGGCCATATCTCCCTCTATATATATATATCCATCTCCATCTCTCTCTATGTCTCTCTCTCTCCCTCCCTCTCTCTCTCTCTCCCTCTCCCTCTCCCTCCCTGTCTCTCTCTCTCTCTCTCTCTCTTTCTCTCTCTCTCTCTCTATATATATATATATGGCCACCCCCACCCAAGTTGGCCTCACAAGTCAAGGACATTTCCGAAAACGCCCAAACGGCCTCCCAACGACGCCCCGCCGCCACCCGCGGCACCCAAGATGTGTGTTCGGGATGATATTAGGCTTGTGGGGCCGTCGCGGGGCCTGGGGAGAGGCGGGGGCGTGCGCGCTGTGGGAGGGGCGCCCCCACTGCATGGGCGCATGCAACTTTCCGGCCACCATGCGCGGCCAAAACTGCATGCCCGGACCTAATTCCAGCGCCGCGAGCCTGCTACGCATACCAATAAGGTTGCCTTCGAGCGCCGAAGCGCGTGGTCTCGTCCGCGTGACGCCCATGGTGTGTGAAAATTCCAAACTTCGGAGGCGTTGTTCTCGGCCTAGGAGGCACCCCCCTGACCTCATTTCACAGCTAAGAGCTTGCAAAGTGTACCATTTAGTTCGTGTTTGAAGGGCGTCGCGTGAAGTTGTGTGTGTGCGCGTCCATACGCCGAAAAGTGCTGCCTCACTTGAAATCACACCAAGTGAGGCGGCACATTTCGGCGTCTGGACGCGCGCACAAACAACGTCATGCAACGCCCGTCAAACACGAACTAAATGGTACACTTTTCAAGCTCGGGGCTGTGGAATGAGGTCCGGGAATGCCCCCTGGGCCGAGAACGACGTCTCTTAAGTTTGTGTCTCCATGCAATGTCCGACTTTGTGACACTTATGAGGCCAACTTGGGTCACAGTCCCCATGGCCACTTCCGCGAGGGTGCCCACCGATTTGTTTGCATGCCACCGTTCTGAACATTACTTAGGACCTTGCCACGCGGCGGGAGGTCCGTGGGCGCTCTCCAGGGTGTCAATCTCCGGCAGCCCGCTTTAAAGCTGAAAACGGCCGACACGCCGATGCAGGCACGCTGCGCATCCCCCGACCGATTGGTCATCGAGGTTATACTGGGAACTCGTCCATCGAGGTTTTAGGCGTGCGCGGCACAGGAGGATGCTCCTGAATCGACTTGTGTGGGGGTGCAGCAGCTCAACACGCAGGGCCAAATTACCGAGGGTGTCCAAAAATTCAACTGAATCAAATCGTTCTAAACATTAAATCATGCAGGAATTCCCGGCGGCAGGTTGCTGGGCGCATGCAAACTCCTCATGCAGCCCGTGCCGTGGCCGTCGCATGGGGGGCGTTACGACCATGCAGCAGCGCCTCGCGCCTCCGCGACACCCGGCGACTGACGGGTCATCATTGTGGCTATACTAGGGACACGCCCACGGCTTTTTTACTGCACGGGAGCACGTTTGGGGGTAGGGTGCCCCCAAAGTGTGTTCACAAAAGTGTGTCCACACAAGTCAAAATCCTCGAGGGTGTCAATACATTTTAATTTTTTTCCCACTTCCTGTGCATCTCAGGAAGGTCCCTGCAAAGTTGCGCATGCAGACTCGCGTGCAAACTACCTCAAACAACATCAACCGTCCAAACTGTGTGTGGCAGTGGCTGTATGGGGACTGTGAACTTGGGTGGGGGTGGCCATATATATATATATATATATATATATATATATATATACAGTTACAGTTACATGGCATTCCAGCTAAGACAACACTAGTCCTAGTGCCACCGCCCTGTGAAGGACGATAGCCACCAGCCGGTTACCTGCCGTCTTGACTACCGCTCCCGCCGGCTAGTTTAGACCCAACATGGAGTTGGACAACCATGCACCATGCCAGGCGGGGACTTTTCTGCTTCAGCGCCGCCAGTTGGCACAGCCGGCGTGGTTGGCCTCAAAGGCCAGGAGGAGGACAGTCCTTTCCTATACGCTCCTTGCCAGACATGTCCCTCAGGGACTTGTTTGGGTCTAAACTAGCCGGCGGGAGCGGTAGTCTAGACGGCAGGTAACCGGCTGGTGGCTATCGTCCTTCACAGGGCGGTGGCACTAGGACTAGTGTTGTCTTAGCTGGAATGCCATGTAACTGTAACTGTAACTATATATATATATATCAGGGGGGGGCACGGGGGGGGAGCAGGAAAGTTAGGAAAAGACATCATGTCAAATAACTTCGAATTTTCACACCGGACCGGCGCCATGCCCTTCCCCTCCCTAGATGAGGGAGAACTCCACTCTAAATCAAATGGGAAATTGGGAGGGGGGGGGGGGCTGGACCATTTCTCATAAATTTTATGTAACTTTTTATTCTGACATCCGTGCGACACGAGAGTCGGTGAGCTGGATTCCTCTCGTCAAGAGGAGTCCAAATCCACCCTCAGACCCCCCACACACCCAGTAGATAGTGCAGTGGTGTGGGGGTGTGAGAGGGTCCACACTGGGCGATTGGTGTGGACCACTGGTTCACACCCCCTCGGAGCCAGAATGTTCTGCAAACCTCCGATTGGAATAGGGAAAGAAGCAATGGATTTATCTCACGACAGGGATGCCAAATCCATTGTCATTCATGTGGTTCAATAGTGAGGAGGGTGTGGAAAGGGCCTCGGTGTGTGAGGCTGCACCAGGGCGTGTGGCCGTCTTCTGAGGCCACTTTCAGGAGTAGGACTGGGCTCTGCAGCCTCCCAAATGGTGCGATGGAATGAGAACGACGTCACGAAGCTGCCCACCAAGTTTCAGCTCCAGCAGATAAGGTCTGGGTGTACGGGGGGGGGGATCCAGGCCCGTTTTGAAAATAAGTCAACATGAGGTCTGAGAAAAACTATTCTCCCTCCCCCCCTGATCTATGTATAGAGAGACAGCGATATATATCTCTACCCAGGTTGAAGCTGCCATATCCGGTGCGGCAACTACTGCGTAGGGGCCGCATCGATTCGGTCGCCAGCTGCGTCACACTTACACACACACACATACACACACTCACACGCAGAACCATCGGCTTTCCAGCAAGTTCATCGTATGTAGTCCTTGTTTAAGTGACGAACAAGTACTAGGTACATATTGTCGCCGTCGAAAGAATAACGCAACGGGAGCGCCTAGGCCCTAATCAACAAAAGGCCCAGAGAGTTCTTAGTACCTAGTAGTAAACGTACGCACACTCACACACACACACACACGCACGCACACACGGCATGCACACACAACAACCAGACACCCACACCCACACACGCGCGAGCACTCGCCTTTGCACCCGGCTGGATGGCAAGGCGCGCCGCGAGCGCTGAGCCGATGCCGCCAGTGGCACCGAACACGACATACACTGTGTGTGCGAGGGCAGTGTGCCAAAACAACCGTGAGGGTGGGGGGGTAGGGTGGGGGGAAGTTTCTCACAGTGTGTGTGTGTGTGTGTTGCACACGTAACGCGGGAAAGCGCAGGGGCTGTGTGTTGTGCCGTCAACACCCCAACCACGTGCACTACACTGCACTGCATGGCTGCTCCTACCAAGTAGTCCCTCTGGAGGGACTGGTAGCGCACATGTGGGTGCTGCACCTACCGCATGCATGCAGGCCACAAACACAGACAGTGGACATCCCACTACAGCAACACACAGCGCACCAATCTCAGCGCCCCACTCTAACCTGGCGAGCTGGATGGCGCATCGGAAGCGAAGGCGCGCAGCGGGGTGGCTTGACAACCTCGGGATGCCTGCCTGCCACACACCATCGAGGGCGAGGATCGCGCAACCACGCCCAAGATGCTCTTTGATGCGGCGCTGATCATGGCTGAGAGTTGTTGGTTCGGATTGGGTGAGATCGAGCAATGAAGAGCCCAGACGATTTGTTGAATCTTTACCCCACACAAATGGGAAACACACTTTGTGCCTCACGCCTCACACATTCTTTGCCTTGCACAGAGTTATACATCAAACTCGCTGCGACCACAGGCACTGGGCGCCGAGCAGACGGCCCAGTGGAATAGGCTCACTAAATCATAATCAAAGGATCCGAGGAATGGAGGCAGGAGGCGCAGCGAGAAGCGCAGCGGGAGGCGCAGCGAGGTGCGCATGTGGAAGCCGCAGGGCACACTGGGACGCTATCTTGGGACACTGCATTCCACCACCTGCATTCCACCTGCCTGCACACACATGCATGCAGCACCTTGTAAGCATAGGGAGCTGTAGAGTAGATGCGCACACACACACACACACACCACACACACGCACACACACACACACACACACACGCACGCGCACGCGCGCACACACACACACTCACACACATACATACACGCACACACACATGCACGCACTCATGCGCGGCGGCGTGTGTGCACACACACACGCACGTACGCGCGCACACACACACGCACGCACACCCGACCTGACCCGCGCCCTCCACCTGCGCCCAAGTCGTGCCCCCGGCGCCGAGTGGCCAGCTGCAGGCGCCTCCTCCAGCAGGGCCGGCAACCGACCATCTGGTGCATGCTGCCAGAGTAGTGGCAAGATGGCAGGGGACGGGGTCAAGCTCTCCCGCTGCTCAGGGTGAAAGAATGCGCACTACTGCAGCAGGTGCGCTGCGCGTGCGGGTGTGTGTGTGGGGGGGGGGTATGGGCACCAACGCTACCGTGGATTGTGAGCTCACCATCGTTACTGACGACACGCAGCACCAGCAGCAGCACCAGCACCAGCACCAGCAGCAACAACTCGCAACATCAGCAACAACTCACAGCAGCAACACCACGCAACAACAGCAACAAGCAGAAGCAGCAGCAGCAACAACTCGCGCCATACCTTGGCCCTGGCACGCAGGGAGTGCCAGGTGTATGCATGGAGCCAGGGTGGGCACAAGCAGGCGTGTAAGAAGAGCGCCGAGATGACGGCGACATGGGCCAACACCCCCATCCCCGAGATGTCCGCGGCGTACTTGCGGTGGTTGAAGAAGAGTCGCCCCATCATCGTGTGCGCGGCGATCAGAGCCCTCACTCGACCCGGCGGGAGGAGCAATGCTCACGACACACACGCTGGTGCTCAAACTGAACTACGACACCAGCATGCCTCTGGCCTTCACGATGAGAGCTGCGGCGGGAAAGTGTGAAATTTGCGATTTTCGCCTTTTTTGCAACAGAAACGGCAAAAATGCCAAAATAAGCAACTCAGAATTTTCGCTTGTGGCCAGGCGGCAGGGTTACAGATTGTTCACGTACGCGTCCGGAGGACCCCGGGGCGTGAGTGAAGGCCAACACGTCTATGGGAGCTCTGCTAGGAGAGCCCACAAGGCCACGCAGCGCGCCAGCCTACCAGGTAGAGCTGCGGGCGGGCAAGTGCTCAGCCGGTTGTAGAGCTCTACACGTGCGCAGCCAGAAGGGCCGGGGGGGACGTGAGTCAAGAGGCCTCGGTCAAGAAGTCTAGGGGGCGATTGCTGCTGGGGGGGTACAGTTTCCTTGCACTCATTTTATACAGTTTCCTTGCACTGTTTCTGTTTCACCGTCACAAAGCTGTTTTTTAAATTTCCTATTCATCCACACCATTTTTTGGAGGTAGGTCATGGATTCGCTTCAATGTCATACGTTCGATTAACAGAAGAGCGCGCCCTGCCCGAACAAACGACTAACCTGCGAGGGCGTGTGCTCCAGTGGTGGCATTAAGGAATCCAAGAATGACCTGTTTGCCCCCTTAATAGAGGAGGGAACATGCCGAAGTGCCCCCGCAGGAGACTTTTTTTTTTGCGGGAAAGTGTGAAAATCGTCGAATTTCACACTTTTTGGAGCGAAATTCCCGAGATTCGCCCCAGCAGTTTCCCTCCAAATTTCCCCGTTTGACCCCGCAGCGGCGTCTGCAGGGGCTGCGGGGGCGCTAATGACATCACTGGTGTGCTCGCAGGTCGCGTCAGCAAAAGTGTGGAGCAGGGCCGAGCGAGTGGCTGCTCCCGCAGCTCGCGGGCGGGCTGCCCGGCGTGCCGGCGCGCGGGGCAAATGGCGGCCCGTGCATGCTCGTGGTGGCGATGGTGTTTGACGAAGCGTCTGGCGGCTGCATGGTGCGCCTGGTGCCGTGCGGGATGGAGGGAGAGGAGATGCGCAGGGGCCTGGTCCCGCCGCCCTCGCTAGACTACGTCGCGGTACTCAACGACAGGGACATGCAGCTAAGGCTGAAGAACAACGAGCTGTAAAACAAAATCGGTTGTCAACTTAGAGAGTCACTACAGGCCACCGTTCGAACGATCTTGTTGTGTATGCAGCGGGCTGACCTGTAACCCTCTCTCTTTGTCTACCTGCCCCTCTTTCCAGCGTTAATAGATTGTGGCGCTGCCTCGTCTCACCTCTTCATCCACAGATACACAAGCTGCCCTGCAGCTGGTGCCCCCATCCTGATCATGCTGTCCATGCAAACAGAGGCGCTGCGGGATGGGGCGGTGTGCCTCGCGCTAGTCGTATGGCCGCACGCATTCAGCCGAGGCTCCAAGCAAGAAATACACGCCTCTGCCTGAACACATTACAACTCGTGTTGTGCACACGCATGCCGCGTTGGAACTCATGTAGCAAGCAACGGCTCACGTACTCAAATGCGCGTAAGGCCCCGTCCCTTCATCTCCCGCAGCACGTAACGGATGGCCACTGCGGCGTCAACGGCAGCGCGAGTCTCGGCACTGTCGTCAATATTTAATTCAATATTTGTGATGTGCCAATTTTCGTGGTGCACCTATTGCACCATGCACGTTCCCCCCTCTAGGCCTCTCCTTGGACCTTCACACATGACACAGCTGCCCTATGCACCGTGCGTGTGCAGTGTGCCGACCGTGCAAGCAGACTCTGGTCGGCGCTGCGGGATGGGGCGGCGCGCGATGAAGGAGCAGTCGCGGCCCCGCCATAAAGCAGCAAGGCACACAAGCTTCAGTTTGCAGACATCACAACTCATGTTGCGCGCTTGCCGTGGAAGATGTAAAGCAAACAGCTGTAGCTTCGCACCGTAACACTAGAGGCCCAGCCGTCCAGCTCCCCCTCGGCCAAGTCTCCCTACAAAATTTGCAATCTTCCCCAACCCGTCGCCCTCAAACTCATCGTCCTCAAACCCGGATGTCGCACGATTCAAAAATACCCCAAACTTGTCAGTTTTGGCAGCCTGGCAAGCTCAGCTCGGTCTTCCGCGGGCACGGAGCTGTCGATGTGAAGAGAACCAAGCTTGGGAACGTTGAGCAGTGGCGCGAGGCGGGACACCCCTCGGCAGCCCTCGATGTTGAGGTGACGCAGCTGGGAACGTTTGTAGCGCGGACAGGTTGCGGATACCCACGCACTTTTTGAGGCTCAGACCTAGAAGGCCGACGCACGCGCCGAGCGGCGCAATGTCCTCCAAGAAGCTGCAGCCGGATGCGCCCAGACGTGTCAAGTTGGTGCATGCTGCCAGGGCAGAAAGGTCGCGGATACCCACGCAATCTGTGAGATCCAAATCTGCCAGCCTTGCGCACGCGCCGAGCGGCGAGATGTCCTCCAGAGAGCTGCAGCCAGAAGCGACCAGGCGTGTTAGGTTGTTTGCTGATGCTGTGAGCGGCGACAGGTCCTGAACGGCTTTGCTGTGTTGCATGCGCAGCACTTTGAGGCTGCTGCATGCTGTAAGCGGACCCAAATCAGGTGGATTTGTGCAGCTCAGGTCCAGCTCCTCCAGCTGCTTCAGCACTTGGAGGGGCATGTCTCGCAGAGTCGCACCATTGACGTAGCGAGTGGGCATGCTCAGCGACGTCAGCGCTGGCGGCACTGGCAGTGCGGCGAGAGGCGCAAGGTTGGGAAGCTCGCAAGACCACAGGTTGAGTGAACTCAGGGCGGGCAGGCCTTGCAGAGGAGCAAGGCACACAACTGAAGGGCACTCGCGCAGGTCCAGATTTTCCAGCAGCGTGCACGCGTGGATAGGCCACAGGTCCGATACACGCCTGCAGAGTGTGATCTTGAGCTCGCGCAGCTGGGTGCATGACCGCAGCGGCCGCAGGTCAGTCAGCCGCCTGCACTCGTCCACGGTGAGTTTGCGTAGGCTGGTGCACGCGGCGACCGGCTCGATGCTGATCACGCGCCTGCTGAAAATGGCCAGCTCTGTCAGGTTGATTGCCGTGGGTGGCCGGATGGGTGGCAGGATCCACGGGGATTCCTGCGGGTGATTGTTGCGTGCGTTCACTCGGTCCATCAGCGCAGGTACAGGCGCACGGGGCTTGCGCACAAAGCAAGAGACGTGCATGACAACGTCTCTGCTGCTCACCATATCTGCTGAGATCCGCAAGCTGGTCAGCGAGGGCGGCAGGTTTGCGAGAAGCGCACCCAGCAGGTCGAAATGCGAGTCGCTGCGCACGCTCAGCCTGGTAAGTCGAGGGCATCCGGCGCTCAGGCGAAACATGGTCTGCACCAGCTGATCTGGCGTACCATGCTGTTCAGAGACGTTTTCATCCCCGTGACATGGCTGTCGACCATCTGGCGCATTGCGCGGCACACCAGCCTCAGCTTGGGCTTGCCCAGGTCGTCGGGCAGGAGGCCCTCGATGCGTTTGAGGCCCAGCAGCACATGGTTGAAGATCACCTGGTGCCCGCCATCAGCCTGGTCGGCATGCTCAGCAGGCGGTGGGTCCATGGCTACCTGCGGCGTGGGGCGATGCAGCAACGGGTGGGTCCATGGCATGCATGGGCGACAGGCTCTGCACGCACGCACACAGGCCTTGCGGTTGTGGATATGCAGCCCCCGGTTGGTCCCTGTGGCCCGCATGTGGCGAGCCATGGCTGTCTAGGCAGACGCTTGTGCAAGCGAGCGGGCATGGCGTGTGTGCGTGTCGTGCAGCCAGGCATGTAGCACGCCCGGGGTGGCCACTCACAAATGGCGTTGATGGAGATCGCGGTGAATCGACTGCTATGGCGTAGGGGACGATGTGAGGTTCGTCTTATCGGCGGAGCCACTCAGGCGACAGAGTGGAGACGAAGCAGCGTCCAGAGCGAGCACGCACAAAGGGAGTAGCAGCACTTGGTTGGAAGGCGTCGGGCGTTCGATGACGCGGTGCGTTGTTGGTGGTGTTTCGTGTCTGGCTCAGGTGTGGGGGGTCTTCCAAATCCCCTCCCCTCCCTCCTCCTCTTCTCGCATGCATCACAAGATTCAAGCTGCCCTGGTGCCCCTGTTGATGATGTCCATACAAACAGAGGGCTCTGCGGGATGGGCCGGCGCGTTTTGCGGTTGTCGTATGGGCACCCACACGGAGCAGATGCTCGCAGCCAGGCACACACATCTCCGTCTGAACACGTGACAAATCGTGCACACACGCATGCTTGTGGTGGAGCTCATGTAGATAACAACAACGCGCGTCATGGCAATCAACTGCGCGCCACTTCAGGCCCCGCCCCTCCATCTCCCGCAGCACGTTGTCAACACGTTGTCAACAGCTCTGTGGCGTCAAACGGCAGCGCAAGTCTCAGCACTGCCGCCAGCGGGCGCATTCAATTTGTGTTATGTGCCTATTTTTATGTTGCGTGATCCAGACCCAAGCAGCTGCACCAGTGGAGGGACTACACCGGCTGTGGCAAGGTCCTTTGTCAGCAGTCCTGCAACAGTCCTTTGTCGCAGGACTGGTTGCAAGGTTAACGCGCGGGGCGCGGACACAAAATGATGGTGGTGAGGAGAATCAGTATGTGAACAACAGTTGAGGATTGGGATTCAGCACACAATGCCCCCACTGTCTCTTCCCTACCCTGTACCCCCTTCTCTGCCTCTCCCTTGGGCAGCCACCGCACTTAACACAGCTGCCCTATGCACCATGCCGTTTGTGCATACAGACTCTTGAGAGGCGCTGTGGGATGGGGCAGCATGCACGGCGGCATGTGTGGATGGCGGTGGTCGAAGACCCACCAAACAGCAATTTCTGTCTCAGCTGTTTTCAAACTGTTCAGTTTGTCTTACAGTCACGCGTGACCACAGAGGTCACGGCTCGGGCAGAGTCTGGCCTCCACCGGCCGCCGTTGGTTACCCGCCAAAAGGCGCGAGCAGCACAACTGGTCAACTGGTGTCAAGTGGACGGACCCTGAGGATAGCTAACACTCAAAAAATACCACAACAAAGAAGGTAAGGGAGGGGGTGGCACGGCGTAGAGGGAACACCCCCGAGCCACAAAAGGATTGCGAAAAGGAGCGGTGCTACCCAAGCTGGTGGAGTGGAAGCTGCTTAGGTGCCAAGCACCGCTCCTAGTTCTGTTTATCTCCTTTACACTATCAAATCTCAGCAACAACAGAAGCTCCTGTTTTTTCAACCAACTGGGATTCAATCGAAATGTCTCAAGGCTGCAGCAAGGCGACTCTGTCTGCTTATGTTCCAGCTCGTTATATGGATGGCGGTGGTCGTGGCCCCGCCAAACAGCACAGGCTCGCAACAAGGCGCACGACTCTGTTTAAAGACGTCACAACACGTGTTGCGCGCGTGCCATGGAACTATTGTAGCCAACAAGTGTGTGCCGCACCAGCTCCCGGCCGTTCATCTCCCAGCCGTTCATCTCCCAGCCGTTCAGCCTCCAGCCGTTCAGCTCCCAGCTCCCAGCTCCCAGCCGTTCAGCTCCCCCTCAGTCAACGCGATGTCTCCCTAAAACTCATCGTCTTCGAACTCGTCCTCAAACTCATCCTCAAACTCGTCCTCAAACCCGTCGTCCTCAAACTCTTCGCCCTCAACCTCTTCGCCCTCAACCTCATCGTCGTCAGACTCAACGTCCTCCGACCCATCGCCCCCAGACTCCTCAACTCCGAACTCATCGTCGAACGACCCCATAATGTTCAGTTTGGGCAGCTCGATTAACGGAGGCGCGTTCTCGTCGCCGAGCCCTGGACCCAGCAATGCGGCGCTGCTGGTGACGAGGATCTCCGTGCCGCTGACGAGCGGGGTAAAATACGACTGGCCCGGCTCCTGCTAGACTGCCCCTCGGTGGAACACTTCAGGAGCGGCTTGCCAGGCGCTGCCATGGCTTGGCGAGTAGCCGCGGCGCTGCCGCGGCCCGTGCTGGGAGACGGCCCTTATCCTCCCCCCATGCAGGACGCCATGCGGCACCGATCTCGACGAGTTGATCGACGAGCGGAGGAGCTGGCGCCCGTCAATGCATGCTGGACATTGGTCAAGATGGCTGCCCGTGGAGGCGGGCTACCATCACGGCTTCAGCGGTGGCGACCGCCGAGGCAACACAGAGTAAATCCGCTTCACCAATCGCAGCGTTCGTCACCGCGCTCATCCTCGGGGTCGCTCGTCTGCCGGTGACTGGCGTTGGAAGGTCTTCAGGCAGCCTCCATGACAACTCTGTCGTCCATGCACCCCTGGAGGGTGGGACCTGGCCATGCATGAGGCATGGGGCGCCGGCTGAGCCCCATGCAAACGAGAGCTGGACAGCCATGCACTGCCAGGCGGGGACCGTTCCAGTCAGCGCCAGTCGGCTCTGCCGGCTTGACTGGCCACAAGGCCACTACTGTGACACTGAGGAAGGTCCTCTCCTATATGCTCCTTGCCAGACATGTCTCTCAGAGACCGCTGTTTGGGGTAGTCTAGCCGGCGGGAGCGGTAGTCTATCGGCCGGGAGCCGGCGGTACTCTAGTACTTAAGTGTGCTGGAGTATCAGCGGGTGTCTCTAGTAGAAGAGTAGCCTGCTTAGCTGGAAACCCCGTGTTACTGGGCAGCTCGGCGAGCACGGCCTGGTCTGTCACGGACAAAGAGCTGTCGACGCTGAGAGAGGCAAGCTGGGGTAGGTTATGCAGTGGAGCGAGGCGAGACACGCCTCGGCAGCCCTCAATGTTGAGGCGTCTGAGCAGGGAGCACGTTTGCAGCGCGGACAGGTCGCGGATACCCACGCACTTGCTGAGGTCCAAATCTAGAAGGCTGATGCAGGCGCCGAGCGGCATGATATCCTCCAGAGATCTGCAGCCGGAAACAGTCAGGCGTGTCAAGCTGGTGCAACCTGGCAGCGCAGAAAGGTCGCGGATACCCATGCAATCCTTGAGGTCCAAATCAACGAGCTTGACGCACGCGCTAAGTGGCGAGATATCCTTCAGAGAGCTGCAGCCAGAAGCGACCAGGCGTGTCAGGTTGTTCGCGAATGCTGCGAGCGGCGACAAGTCCCGCACGGCTTTGCTGTGTTTCATGCGCAGCACTTTCAAGCTGCTGCATGTGGAGAGCGGAACCAGATCAGGTGGATTTGTGTGGCTCAGGTCCAGCTCCTCCAGCTGCTCCAGCACTTGGAGGGGCATGTCTCGCAGAGCCGCACTATCGCCATATTGACTGGGCATGCCCAGGGACGTCAGCGCTGTCAGTGGGGTGAGGGGCGCCAGGTTGACAACCCTGCAGAACAGCAGGTTGAGTGACCGCAGGGCGGGCAGGCCTTGCAGAGGCGATGCGTTGGTGACGCCAGTTTGGAAAAGGTTGAGCTCCTGAAGCTGGCGTGCCTGCAGAGGAGCAAGGCTCACCACTGCAGAGCACTTGTCCAGATCAAGCTTCTCCAGCAGCGTGCACTCGCGGAGCGGTGTCAGATCATATACGCGCATGCGGCCTGTGATATTTAGCTCGCGCAACTGCGTACATGAACCGAGCGGCTGCAGGTCAGATACGCGCCTGCAGCGTGTGATATTGAGCTCGCGCAGCTGCGTACATGAACTGAGCGGCTGCAGGTCAGATACGCGCATGCAGCCTGTGATGTTGAGTTTGCGCAGCTGCGTACATGAACCGAGCGGCTGCAGGTCAGATACGCTCATGCAGCCTGTGATCTTGAGCTCGCGCAGCTGGGTGCATGAACT
Organism: Chlamydomonas sp. UWO 241; assembly: GCA_016618255.1. Lineage (NCBI taxonomy): Eukaryota > Viridiplantae > Chlorophyta > Chlorophyceae > Chlamydomonadales > Chlamydomonadaceae > Chlamydomonas > Chlamydomonas priscui. The sequence continues at coordinate 255,960 of VFSX01000057.1, read as the reverse complement.
GAGCGGCTGCAGGTCAGATACGCGCATGCAGCCTGTAATCTTGAGTTCGCGCAGCTGTGTACATGAACCGAGCGGCTGCAGGTCGGTCAGCCGCCTGAACTCGATCACGGTGAGTTTGCGTAGGCTGGTGCACGCGGCGACCGGCTCAATGCTGATCACGTACCAGCTGAAAATTACCAGCTCGGTCAGGTTGATTGCCGCGGCGGGCCGGATGGCTGGCAGGACCCACAGATAGTTCTGCAAGAGTTGCATCGGTGCATATGCTTCACTCAGTCCATCAGCGCCAGGCGCACGGTGCTTGCGCACGAAGCAAGGGACATGCATGGAAACGTCTCTGCTGCTCACCATATCTGCTGAGATCCGCAAGCTGGTCAGCGAGGGCGGCAGGTTGGCGAGGAGCACGCTCAGCAGGTTCATGCCAAGGAAGCCGCGCACGCTCAGGCTGGTTAGTCGAGGGCACCTGGCGTTCAGGCGCAACATGGTCTGCACCAGCACCTCTGGCGTGCCATGCTGGGTGCCCAGAGCCGTGTTCATCCCCGTGACGTGGCTGTCGACCATCTGGCGCGTCGCGCCGCACAGCAGCCTCAGCTTGGACTTGCCCGGTCCGAGGGCCAGCAGCACCTGTTGGAAGAGGTCCTGGTTGAAGATCACCTGGTGCGCGGCACCAGCCTGGTCGGCATGCTCAGCAGGCGGTGGGTTCATGGCTACCTGCGGTGTTGGGCGATGCAGCAATGCGTGGGTGCATGCACGGGGAGCGCGACGGCCATGCAGACGCATGGCAGGATCTGTACGCTTGCATGCCTTGCAGTTGTGGGGATCCAGCCCCTGGTTGGTCCTTGCGAGCAGCATGGCATGGCACAGCTGCAGGCAGGCAGGCAGGCAGGCGCTCGCTCGTGCGGCGCATGGGCGCATGATACATGGGCACTTTTTAAACGCATTTCTGCTGCTGTGACTGCCAGCGTGCTCGCATTCCGCTCACGTCAGCGATAAGTCGGCGTCGATGACGCGTCACGAGAGAGCGTGAGGGCTGCCAGAGGTGCAGGTGACAGGGGAGTTGACTAGGCGACAAAATGCATGCTCAGAGAAACAGCAGCTTAGCTCCGTGGCTGGCAGGTGTCGGCGTCAATGGCAGGCGTGTGATCAAGAGGCGGGAGTCGACGGAGAGGTCGTTTCCTGGCGGAGAAGAAGGTCCTTAGTTTGATCTACACTTCGGTCGCCAGACGAGGTCCTCTTCCATGGAAGCTTCCATCCCTTGCGCAGCGCAAGCCATGTTCTCCCCCTATCCCACTCGCCCTCCTGCCCCCTAACCCTCTCTGCCTCTCCTAAAGGCCCTCTCCTATGGGCCCTCGCACATGCCAGACGCAGCTGCGATGTGCATCCCGCCTGTGTCCGTGGACATGCATACAGACTCGGGGAGGCTCTGCGGGAGGGGGCGTTCTGCGTCGTGCTGGTGATTGTGGCCAGAGGCTCGCATCAAGGCACATGCGTCTTTTTATGCACACTGTACATGTCATGTTGCGGGTTATAACGCCCGCAATCTTTATGAAGAAAGCGTTGCCGTGTCATACACTGATACACTCGATACCAAGGTGCCCCTTCATCTTCTGCATCAGCTAGCACTGGCAGCTGCTGCTGCGGTTTGTCTTTGAGCGGATCGCTGCAGCTGCCGAGGACGGCACCAGCCTGCCCGTCCGCCTGGCTACGGATGTCGTGCGCTTCCTCTACGGCGGCACCGGCCGGCGGGAGCCGGCTGATGGTGGCGTCGTGTCCGCGTCGCTCCTCAACGCCAAGCCTGCCGTCGGGGGCATCGGCGTGGAGCCACGCGGGGGCGGTGTGCTGCGTGTGCTCTTCACCGTGGCGTCTGACGCCGTGGCCGACACTGTCGTGCGCTGGCGCCACGAGCTGCGCCGCTGCGTGGACTCGACTGCAGTCTTCGACGTCCTCAGTGACCGCGAGGAGGCGCAGCACCAGGCGCTGTGGCCCGCTTTCCTCGCCGCCAAGGTTGCTGGGAAGCGGGCGCAGTTCCACCGCGCGCGCCTCGTCGTTGACGGCGAGCGGGTGCCTGCACCTGCTTGCTAGATGGCATTCCCTCTGGGGGTGTTTTTGGAGGGGAGGTGGCGCCACACGCATGCGGTGGCGGGTGCGGTGTGGTCGCTGAGTAGAGTGCTGCGGCGGGTGTGCTACTAGCCCCGCTTCCGGTGGTCTAGGGGAGGGCTTTTTGGTCCCTTCATGGTTTTATACCTTGGGTCCGCCCTCTGGCCATTTGAGGGCTGGGTGTGCAGCCTGCACAGTGGTGCTGCTTGCTTGGCGCCCGCCACCAAGTGTGGATGGCGTTACCGTGGGCTACTTGTAGCTTGACCTTTTGTGGGCCTTGAGCCTTGTTTCTCTAAGTCCCACTGGAGCTTTGGAACCGTACGTGTGACCACCAGAAGTGGATTGTAAAACTCTCATCATCATTTGTCTATGCGAAGCAGTAACAGTAACACGGGGGTTCCAGCTAAGCAGGCTACTCTTCTACTAGACACCCGCCGATACTCCAGCACACTTAAATACTAGAGTACCGCCGGCTCCCGGCCGATAGACTACCGCTCCCGCCGGCTAGACTACCCCAAACAGCGGTCTCTGAGAGACATGTCTGGCAAGGAGCATATAGGAGAGGACCTTCCTCAGGGTCACAGTAGTGGCCTTGTGGCCAGTCAAGCCGGCAGAGCCGACTGGCGCTGACTGGAACGGTCCCCGCCTGGCAGTGCATGGCTGTCCAGCTCTCGTTTGCATGGGGCTCAGCCGGCGCCCCATGCCTCATGCATGGCCAGGTCCCACCCTCCAGGGGTGCATGGACGACAGAGTTGTCATGGAGGCTGCCTGAAGACCTTCCAACGCCAGTCACCGGCAGACGGGCGACCCCGAGGATGAGCGCGGTGACGAACGATGCGATTGGTGAAGCGGATTTACTCTGTGTTGCCTCGGCGGTCGCCACCGCTGAAGCCGTGATGGTAGCCCGCCTCCACGGGCATCCACGTTGACCAATGTCCAGCATGCATTGACGGGCGCCAGCTCCTCCGCTCGTCAATCAACTCGTCGAGATCGGTGCCGCATGGCGTCCTGCATGGGGGGAGGATAAGGGCCGTCTCCCAGCACGGGCCTATGCGAAGCAGAAGTAAATAAAGATGCCTGCCAGGATGACTGCCAGGATCCCCCACCTCAGGAGCTTGAACCTAAACCGGATCCATTTTGCCAGTGTAGCCGAAAAACACCAGCTGCCTCGAAAGCGTTTAACGTCTCAGTTTGCTCACCTAAAGCCCCCAGCGCCCTCAAGGCATTCCTTTGCATGATAATTGGAGAGCTATCCCCCATGAGCTTCACCAGGAGGGGTAAAGCACCAGCACCAGCGTTGGCAACTGCATTGTCAGCATTGTGAGCGGCAATGTGCAGCAATCCTGCTGCATACTGCTGCACCTGAATTATGGATCCAGGTCCCAGCAGCCGAACCAGAGAAGGGATGGCACCAGTAGTGATGACTGCATTGTCCGCATTTCCAGCGAGGACGTCCAGTAATCCTGCTGCATTCCTGCACCACGGGTGGAGAGCCATATCCAACCAGCAGCAGCACCAGTGCAGGGATGGCACCGGCAGCAACGATGGCGACCGCATTCTCGGCGTCACTCATAATAAGGCAGTGAAGCACGGCTGCCGCAGTCACGTGCACCTCTGCTTCACCGCCAGGCGCCAGCAGATGCACCAGTCGAGGGATAACGCCCGCAGCAACAAGAGCTGCGGGACTGTCGGGATCCTCACACCCGTCGTGACAGAGCTTCATCATTGTCGCCAGAGCCTGATTTCGCTCGCTAGGACGAGAGCCAAAAGCGAGTGAACGTGCCACATTCCTCAAATCACGGCGGGGGAGCGGAGGCATCGTGCCTGCTTGCGTGCAGGCGGAGGGGGAGGTAGGGGGGGGGCACATGTGACGATGGGCCAGCAAGGTGCATGGTCATGGCGCCTGGTGCATGGCGCATGGTGCGTGGCGCATGGCGCATGGTGCATGCATGGCATGGGTGTACACACTCAGGGAGGGGAATGCGTGCAGGGTAGACACATGCAGCGGGCAGGGTAGACACATGCAGCGATCAGTGGGTACAGGGCACTGCAGTGGCAGTCGGGCTCAGCATGCAGGTTTGCAGCCATGCAGCCATGCAAACAGGCATGCGGTGTGCGGCGGAAAATGAATATGCTTCTTAGCTGTGTTAGGGAGCCGATCTCACTCACAGTCTGCAAGGGGGGGGGGCGGAGACGCGACGCACGATCGCGTATACGACGCCCACCTCATCGCAGGCCTAACATCGCCCCATTGCAGTGCGCTGTGGCAGCAGCTAGCAGTGCGCTGCATGCGCTGCTACCCCGCCCGGCTGGGCACGTCCCACTCTGCTACCACGCCCGGCTGGGCACGTCCACACGAGTGTGGGGGGAGGTGGAGGAAGCTGAGGGGCCGCACAGCCTCGCAATTTTTTTGTTTGATTACTCCGGGTTTAGGCGCTCCCGTTGCGTGATGCTAAAAAACGAAGACGAGGACAACCACGCAGCGTATATAGGCGCACCTGGCACACCTGGCTCACTCACATCACGCGGGTGCCGCAGGCGTGTTTCACCCGGCCCACTTCTACTACGCCCCCACGGCCAGCGGCAGCTCCACGATGTTGCTCAGCCCTCTCAGGCCCCCCGCCCCCAAGGCCAGCGCTCCTATGCCTCTGCCGCAGGCTCTGCCGCCGCCTCGGCATCAGCAGCGACCAGCGGCTCCACGCTGTTGTAGTGCTCCCCGAGGCCGAACGCGTGCCGAAGGTAGCACAACGTCAGGGGGGCGCCGCCGCCTGCGTACGCCTCGCCAACCTTGACCACCTGCGTGTTTGCAGGGCAGGGCGCTCTGCTCGTGAGCGACGGGCGACGCGGGGGTGGTGGCGGTGATGATGGTGGTTGTCACAGTCAGGGACACCTATAACGTATAAGACCGTGCTCGGCGCGTATGGCCGAGCACCTGAATGAGATGGCTGGTTGCTGGTGGTAGGGAACCCCAACCCTGTAAAGAGCGTGGGCGCACCCCCAGGTCTCCTACCGCAGCGGCAGCAAACCGGTAGCTAGCCACAGAACGAGCGCGGGAGAGGCACGTGTACGTAAAGAGCTGTGCAGCTCGGCTGTGTGTGCAGCTACACAGCCCCAGCAAAAAGGCGATGCGCTGCATGCGCGCGCTGCCACCCCCGAGGCCCGCATCATCAAGCCGGTGGCAGCCTCCACAGAGCCGACAACATGGCTCTGGCGAGCGGTTCACCCTGGGTAGTGAACTCCCCCATTCCCTGATCTACTAGTTAGGGGGCAAGACCGGGCCGGCCCGCTCACGACACGCCGCCCGTGGGTAGGATAGATGCGGATGGGGGAGTCGTATCAACCTCGCACTGCAGCAACGCGGAGCGACCGAGGAAAGAGGATCGCTCACCGGCATGCCGAAAGTGTGGACCTCCCGTACCTAGGTGGCCACCTGCGTCCACCACCCTACGTGTGTACGCTACCCCACCACAGCCCATCGTCTGATCCGCGCAAGTGAATGCGGTCATAACACCCGATGCGGTCGTGGGTGTGCCTCAGGCGGTGTTGGGCGCCCAAGGCGGTCGGGGTGGCGCCTGAGGCGGTCGGGATGACGCCTTAGGCTGCGCCTGAGGCGATCAGGGGTGCGCCTCAGGCGGCGCCTCAGGCGGTCGGGGCGGCGCCTGGGGCGCCGCCTGATCCGCGCAAATAAATGCGCCGCCTGAGGCGCCGCCTCAAGCATTGGAAATGTGGTAGGGCTAGGTATATTCTTACTATCCGAGAAGGAGTCGCATCAACCTCCAATGTGGGCATATAGACAGATTGACGAGCACACGAAGACACGCCCACTCACCGGCATGCCGACTGCATGGACCTCGACGTGGGCCTTGAGCACCTGTCGCGAGATGATAGAAGCAGGTGTGTGTGTGTGTGTGTGTGCGCGTGTGTGTGCGCGTGTGTGTGCGTGTATGTGTGTGTGTGTGTGTGTGTGCGTGTGTGTGTGTGTGTAGTGTGGGCTGCTAGCACCTGCACGCAATGATTGAGGCAGCTGTGTGTGTGTGTATTGCACACACACACACAAACACACACAAACCCACAAATACCCACACCCACCCACTCTCACACCCACCCACCCACCCACACACACACGCACGCACCTCCGCCAGTGCAACAATCTCTGGCTGCCCGCCCCACGCAGCGGTGCCGGCCACCTCGTCGCAGTGCGCCGCGAGCTGCTCGTCTGGGGCGCCCGGCCTGTGGGGGCACAGGCAGGCAGGCGGCAGAGGCAGGTTTCTCCTCCAACATATTAAGACCGGACCAGATCAGAACACCACTAACAAGAGCAGCGGTGCCCGCCGCTTCGTCGCAATGCGCCGCGGGCTGCTCGCCCGTGGCGCCCAGCCTGCGGGGGCACAGCCAGGCAGGAGACGGGGGCACGGTGCACAGTGTTCAGCTCTTGCACCATCCTCATCACAGGCAGCAGTGGAGGGCGGGGCGGCGGGGGGGGACGAGCTCGCGCGCCATCCTGCTGCGGCTTGTGTTTGTAGTCCTGCCCTACGGGGGCAGGCAGGCAGGAGGGGAGGGCACGGTGCTCAGTGTTCAGCTCTTGCACCATCCTCATCACAGGCAGGAAAGGAGGGCAGGGGCGGGGGGGGGCGAGCTCGTGCGCCATCCTGCTCCAGCTTGTCTAGTTCTGATGCTTTTCGATCTGGGGCGCCCGGCCTGCGGGGGCACAGCCAGGCAGGAGGCGGGGCAAGGGTGCTCAGTGTTCAGCTCGCGCTTGATCCGCATCACGGGCAGGAGGGGAGGGCGGGGGGGGGGGGGGGCGAGCTCGTGCGCCATCCTGATCCGGCTTGTGTAGTTCTGTCGCTCTTCGATTTGATGCGCCCGGCCTGCGGGTCGCAGCAGCAGGCAGGAGGGGAGGGCAGGGGGGACGAGCTCGCGCGCCATCCTGCTCCGCTTGTGTTTGTAATCATGCCACACTTCTGGAGAACACAGCTTCCACTGTGTCCCCCCCACACTCTGCTCTCACCCCCTAGACATGTCTAGCGTTAGTAAGCGGGCAATTTGCCTGGATCCGTGACCAACATCCCACATTTTTGCATACCACGGCTGCCACACTGAGTCCCATGAGGCGAGGATGGGCACGTTGGAAAGCCGGAACTTCAGGCTACCTGCTTATCGTCTTGGATTTTTCAAACTTGAATCGTGGCGGTTGCTGGGAGACCTCAAACATGGGGCCTAGGCCTCGACACAAACGCTCCGGGGTCCTCTGGGCGCGTAGAACATGTGGTAGAACATGTGAAAACAAACTGTAAGAAAACTGTACTCACAAAACGCTCGAGCACCACAGAGCTGGCACACGCATGCACTCTCTCTACACCACCATGACCACAAGCCAACACTCCAACACCACAGACCAACACCTCAAAGAGCATGCTCCACACGCACGAATTCCTGAACTCTAGTGCTGGTAAATGGGCCATTTGCCCGGATTCATGGGGGAAAAAATGCCACGGCTGCCACACTGAGTCCCATGAGACGAAAATAGGCACGTTGGAACGCTGACATTTCAGGCTACCTGCTGATGGTCTAAATTTGTTTCAATTTCGAATCCTGGCGGTTGCTGGGAGAGCAGTCACACGGATGACTCTGCTCTCTCGCACCTGTCTGAATCGTACACAAACGGCACAAAGTCGTCCGGGTGCGACCGCATGTACGCGGCGGCCTGCTCGCGCAGCTCCTGCGTGTGGTAAGTGTGTGTATGGAAGTGTGTGTGAGTGTGTGTGTGGCTGTGGCTGTATGTTCAAGGCTGCCTGCTCGCGCAGCTCCTGCATGTGTGTGTGTGTGTGTGTGTGTGTGTGTGTGTGCAACCGCATGTACGCGGCGGCCTGCTCTCGCAGGTCCTGCGTGTGTGTGTGTGTGTGTCACCGCATGTACGTGGCGGCCTGCTCGCGCAGCTCCTGCGTGTGTGTGTGTTTGTGTGTGTGTGTGTGTGTGTGTGTGCATGTGTGTTGTGTGTGTGTATGTGTGCGTGACCGCATGTATGCGGTGGCCTGCTCGCGCAGCTCCTGCGTGTGTGTGTGTGTGTGTGTGTGTGTGTGTGCCTGCATGTACACGTCGGCCTGCTCGCGCAGCTCCTGCGTGTGTGTGTGTGTGTGTGTGTGCGTGTGTGTGTGTGCGTCGGTGGATCGGCACATGCGCGCGCAGCCAAGCCCCCCCCCCCACACCCCCCCCACCCCCCACACACACCCCCACACACCCACCCACCCCACCCCCCCAAACCCCCACACCACACACACCTGGTACCCCAGCACGTGCCCCACATCTACCTAACCAACACACACATGCCAGTGGTTCCGCTAAGAATCTTGGATAAGTGGCGGCTCAACCAGAGCCTCATGCTCACTTCCACAATCTCACCCCTCCGGAGGTCGATTGTTTGGGCGAACAGTGTGAAAGTGTGGATTTTCACATTTTTTGGGTCGAAATTCACTCAATCTCACCCCGCGGCGCCGGCCCAAATCGGCTAATCTCACCTCGCAGAGTGGTTGGCGTGATGGCGGTTGTGTGATCAGCATCCATCTTAGATTAGATCCATGTTAGATGACACGAAAGCGTGGAAATCGCCAAGTTTCACACTGTTCACACAACAGTGCGTGACGCGGGGGCCGCCAAACGACCCTCCTGTGCGACGTACGTTTCATGCCTGAAGCCCTGACGCACGCACACACAAACACACACACACACACACACACAGACATACCTGGTACCCAGGCGCCGGCGCGCCCCTACCCCCCCACCCCACCCACCCCACATGCCATCTCCGCTTGGCTTTGCAACCTGTTCACCTGCACACACACACACACACAGTGTGTGTCACACACTCACACACACACACACACACACACACACACCTGGTACCCTGGTGCTGGCACGCGCCCCGCCTGTGTGAGCTGGTCTGCAACTGAGCGGTAGAGGCAGTGTCCGTCCGCCTGTGAGTGTGTGTGTGGGGGGTATGTGTATGTGTGTGTGTGTGTGAGTGAGTGTGTGTGTCTGCCTGTGTGAGATGGTCTGCAACTGAGCTGTGGAGGCAGTGTCCGTCCGCCTGAGTGTGTGTGTGTGTGTATTGCTGTTAGTAGTACATGCATTGCCAGTGCATGCGGACGGCCACATGTATCACTTGGTTGGTTGGTTGGTTGTGTGTGTGTGTGCCTGCGTGAGCTTGTCTGCAACTGAGCGGTACAGGCAGTCTCTGTGCGCCTGTGTGTACGTGTGTGTGTGTGTGGGGGGGGGCATGTGTGTTTGTGTGTGGGGGAGTGTGTGGGAGTGTCTGTGTGAGCTTACGTAGACTGGGTGCCACCTTGGGCGCCCACCACCGCCATCGGCGCACTCCCGGCCGCCTGAGGCGTTATGACCGCCTTGACTTGCGCGTCTTAGACGTCGGGGCTGTGGTGGCAGTGATCACCCTGCAAGCCATATTCCGCTCGGGGCCGGATTTCCCATTTCCCAGAAAACCATCCCACACTTGGTGGCAGAGGGCGCCGAGGGGTGCGTTGGAAAGGGCTTGCTGATAGCAGCGCAACGGCATGCGTTGCGTGAATAACCCGTATTGTGCCTTGGTATGAGCAGTCAAAGTTGCTGGAGCCGGGTAATGAATTATTACTAAAATCCCACCCGGGGACCCGTTGCGGCGGTGGGGCAGCGTTTGAACCACATACGCTGCCTCGAGCACTCAAGTGTTTGCGAAGCACACACACGCAGTAATACGACAGCAGAGACGTCCGACGGACTGTCAAATCGACCACACGTGCACACACCTGGATCGTGCGCACTCACACACACACACACACACACACAGGGATAGAGAGAGGGATAAAGAGGGATACATATATAGAGAGAGAGACAGCACACACACACCTGGATCGTGCGCATCGTGAGGCCGAGCGGCGTCAGCAGCGCCAGCAGTGCCGCCTCCTCAACCACGCGACTGCTAGGGCCCATCGCAGCAGTCTCTTCACGGATGCGCGCCTCACGCTCAGCCTGTGTGTATGTGTGTATGTGTGTGTGTGTGTGTGTGTGTGTGTTCCAGGAGTTTTTTAAGATGGAGTGTGTGTGTGTGCGTGTGTGCGTGTGTGTGTGTGTGTGTGTGTTAGTGAGTGTGTGTGTGTGTGTGTGTGTGTGTGCATGTGTGTGTGTTTCGGGAGTTTTTGTTCTAGATTGAGTGTGTGTGTGCGTGCGTGTGAGAGTGGAGGGGCCCCGTCGCAGCAGTCTCGTCACGGATGCGCGCCTCGCGCTCAGCCTGTGCGTGTGTGTGTGTATGCATGTGTGTGTGATTGTGTGTGGGGGGGGGGGGCGTGCACGTGTGCGCGTGCGTGCGTGCGTGTGTGCGCGTGTGTGTGTGTGTGCGCATGTGTGTGTGCATGTGTGTGTCTGTGGGGGGGGATGTGTATGTGCACGTGTGCGCGGATGTGCGTGCGTGTGTGTGCGTGTGTGCATCCACACACGCATCCTCTCAACACCAAACCCGCACCTCCTCCCTCTCCATCTTCTCCCACCGCTGCGCCGCCTTAAACTTGGCCCCTTCCGCTAACCCCCCCCGGACACAAACACACACGCACCTCCTCCCTCTCCATCCTCTCCCTCCGCTTTGCCGCCTTGGACTTGGCCCCGTCGGCGCCGTCCCCCCCGCCCTCTCCACCCGCGTAGAAGCTGCTCCCGATCGACATCCCAGCGATGGCAGCGCCAATGTCGGCGGGTGCAGCTGCCTTGGCAGCCTTGGGCGGGGCACCGAGCTCCGCGGCGTGCCGGTCCTCAATCACCTTGTTGATCTGCGTGTGGGGGTTGGGGGTGGGGTGGGGGGGCAGGATTGACGCCAGGATCGACACCCGAGTGGCCAAACCACCCAAAGATCAAGGGGGGAGCGGGCCCCCCTTGATGAACCCCGCTCCGGAGCGGGATTCATGATCACACGCACGCACACAGTGATTTTTTTTTTCCACAGCAGGATTTTGCTTTGACCGCGCTGTCAGTTGACCTCCCGTTCACCGTTTGCCCTCATGTATAGGTCACTTGCAAGCTCTTGACGTCTGTCTGGCGGGCTCGACAGTAACAATCCACTGGATGGGTTTAGCTATGCCCAAGGTCCAAGTACAGCCGGAACACAGCCAAATCGCTGTGCAGAGCCGAAAACAAAAACGCTGGCGCACACCTTTGTCAGCTCGTCCTTGCTCTTCTTGCCGCTGCGCGCCACCGCCTTCTTGTGTGCGGTCATCTCCTGCGAGGCAGCGAGCGCGTGCATGATGTGGGGGAGGCATGCGTGTGCATGCGACGTGTGCGTGTTTGCGCGTGATTGTGCACGCGCGTGTTCGCCACGTTGGAGTCACGCCTGCGGCGCTCCCTGACCGGCCGTGTGCCATGCACCTCTGACGGCATGCACATGACACGTGCAGCCCGTAATGGCCCATGCAGCCGCATGGCCCATGCAGCCGCATGGGAGTGCACACACCCACCGCTGCATGCCGCTTCACCATCTTGGCGCGGGTCTCCTGCCCGCCCTCCCCATCGCTGTCCTCATCTCCTCCTGCACCCGCGCCGCCGATGGGTGCAGCTGCAGCTGGTGCGGCCGGCACAGACGGCTGCTTGATCTGCTGCTTCTCACCCTCCTCTCCCCCGCTGCTCTCCTCCGCCTCCTCGCCCTTGGGGCCTCCTTTCCCTTGCATCTTGGACATGAAGCCCTTTGCTCCTGTGCAAGGTTGGGTGCGCATGGTGATTGTTGGGTGCATGGTGCATGGGGTGGTGGTTGTGCATGCTGCAGGCCTATGATTGTTGAATCAATGCCACGCACCCTTGCTTTTACCCATGGTGGCCGCGCGGAGTGGAGGGAGCCTGGGCTCATAAAAAGAGAGTTCATAAAAGTCCACACTCACCCAAAAACATTCAGCTCGCAACACGCCCACGCCACATGCGCCACGCCCCAAGTCCTGCAACACGTCACAGCCATGCGCAATATTTGATGTAGGCGAGAGTGATCGAGGAAGCAGCTGTTGAGTTTCTTTTACCACCTGCCTACTATGGCGAACGGAACCTGCTTCGCCGTGCTGCTCATGGGCCTGAACGGCAAGACGTACCAGGTCAATGTGTGAGTCGTGGGTGATTCGCGTGCTTGCAGAAGGGGCGGGGACGGGGCTTGGACTCAACGCACCTGCCCTACCTCCCTCCTTGCAGCAACGGGATAGAGACCAAGAATGCCATCCAGGCCGGCAAGGATGCAGTGGCGCAGCTACAGCAGCTGGCAGCCACCAATGACGCAGGCGACATCTCGTGAGTCCATGCATGTGCATGGGCGTGGCATGCATAGTAGTACGCGGGCCGCATGGAACACGGATGGGCTGTGCATGCATGCGCATGGGCCCTGTCGTGCATGGGCTCTCTACCGGTGTGTGATCCCTCTGGTGCATGGGCGATGCGATCACGTGGGCTCCTGTGAAGACGCAACACCACCTCCGCCACCACACGCACACCACACGCACACCGCCCCCCTCCCGCGTGATCGCAGGCCGGCCGGTCAGGGAGCGCCGCTGCTGTGCGGCTGTGCGCGGCTATGGAGTGGCGGCTGGCAGGTAGTGTGTGTGTGTGTGTGTGTGTATAGTGGGGAGGGGGGTGCATGCCCTGCGGCTGGCAGGCAGGAGGGGAGCATCCCCGTTTCTCGCACACACTCCGTCTCCTAACCCTTCGTTAGGTGTGCGCTGTGCCCCGATGTGCGTCGATCAGTCGCCTCACACGCACACCCTCACACACGCGGCACCAGGTGCACTACCGTGCGCTGGGACCTGTGCTTGCGGTGGGCGCCACGCACACGCTCCCACCCTCCGCCACCGCACACCACCAATGCATTCACCAGTCACCTCACACGCGCGCACACACACACACACACACACACACTCCCACACGCCACACCAGGCGCACTACCGTTCCCTGGCCGCCGCGCTTGCGGTGGTCGTCATGCACACGCTCCCACCCGTGCATGGATCAGTCGCCTCACACACACATGCTCACACACGCCACACGCACTACCGTTCCCTGGGATCTGCGCTTGCGGTGGTGGCCACGCACACGCTCCCATCCTTATATGTCACACACCACCAATGCATCCACCAGTCGCCTCACACACACACCCTCCCACACGCGACCCCAGGTGCACTACCGAGTACTGGGATCTGTGCCATGCACACGCTCCCACCGCCATGTCACATCACCAGTGCATCGACACACACATCCTCCCACACACCATCAGTTGCTTAACGCCCACACATCCTCCCACACGCCACACCAGGTGCACCACCGCGCTCTGGGATATGTGCTTGCGATGGTCGTCATGCACACGCTCCCACCCGTGCATGGATCAGTCATCTCACACATGCATACTCCCACACACCACACGCACTGCCGTTCCCTGGGATCTGTGCTTGCGGTGGTCGCCACGCACACGCTCCCACCCGTGCGTTGAACAGTCGCCTCACACGCAAACCCTCCCACACGCCACACCAGGTGCCCTACCGTGCGCTGGGATCGATCCTCGCGAAGGTTGTCACGCACACGCTCCCACCCTCCGCCACCACACACCACCAATGCATTGACCGGTCGCCTCACATACACATACTCCCACACACCAAGTGCACTACCGAGTGCTGGGATCTGTGCTTGCGGTTGTCGTCATGCACACGCCCCCACCCGTGCTTCGATCAGTCGCCTCACACACACACATCGCCCCCCACACCCCACACACTACCGTCCCCTGGGATCTGTGCTTGCGGTTGGTGTCATGCACACACTCTCACCCGTGCCATGCAAACGCCCCCACCCGAGCTTCGACCAATCGCCTCACACATACTCCCACACGCGACACCAGGTACACTACCGTGCTCTGGGATCGATCCTTGCGATGGTCGTCACGCCAGACGGCCTGAATGCCTTCGCGGCGCTCAACCTGCTGTCCTCGGTGCGTGTGCATGTGTGAATGGGCATGTGTGTAGGTGTGTGTGTGTGTGCGCGTGTCTGTGTGTGCGTGTGGTGGAGAGGAACGCACGCCAGACGGCCTGAATGCGTTCGCCGCGCTCAACCTGTTGTCTTCGGTGTGTGTGTGTGTGTGCGTGCGTGTGTGTGTGTGTGGTGTGTGCGTGTGTGTGTTTGTGTGTGTTTGTGTGCGTGGGTGGGTGGGTGGGTGGGTGGGTGGGTGTTGTGGAAAAAGGGGTGCACACTAGGTGGCCTGAACAAATTTGCGGTGCTCAACCTGCTGTCTTTGGTGCATGCATGCATGTGTGCGTGCGCGTGCATGTGTGTGTGTGTGTGTGTGTGTGTGTGTGATGGTGTTTTTTACAGCCCGTCGGATGCCTTTGATGGCGCATTAGACCCGTGCGTGTGTGTGTTGTGTGTGTGCGTGTGTGTGTGCATGTGTGTGTGTGTGTGTGTGTGTGTGTGTGGCTAGTGTGTGTGTGTGGCTTGGCACATTATACCCGTGTGTGTGTGGTGGGGGGGGGGGCTTGCATGGGGGACGGGTGGGGAGGGATCACACGTTTGCGGCGTCCAACCTGCGGTCTCATGCGTGTGTGGCCTGATCGGACACACACACACACACACACACGCGCACGCGCACGCCGTCTGCATCGTGTTGTGTTTCGTGCACACGGGAGTCAGGATGCACTCCCCCCCTAACTGCCACGCGCTGCTTGCTCCCCCCTCCCCCCAACTCCCCCACCCACCAGTTTGTCCGCATCGTGTGCCAAGATCGGAAGGTGGTGGAGCTCACTCACACACACACTCACACACACACACACACCAGGTCGTCCGCATCGTGTGCCAAGATGGGAAGGTGGTTGAGCTCACGCCAGAGCGCCTTCTGCGCAAGCCGGTGGGTGCAGTCAAAAGTCCATACCCATACTTGACAACGGTACTGTTGCGTGGGTGCTGTACGGGTACAACGCTTTTTGGCCCTCTTTCAGATGCATGGCACAAGAGCTGTGGCTGGCTGGCTGGCTGGCCGATTGGGATGTGGCGCGGCTCGTCGGATAGGTAACAGTTCAGGCTGTCTGCAGGTGGCCTTGTATCGTTCAAATTCAAATCCTGGCGGCTGCTGTGTGCGTTCAAACGAAGTTCAAAAGAATTGCTTATGATGTGTGCGACCACCCACCCACGCATACACTCACCCACCCCCACTCACAGAGCGAGACCTACCTCGCAATCGACGCGGTCGTCGGATCAGCGGGCGCGCTCGGCGCGTCGGACGCCCTGGCTGACGCTCGCGCCGCGTTCGATGCACGTGAGTCCAAAGGGGGGTGCATGCACCACCCACCACGCTCGAAGCTTGAAGCCCCTCGCTGCACACCCCACTCAACCCGCCACGGGGGTAGGGGTGTGTGTGGGTGGGGGGGGGGACTCTGCATGCATCCGCAGCAGGGAGCGTGTGCTGCATGACTCACTCGCGTGCCAGTCTGTGTGCTGTGTTAACGAGTCTTGCCCTCCCCAATCCTGAACACCAACACCCACACACCCACGCCAGCACCAACCTCCGAAACCGCTACCCACGCTCTCATGTTGTAACAACCCCGCAACAACCCCGCAACAACCCCACAAACAACCCCGCAACAACCCCACAGCAACCCCGCAACAACCCCGCAACAACCGTGCAACAACCCACGCTCTCATGTTGCAGCGGGCGGCGTGAACGCCCGCCGCGTCTCCGCAATAACCCCGCAACAACCCCGCAACAACCCTGCAACAACCCACGCTCTCATGTTGCAGCGGGCGGCGCGAACGCCCGCCGCGTCTCCGCGCAACAACCCCGCAACAACCCCGTAACAATCCCGCAACAACCCATGCTCTCATGTCACAGCGGGCGGCGCGAACGCCTGCCGCGTCTCCGCGCAACAACCCCGCAACAACCCCGCAACAACCCCGTAACGATCCCGCATCAACCCACGCTCTCATGTCGCAGCGGGCGGCGCGAACACCCGCCGCGTCTCCGCACGCACGGGCGCCGGCTCGTACTCGGTGTCAAAGCGGTGAGCGATTGTGTGTGTGTGTGTGTGTGCGTGCGTGTGTGTGTGCAGCTGTGTGTGTGTTTCAACGGGCTCTCGACGCACGCACGGGCGCAGCCTCGTGCTCGGTGTCAAAGCGGTGAGCGATTGTGTGTGTGTGTGTGTGTGTGTGTGTGTGTGTGTGTGTGTTTCAATGGACCCGCGGCTCACGCACAGGCGCAGGCTTGTGCTCGGTGTCAAAGCGATCAGCGATTGTGTGTGTGTGTGTGTGTGTGTGCAGCTTGGTGTATGTGTTTCATCGGTAGCACTCTCACACCACCACACACACGCACGTGAGTGGCGCTCCCACACCAATCACACTTGTGTGGCCCTCCCCCACACTTGCAGCACGCTCTCCTCCCAAGTCGACCAGATCGATGGCCTCACCTTCTCCTCTTCGGCAGCGCTCTCACACCCCCACACTCTCACACCTCCCACACCAATCACACTTGTGTGGCCCTCCCACACACTTGCAGCACGCTCTCCTCCCAAGTCGACCAGCTCGGCGGCCTCACCTTCTCGTCTTCAGCAGCGCTGTTCGGCCTCCAAGCACGCCCCGCGTTTGCGCTGTCCGGCGCATGGGGCGAGAGCACGGGGATCAAGCCCAAGGCGCCGCTGCCGACGACAACGCTGATGGCTTCCCAGGACCCGTTTGCGCAGGTGCGTGCGTGTGTGTGTGTGTGTGTGTGTGTGTGAGAGAGAGAGAGAGAGAGCACTTATTGCGTGCGTGTGCACACAAGGCACAGGTATATTGTCGTCCCCTGAACTGTTGTCCCCCTTACTCGCTACCCCCTACACATGCACACACACACGCACATAATCAGGTCCCCGGCTCCTCCGGCGCCCCCAAGCCTCGCGCTGCCTCAGCCTACCCCTTCGAAGACATCTTCGATGTGTCGTGTGGACCCCGCTTTGACACGCATGCACACACACACACACATACTCACATAATCAGGTCCCCGGCTCCTCTGGCGCCCCCAAGCCTGCCGCCGCCTCCTCCGACCCCTTCGAGGACATCTTTGGGCCCATCACCAACGCGGCGATGTTGGGGAATGCCGACCAGGCGGCCGCTGCGGCCGACAAGGTCAAGGTCGCGGCTGATAAGGTCAAGGCAGCGGAAGCTGCGGAGAAGGTGTGTGATCTGGGGTGATGGGGGGCACACCTCCACACCCCCACTCCCACCCACTGCCACACTTTGCCACACCCGCCGCCGCGCGGCCAAAAACACGGCGCCCCCAGTAGTGGAGCAGCTCCCCCACCACCAACACCACGCACTCCTCCCCGCACGCACCCCCACACTGCCCCACACTTTCCAGGCCGTCGCCGCCGCCGCGCTCGTTGCGGCAATGGCCTAAAGCGCTGCGTCTCCTGTGGTGGAGCAGCTCCACATGCACACACACACATCCACAAACACACACGCGCACTTTTCACACCCACACCAGCTCCCACACTGACTCCCACACCTCCCCACACTTCCCAGGCCGCCGCCGCCGCCGCGCTCGTCGCGGCAATGGCCGAAAGCGCGGCGCCCCCTGTGGTGGAGCAGCTCCCCGCGCGGCCGCTGCTGAGGCTTGTGGAGACGTGGCGCGGGGACGCCGTTGGCGGCGCGTTTGCGCGCGCGGGCGTGGACGGGGCGGTCGTGTGGGCGCACGGCGCGGCGGACGAGCCAGTGAGTTTGTGTGTGGCGGGGGAGGGGGGGGATGCTGTGGGAGGTGTGGCGGGGGGGGCGTTGGCGACGCGTTTGCGCGCGCGGGCATTGACGGGGCGGTTGTGTGGGCGCACGGCGCGTCGGACGAGCCAGTGAGTTCGTGTGTGCCGGAGGGGGGGGGGGGGACTTCGAGGGGGCTAAGGCTCTGGGAGATGTGGCGTGTGGGGGGCGGGGGGGGGGCATTTGCGCGCACGGCGTGGACGGGGGAGTTGTGTGGCGCACGGCGCGTCGGACGAGCCAGTGAGTTTGTGTGTGCCGGGGGGGGGGGGCTGAGGCTGAGGCTATGGGGGTCGTTGCGGGCGGGGGGGGGACGCCGTTGGCGGCGCGTTTGCGCGCGCGGGCGTGGACAGGGCGGTGGTGTGGGCGCACGGCGCGTCTGATGTGCCAGTGAGTTTGTGTGTGCGGGCGCGGGGGGGGGGGGGCTGAGGCTGTGGGAGATGTGGCGTGTGCGTGGGGGGGGGGAGGGGCGGAGGGGCATTCGCGCGTGCGGGCGTGGACCGGGCAGGCATGTGGGCGCACGGCGCGTCTGACAAGCAAGTAAGTTTGTGTGGGGGGCGTGGGTGGCGCGCGCGGTGGGGTATATGGGGCGACGGCGCGGTGGTATGGGGTGACTGGCTGCCAGGGATGGGTAGTACTTAGTACGGGTATAATACGCCGATATCTTTTTGAAGTGATGATGGGGTACTACCGTACGCGCGGTTAGCCTTCGCGAATATGTATTGTTTTGGACGCCCCCGCGAAGTTGTGCGCGAAGTCGCAATCATTTCTCCTCGCCCCCCGCAAAGAGTAAAAAGGTCTCGAACGGGGACTCGACCCGCAGACCTCACAATTTGCCTACGAAAAGGACATTTTCGTAGGTTCGCGGACAGCTAACAATTGAACCCCCCCCGCGAACCGAAACCAATGCATATAACCCCCCCGCGGAAGATTAAACAATCTTTTTTTTGACCCCCCCCCCCGCGAAGGCTAACCGCGCGTACGGTAATGGGATGCGCTGACAAGTAAGCGATGAATACGTGAAGTGCAGAAATCTATAAATTTATACGTATTTTTGGCCATCCCCACCCAACCTGTGACCAAAATGTGGCCACACCCAAAGTTCCAAAGTCGACAAAACGGCCCCATCGCGTGCAGAATGCTTTCTCGACACGTAATATAGACATGCGTGTCGAGAGCATGTGCTGGGATACGTCGTGGAGCCGTCACGGGCCTCGCGGAGCGCCATGCAAGTCACACCCAAACCCCTGCCGCGCCGCTGCGGGGAGCCAGCCCCCCGCAAAGCCTCCTACCGATCGGTACCACCCGTGGCATGCACTTGACGAGGCGCTGGGTCCCGTGCCGTGCCGCGTTGCGGGGTAAAATGTGCTGGGCGACACCAAACTTTCGGCATGTTTTGCAGCGGCGCCTCTGGACCAAATCCACTTTTGACGAGTGCTTTTTAGTTGCCGCCAATCTCATTTAGATGCTTGCGTCGTGGGTGGCCGTGGCTTGGAGAGACTGTGAAATGCGGAACGAAACCGTTTGGCGTCAAACGTAACCGTGACGTGTACCGTTTGACGCCAAACAATTTCGTTCCGCATTTCACCGTCTCTCCAAGCCACGGTCACCCACGACGTATGCGTTTAAATGAGATTGGCGGCAACTAAAAAGCACTCGTCAAAAGTGGATTTGGTCGACCAGGGAAGCCACAAGAACTTCCCAAAGTTTGGTGTCGCCCGTTTTGGCCACTTTTCCCCCTGGGGTGGGCCCAGGTTGGGTGGGGATGTCCTATAACGTTAAGTTGTTATTGTTATGTTATATTATTCCGACCCCTAAATATGGACGGTATACATGAAATGCAGAAATCTCCTTTACAACTGTTCTGAGCATTTCTACAGGCGCGCACGCGCTGAGCCCTGACTCTCCAGCCCCCAGCAAGACCCCCTGCAGATTGTGGCTCTTACCACAGTCCTGGGGCTCTAGGCCCTCAGTGGAGGGGGCCCCCCAGTGTGTGCGGGGGGGGGGGGGCCTCAGTAGAGAGGGCCCCTCAGTGTAGGGAGGCCCTGGTACAGGAGGCCTCTCATAAGAGGTCCACCATCTCGTCGAAGTTTGGTATGAGCGCCGGCCCTCGTTGAGCCACGGAGGAGTCAATCGCAATTTTGGATTCGGATTGGTTGGTGTGGGGGTCCCACACCGGCCACACACAAATGACATTAACTCACGCCCCTCCGCATGGACTCGGATCATTCCACTTGCGTCGGAAAGCTGATAGAAAGGGCTATCCATGAATATGCTTGGATGTCAATTCCTTGCAGGATTGAGGTCCGTGCGTCGCCTCCCATACTTTTCGGCGTATCTGTCGCAATAATAATGCCGTACTTATCAAAATGGGCCGTTTGGCGTATAATACGCGTACCAATGGTCCCAAACTGCCGTACTACCCATCCTGCTGGCTGCTGCGTTTAAATCAACCTGCCTCTATCTCCCTCCCTCCCTCTCTCTTTCCTTATATTTCTCCTTCTCTCGCTCTCCCCTTCTCTCGCTCTCCCCTTCTCTCGCTCTCCCCTTCTCTCCTTTTCTCTCCTACTTTCTCTCTCCTTGTATCTCCCATTTCCCCTCTCTCTCCCCTTCTCTCTCCCCTTCTTGCGCCTTCTCCCATTCTCTCTCCCCTTCTCTCTCTCTCTCGTGCGCGCCTTCTCCCCCCCTCTCTCCCCTGCCCTCTCTCTCTCTGACAAGACACTCTTCCACGCGCGCAGCCGCTGCCAGTGCCCTTTGCCCTCACGTGCGCCGACTGGGCTCAGGGCAACGGCGTGCCTGCCGCGCTCGCGTCCGCGTCGCGCCACGCCATGGCAACGAGTGTGGGCACTGACCTCCAGGGCCGCATCGTCGCAGACCCAGACTCGGCGCAGATGTCGGCGCCCCCAGCGCTGCTCAGGTGCGCCACTTGTATAGGGTAGATAGTCTATCTAGCTAGCTTGAGGACTGTACTGAGACTGAGACTCACCTTTGTGCCCACTAAGCACTTTGTGCCTCCTATGTACCACGTTCCCCCAGGCCCCCAGGCAGGCCCCCCCCCCCCCCCCCTCGACCATGCGCTGTCGTCACCCCTTGAACGTGTGTCACCCCCCAAATCACCCATCGTAGGTACAGCACGTGCCCCCAGTGTCGGCAAGACCCCCCCCTCCCCTGGCCGTGCTTGTGCGCTGCACGTGGGAAATGCCCTATGTTCCCTCTTCTCGCTCCTCGTCACTCCTCGTAGCCACCACGTCCCCCCCGGCCCTGGCAACCCCCTCCCCTCTGCGCGTGCCCGTGCGAGGTGTTTCAAATCCCTGCAGCGCATCTGATCCCCGAACACCCCCCCCCCAACTCCCCCTAGGTACCACGTCCCCCCCGGCCCGGGCACGAGCCCGCCGCTCACCGTGCGCGTCGACGCGTCGACGATGGCTGCCAAGGACGGAGAGACCGTCGTGGTGGTGGGCGTGCGCGTGGCTGTGGCGTCGCGCGAGGGGATGGCGCTGGAAGGTGAGGGCCCTCAACTTGTTGGTTGCTGTTGAGTTACTTGGTTGTGGTGGAGTGGGACGGCGCACGCACCTCCCCCCCCCCCCCCCCCCCCCCCACACACACACACACACACACTCACACTAATGCGCCATCAAAGGCGTCCGACGCACTGTAAAATCGACCACCACTCACACGCAGGCATGGACGTCTACTCTCGCGCTCCCCGCTCTCTTTGCCATGCCCCCCCCCACACACACACACACACACACGCGTGCGCAGGCATGGACGTCTCCCTCGCGCTCCCCGCCCTCTTCGCCATGCCGCTGCGCGTCGCACCTGCTGGCGCCACGCTCGATGCCGCGTCCGCGCGCCTGCAGTGGAGCGTGCCCGCGGAGCGACTCAAGCCAGGCTGCCAGGTGGGGAAACCTTGGGGCTTGGTTCGGACTCGCATGTCTTGACTTTTGATGTCGTTCATCAAGTGATGCCGCATGTCCTGCGTGCTGCGTGAGCGTGGCGGTTAGGTGGGGCTCCAGAGGCATGCTCAGATTGTGGGGTTAGGTGGGGTTGACGTGCCAGCGCACCTGCACTAGAACGTGCCCGCGGAGCGCCTCCAGGCTCTGCCAGGTGGGAGACCTGACGGATCTGGGTTTGACGTGTCGACGTGCCTGCAGCTCCTGGCTCTCGTGTGCAGCAGGACGCTACGTTTTCTTGCTTAGTTTTGATCTGGGGCAGGGAAGTGTGCCCGCGAAGCCACTTAAGTGGGCTGCCGCATTCGCCCGGCCGCTGCTGCAGTATGTACACTCGCTCACGCGCTGCACTCGCTCACTCACGCACACGCACATTCACGAGCGCCGATATCCACGCACACAGGAAGTCACGCACACGCACAGTCACGCACACCAATACCGATGCACACACAGGAGGTCCTCACAGCCGTGTTCAAGGTGGCCGCCGATGAGGCCGCGTGCGTCGAGGCCGCGCGCGCGTCGCTCGCGGCGCACGTCGAGCTTCGCAGCGGCGCGTCTGCGTCTGGCTTCTCTGGCGTGACGCTGGTGCAGGTGCGCGTGCGTGCGCGTGCGTTTGTTACAGTTTGTACATGTACGCGCCCGAAGGACCCCGGGGCGTGGGTTAAGGCCTAGACTAAAAGTCGATGGGGAGCTCTACTGGGAGGACCCGCAAGGCCACGCAGCGCGCCAGCCTACCAGCCTACCAGTGAGCATGCAGGCGCGTGCTGCGTGTGCGCCTGTTTGCGTGTGGTCTGTGTCGTCCTCCCAATCCCACGGGCACACTCCCCGTCTCCCCTCTGGCCCCCTCTCACCCTTTTCCTCTCACTCTGCTGCTCTCTCCCCTGTGCTTCTTTCTCTCACGCGTACACGCCTGCCATCGCGTTTGTGCTGCAGGCGGCTGCGGACGGCGACCACGAGCCGACTGCCACGTGGCGTGCGGTCGTGCACGCGGTGCCAGCACGCTAGCTGCGCTGTGGTGGCGACAGGCAACCGAGGTTGTTGTCCCTCTGAACGCAGCAGCTGGATTATTACGGACATGACTTAGATGCTGTAATGTACGCAACGAGCTTTTAGATGATGCTGGACCTGTGTGCGTGCTGGACCTGTGCTGCGGGACCTGTGGCCACGATCGCCAGCGCCCCCCCCCCCCACACACACCGGGTGGCAGGAGCGGCCGCAGCCTCGACAGGCAGTGTGCAAATCGCAGCTGGGTCGTGCATGTGCGAAGGCGCATAGGAGAGGCAAGAGGAGGGGAGAGGAGGGGAGTCACACTACCAGGAGTAGAGTGGAAGAGGAGGGGTCTCGACTGAACGGGGACCCAAGATCACACTGCCAGTGAGACCTACGCACTCCGCCGCCAGAAACGACCTCTCCATTCGACTCCCACCTCTTCATCACACGCTTGCCATCGTCGCCGACGCCTGCCAGCCACGGAGTGCTGAGCTGCTGTTTCTCCTGGCGTGCATTTTGTCGCTTAGTCTTTGGCCCTAGAGGTCGCCTCTGCCGGCCAGGCCAGCCCTCGCGCTCTCTCGTGACGCGTCGTCGACGTCGACTTATCGCTGACGTGAGCGGAATGCGAGCACGCTGGCAGTCACAGCAGCAGAAATGCGTTTAAAAAGTGCCCATGTATTATGCGCCCATGCGCTGCACGAGCGAGCGCCTGCCTGCCTGCCTGCCTGCCTGCCTGCCTGCCTGCCTGCCTGCCTGCAGCTGTGCCTTGCCATGCTGCACGCACGAACCAACCAGGGTTTTCAGCTCCTCAAATGCAAGGCATGCATGCGTACAAAAAGCCTGCCATGGCCGTCGTGCTCCCCATGCATGCACCCACCCATTGCTGCATCGCCCCACACCGCAGGTTGCCATGGACCCACCGCCTGCTGAGCACGTTGACCAGGCTGGTGCCGTGCACCAGGTGATCTTCAACCAGGACCTCTTCCAACAGGTGCTGCTGGCCTTCGGACTGGGCAAGTCCAAGCTGAGGCTGCTGTGCCGCGCGACGCGCCAAATGGTCGACAGCCACGTCACGGGGATGAACACGGCTCTGGGCACCCAACATGGCACGCCAGAGGTGCTGGTGCAGACCATGTTGCGCCTGAACGCCAGGTGCCCTCGACTTACCAGCCTGAGCGTGCGCGGCGCCTTTGGCATGAACCTGCTGAGCGTGCTCCTCGCCAACCTGCCGCCCTCGCTGACCAGCTTGCGGATCTCAGCAGATATGGTGAGCAGCAGAGACGTTTCCATGCATGTGCCTTGCTTCGTGCGCAAGCCCCGTGCGCCTGGCGCTGATGGACTGAGTGAAGCATGTGCACCGATGCACCCCTTGCAGAACGATCTGTGGGTCCTGCCAGCCATCCGGCCCGCCGCGGCAATCAATCTGACGGAGCTGAAAATTTGCAGCTACAACGTGATCAGCATCGATCCGGTTGCCGCGTGCACCAGCCTACGCAAACTCACCGTGATCGAGTTCAGGCGGCTGACTGACCTGCGGCCGCTCAGTTCATGCACCCAGCTGCGCGAGCTCAAGATCACAGGCTGCATGAGCGTATCTGACCTGCAGCCGCTCAGTTCATGTACGCAGTTGCGCGAGCTCAATATCACAGGCTGCAGGAGCGTATCTGACCTGACACCGCTTCGCGAGTGCATGCTGCTGGAGAAGCTCGACCTGCACGAGTGCCCTGCAGTGGTGAGCCTTGCTCCTCTGCAGGCACGCCAGCTTCAGGAGCTCGACCTTTTCCAAACTGGCGTCACCGACGTATCGCCTCTGCAAGGCCTGCCCGCCTTGCGGTCACTCAACCTGCTGTTCTGCAGGGTTATCAACCTGACGCCGCTCACCTCAATGTCAGCGCTGACGTCCCTGAGCATGCCCAGTCAATATGGCGATAGTGCGGCTCTGCGAGACAGTTACAGTTACAGTTACATCGGCTTTCCAGCAAAGACTGCCTCTAGTCCTAGTACCACCGCCTAGACCCAAGTCCAGTTCTGGCCCTAACAATTACTTGTGAGGGGCGGTAGCCACCAGCCGGCTGCCTGCCAACGTGTAGTCCCAGAGCAAAAAGGAGAGCTATTGTGCGACGCCTCCAAAATAGGTCCTGCTTCTTCTCTGCTTCTCTTCTCTGCGAGACATGCCCCTCCAAGTGCTGTGTGCGACGCCTCCAAAATAGGTCCTGCTTCTTCTCTGCTTCTCTTCTCTGCGAGACATGCCCCTCCAAGTGCTGAAGCAGCTGCAGGAGCTGGACCTGAGCCACACAGATCCACCCGATCTGGTTCCACTCTCTACATGCAGCAGCCTCAAAATGCTGCGCATGAAACACAGCACAGCCGTGCGGGACCTGTCGCCGCTCACAGCATTTGCGAACAACCTGACACGCCTGGTCGCTTCTGGCTGCAGCTCGCTGGAGGACATCTCGCCGCTCGGCGCGTGCGTCCGGCTCACAGATTTGGACCTTGAGGATTGCATGGGTATCCGCGACCTTTCTGCGCCGCCAGGTTGCACCAGCTTGACGCGCCTGACTGTTTCCGGCTGCATTTCTCTGGAGGACATCACGCCGCTCGGCGCGTGCGCCAGCCTTCTAGATTTGGATATCAGCAAGTGCGTGGGCGACCTGTCCGCGCTGCAAACGTGCTTCCAGCTGAGAGACCTCAGCATCGAGGGCTGCCGAGGGGTGTCCCGCCTCGCGCCACTGCTCAACCTGCCCCAGCTTGCTTCTCTCCGCATCAACAGCTTTTTGCCAGTCACGGACCGAGACGTACTCGCCGAGCTGCCCAGACTGAACATAATGGGGTCGTTCGACGATGGTTTTGATGATGAGGAGTCTGAGGGCCAGGGGTCTCAGAACGAAGAGTTTGAGGATGAAGATTTTGAGGACGAAGAGTTTGAGGATGGCGAGTTTGAGGATGAAGAGTTTGAGGATATGGATCAGGACGAGTTTGAGGATGAGGACGAGTTTGAAGACGGCGAGTTTTAGGGAGGTTTCGCGCGGGCGGAGGGAGAACTGAACGACTGGGTCTCGAGCGCCGTTGTTTGCTACACAAGTTCCAAGGCACGCGCAAGATCGCGCTGAAACGTGCTTAGACAGAGATGCCTTGCTGCGGGCCTCTGCTGTATGGCGGGGCCACGACCTTCACTATCCACGCACTCCGCCCTATCCCACAGCGCCTCTCAGAGTCTTAGAGAATCTGTTTGCACAGGCGGTACAAAGACGGTGCATAGGTCAGCTGTGTCATGTGTGCGGTGGCTGCTCAAGGGAGAAGCAGAGAAGGGGAACCGGGGAGGGAAGAGACAGAAAGGTCATTGTGTTCTGACACCCAACTGTTATTCACACACTGATTCTCCTCACCACCTTGAATTGTTTCCGCCCCCCGCGCATTTTCCTTGCACCCAGATGTAACATTGACGCAGCCAGTGCAGTTCCTCTAGCAGCTTACGAGAAAAACAAAAAATAGGCCCATCACACAAGTTGAATGCACCCGCCGACAGCAGTGCCGACTCGCGCTGCCGTTTGACGCCACAGAGTGTGCTGTGCTGTGAACGTGCTGCGGGAGATGAAGGGGCTGGGCCTGAAGTGGCGCGCAGTTGATTGCAATGACGCGCGTCGTTGTTATCCACATGAGCTCCACCACAAGCACGTGTGTGTGCACGCTTTGTAACGTGTTAAGACGGAGATGTGTGTGCCTGGCTGCGAGCAACTGCTGCGTCTAGATCTGCTGCGCGTGGGCGCCCATACGACCAGCGCGAAGCACGCCTGCCCATCCCGCAGAGTCCTCTGCTTGCATGGAAAGCATCAACAGGGTAACCAGGGCAGCTTGTGTCTTGTGATGCCGCAGGGGGAGAAGGGGATGAGGGGAGGGATTTGGAAGACTCCCACACTTTTGGCAAACCCGAAACGCCACCACGCCACAAACGCACCGCTTCATCAAACGCTCTACACCTTCCGATCAAGTGCTGCTCGCTCTCTTGGCGCGTGCTCGCTCCGTACGTCGCTATCGACTGGGTGGCTCCGCCGATTCCGATAAGACGCGACCCTCACTTCGTCGCCGTTTCCAGCAGTCGATTCACCGCGAGCTCCATCAATCGCCACTCGTGAGTGGCCAAACCGGGCGTGCTACATGCCTGGCTGCGACACGCACACACGCCATGCGCCATGCCCGCTCGCTTGCACAAGCGTCTGCCTAGACAGCCATGGCTCGCCACATGCTGGCCACAGGGACCAACCAGGGGCTGCATATCCACAACCGCAAGGCCTGTGTGCGTGCTATAGAGTCTGTCGTGCGTCTGCATGGCCGACGCTCCCCATGCATGCGCCCATGCATCCACCCATTGCTGCGTTGCCCCACGCCGCAGGCAGCCATGGACCCACCGCCTGCTGAGCATGCCGTCCAGGCTGATCCCGTGCACCAGGTGCTCTTCAACCAGGACCTGTTCCACCAGGTGCTGCTGGCCCTCAAACGCACGGAGGACTTCATGTCGGACGACCGGGGCAAGCCCAAGCTGAGGCTGCTGTGCTGGGCAACGCGCCAGATGGTCGACAGCCATGTGAAGGGGATGAGAACGTCTCTGGACAGCAATCATGGCACGCCAGATCAGCTGGTGCAGACCATGTTGCGCCTGACCGCCGGACGCCCTCGACTTACCAGCCTGAGTGTGCACGGCGCCTCGCACATCGACCTGCTGAGCGCGCTCCTCGCAAACCTGCCACCTTCGCTGACCAGGTTGTGGATCTACCCAGATATGGTGAGTTGCGGAGATGCATACATGCTCCCATCCACGTGCACTCCCGCTTGTCACTGATGAAATGAGTGAAACATATGCACCGATCACCCGCAGGACTATCCGTGTGTCCTACCAGCCATCCGGCCAGCCACGGCAATCAATCTGACACAGCTGGATATTTTCAGCAGGCACGTGAGCAGCATTGAGCCGCTCGCCGCGTGCACCAGCCTACGCACACTTCGCGTGGTCGACTGCAGGCGGCTGACTGATCTGCGGCCGCTACGGTCATGCACCCAGCTGCGCGAGCTCAAGATCGCATTCTGCCGGCGTGTATCCGATCTGTGGCCGATCCGCGAGTGCACGCTTCTTGAGAAGCTGGAGCTGTATGAGTGCCCTGCAGTGGTGAGCCTTGCTCCTCTGCGGGCACACCAACTTCAGCACCTCGACCTGTCCCATACTGGCGTCACCGACCTATCGCCTCTGCAAGGCCTGCCTGCCCTGCGGTCACTCAACCTGCTGTCTTGCGAGGTTCCCAACCTGGTGCCCCTCACCTCACTGTCAGCGCTGACATCGCTGAGCATGCCCTCTCGCTACGTCAATGGTGCGACTCTGCGAGACATGCCCCTCCAAGTGCTGAAGCAGCTGGAGGAGCTGGACCTGAGCTTCACAAATCCACCTGATCTAGGTCCTCTCACAGCATGCAGCAGTCTCAAAGTGCTGCGCATGAAACACAGCAAAGCCGTGCAGGACCTGTCGCCACTCACAGCATTCGCGAACAATCTGACACGCCTGGTCGCTTCTGGCTGCAGCTGTTTGGAGGACATCTCGCCGCTCGGCGCTTCCGTCAAGCTCGTCGATTTGGACCTCGAGGATTGCATGGGTATCCGCGACCTTTCTGCGCTGCCAGGTTGCACCAACTTGACGCGCCTGACTGTTTCCGGCTGCAGATCTCTGGAGGATATCACGCCGCTCGGCGCCTGCATCAGCCTTCTAGATTTGGACCTCAGCAAGTGCGTGGGTATCCGCGACCTGTCAGCGCTGCAAACGTGCTCACAGCTGAAAGACCTCGACATCGAGGGCTGCCGAGGGGTGTCGCGCCTCGCGCCACTGCTCAACCTGCCCCAACTCAATGTTCTCAGTATCAACAGGTCTGTGCCTGTGGTAGACCGAGCTGTGCTCGCTGGGCTGCCGAAACTTCGCATTTGGGGGTCGTTCAACATCCTTTCAGATGCGGGCGATGGGTCCGAGGACAATGAGTTTGAGACTGACGAATTTGAGGACGACGAGTTTGAGGACGACGAATTTGAGGACGATGAGTTTGAGGACGATGAGTTTGAGGACATGTTTGAGGACGAGTTTGAAGACGAGTTTGAAGACGATGAGTTTTAGGGAGGTTTCGCGCGGGCGGAGGGTGAGCTGAACGGCTGGGTCTCGAGCGCAGTTGTTTGCTACACAAGTTCCACGGCACCCGCAAAAACACGAGCTGGAACGTGCTTAGAAAGAGACAGCTTGCTGCGAGCCTCTGCTGTGTGCAGGGCCACTGGAACACGACCACCACCATCGACGCACGCCGCCCCATCCCGCAGCGCCTCTCAGAGTCTGTTTGTACAGGCGGCACAAAGACGGTGCATAGGTCAGCTGTGTCATGTGCGGTGGCTGCCCAAGGGAGAGCCCTGGTAGTGGTGCGCTGCGCGGCCTTGCAGGCTCTCCTAGTAGAGCCCCCCTAGACGTGTAGTCTAGGCCTTAAATCACGCTCCGGGGTCCTCCGGGCGCGTACATGTTCAAACTTGTAAACCCCAAGGGAGAACGGGGAAACGACAGGCAGGGGAGAGACAGACAGGGCATTGTGTGCGGTCCTCCAATCCCAAAACGATGTTCACACACGTATGCTCCTTAACACGGTTTACCTTGAATTGTTCCACGCCTCGCGCAATTTCTTTGGAACCAGATCACATTCCGCAGGTGATGCAGTGGCTCTACTGGTTGTCTACTGGTGCAGCTGCTTGAGTTCTGGCTCACGCGCCAACACAAAAAAGGTACATCACACAAATTGAATGCACCCGCTGACGGCAGTGCCGAGACTCGCGCTGCCGTTTGACGTCACAAAGTTGTTTTCAACGTGCTGCGGGAGATGGAGGAGCGGGGCCTAAAGTGGCGCAATAGTGGTGCGCAGTTGACTGCCATGATGCGCGTCGTTGTTATCTACATGAGCTCCACCACAAGCATGCGTGTGTGCACGAGTTGTAACGTGTTCAGACGGAACGTGTGTGTCTGGCTGCTTCGAGCTCCGTTGCAGAGCTGCACAGACGACCAGCGCAAAACTCGCCGGCCCATCCTGTAGAGCCCTCTGTTTGTATGGACCGCATAAGCAGGGGAAACAGGCAGCTTCTGTCTTGAGATGCATGCGGGAGAGAAGCATGATATCTCCAAGCGGGCTCAGCCGGCTGGTGGAGGCGTCGTGTCCGCGTCGCTCCTCAACGCCAACGCCTGCCGTCGGGAGCATTGGTGTGGAGTCGCGCGCGGGCGGCGTGCTGCGTGTGCTCCTCACCGTGGCGTCTGACGCCGTGGCCGACACCGTTGTGCACTGGCGCCACGTGCTGCGCTGCTGCGTGGACCCGTCGGCTGCGGTCTTCGACGTCCTCAGTGACCGCGAGGAGGCGCGTCACCAGGCGCTGTGGCCCGCTTTCGTTGCCGCCAAGGCTGCGGGCAAGCGGGCGCAGTTCCACCGCGCACGTGGTCGACGACGAGCGGGTGGCTGCACCTGCTTGCTAGTTGCACCTCCTCTGGGGGTGTGTTTGAAGGGGAGGTGACGCCACACGCGCGCGGTGGCGGGTGCGGTGTGGTCGCTGGGTAGAGCGCTGCGGCAAGTGTGCTACCAGCCCCGCTTCTGGTGGTTTTGGGGACGGCCTCTGGTCCCAGATGGTTTATACCTTGGGCCGCCCTCCACCCACCGGAGGGGCTTTGGTGAGGTGCCTGTGGCCTGTGCTGCTACTTGGCGCCCACCACCTAGTGTGGGTAGCGCTACTGTGGGCTACTTTTGTAGCGTGACCTTTTGGTGGGCCTTGTGCCTGATAGTCCCGCTGGAACTTTGGAACTGATTGTGACCGCCGGCAGTGGATGTGTAACAGTACTCTCTGAAGGGGAGGAGGGGAGGGGATTTGGGAAGCCCTCCACACTTGTGGGGGGCTTCCCGAAACGCCACCACGCCAGCACGCACCCGACGCCTTCCAAGGTGCTACTGCTCCCTTTGTACGTGCTCGCTCTTCACCTTCACTCTCTGGGTGTCTCCACCGATTCCGTGAGAGAGACGACCCCGTCGATCCAGCAGTCGATTCACGCGAGCTCCAGCAGGCGCTGGAGAGGACTTGTGAGTGGCCAGACCAGGCTTGCGTCATGGCATTTGCACTGGTTAAAAGCAGATATGACACGACCTTGCATGGCACTGACACTCGCCATCCTCCCCCCATCCTGGCCATGGGGTGCCACAGCAGCAGAAACACATCCCCATGCCCATGCCTGCAACACGAGCCTGCCTGGGTGCCATGCTGCGCAAACAGACCACCCAGGGGCGTGCAAGGCCTGCATGCCTTGAGCATGCGTCATGCGTGCGTGGCCCGCTCAAGCGCACCACGCGTACGCATCGCAACAGCCTGCAGATGTCCCCTCCCTGCTTGCGTGCTAGAGTCTGCTCTGCATCACATGCATGCCGTGCACCCCCTTCTACTGAGTCGTGGCTCACTGCCGCATGCACCCTCCACGCCTGCATGCACGCAGGCACGATGCCTCTACTTCCGTGCCGCGACATGTTGAATCTGGTGCGCAAGCTTGGTGCACACACCCGGCCTGCTGAGCGGATGCAGACGCTGACGACACTCCTGGAGCTGACTGGGGATTCCCACAACCTGGCAGCAATCGCCGCTGCCGGTACCATCCCTCCACTGGTGCAGATGCTGGGCCTTTCCTCTCCAGGTGGCCTGCATTGGCCTGCATTGGCCTGCAGTGGCCTGCAGTGCCTTGCAGCAGCAGCACTCTGGGGTCTTGGTCAGAATGCTGAGAATGCGATCACAATTGTTTCTGCTGGGGCCATCCCTCCACTGGTGAAGCTGCTGGGGAGTGGCTCGCCCCCTGATGTGCAGTCCAAAGCAGCGGGAGCGCTGATGGTGCTCGCTTGCAGTGCTGGCAGCCATCTTATCCCAACGATTGCGGCCGCCGGTGCTATCCCCCCACTGGTGCTGCTGCTGGTTCCTGCTTCTCGAGATGATGTGCAGGAGCATGCGGCAGGGGCGCTGAGGAACCTGTCTGAGAATGCCTACACCAAGGTTGAGATTGCTGCTGCTGGTGCCATTCCCTCCACTGGTGCTGCTGCTTTCCCAGTCTGGCGTACAGCTCAATGCAGCAGGAGCTCTGCAGTCCCTCGCTGTGAATTCCTGGAACTCGGTCGCCATCTCCATCGCTGGCGCCATTCCCTCACTGGTGCACCTGCTGACGCCTGGCTCTCGACCTGAGGTTCAGGCCAATGCAGCCAAAGCGCTGATGAGTCTCGCTGTCGGCAGTGATGAGAATGCGGGTGCCATCGCTACTGCTGGCGCCATCCCTCTACTAGTGCAGCTGCTGGGGGGTGGCTCACCAGCCGATGTGCGGAGAGCGCAGCAGGAGCACTGTCCAACCTCGCAATACAGAATGTGGTCCCCGTCACTGCTGCTGGTGTCATCCCTTCACTGGTGCCGCCTGTTGGCTCCTCAGCTAGCGCTCAGTACTTCGCTGCAGTCGCACTCACGACGCTTGCCAAGAACAACCAAAATGCGGCCGCCATCGCTGCTGCCAGTGCCATCCGTACACTGGTGCAGCTGCTGTGGGCAGGCCTTCCGGCCAAGGTCCAGTTACTTGCAGCTGAAGCACTGATGCATCTTACTCGGCATGCTGAACTCAAAGTGACGATCGCTGCTGCCGGGGCCATCCCTCCGATGGTGCAGCTGTTGACGAGGCCGGGCTCTTCGACTATGGTGCAGACCATTGCAGCAGATGTTCTGGCAAATTTGCTGACATTGATTGCATTCTAGCATCCATTCCAAGCCATGCGGTGGCCATTGCCCTGCGCATTAATCGCTGACAGCATTGCTTGGTGGCCGCAGTATGGGCCACCCCTCCACTGCTTGCTGCTCGGGGCCTGGCGCACGTAACAACATACACAATATTGCGATGCAAGACTGGGTGGTGGTTGTATGGAGTGCTGCAGCACTCAGCAGGGGCACCCCTGGCACTCAGTGGGTTTAACAGGTTTTACACATACGTGCCCGGAGGAACCCGGGGTGTGAGTGAAGGCCTAGACTACACTCAGTGATCAGTGATCACTGGCGACTGATAGCAGGGGCGTCAGCAGTCCCCTGTGCAGCCCCGACGGTCTGGCAGGAGGCCAGTAGGCCAGTAGGCCAGTAGGCCAAGCACAGGGTGAGGCGCGAGGCATGGCTGGTGGCCCGAGGAGGGCAGCGTACACATGGGGCTGGTGGCGCAGCCCCACTGGACAGCCAGCTGCACGGCGTTTTCAGGCGGCGCAGAACCTGGGGCGGCACCGCGGGGCCGTCGCCGCAGCAGGGGGTAGACACGCAGAGGGAGTAGCAGGGGGCGCACACACATCAAACTGGTAGACTTTGCTTCGTGCATCACAGAGAGATCGGGCCCAGAGGATGCTGGAGACGCACTAACAAGGGGTCAGCTTATGTCGGGTGAAGGGTAACAGGTTCAGAATCCTGTGCAAGCTGGTTGAAATATGAAATCCCAGTTAGAACTCCCTTGCAGGCCACGTCTTGGCCACTTTCTGTAAAGGGGATCATTCTCTTGACGGTTGGCGAGCCTCACATGCCTCTCGATTCCTTTTCATATGCGCACCCCTCCTTCAACAATCGTTTGCAGCCGCTGCGGGAGAACCTGGGAGTGTGCCCACGCTCAGTACAGAGTGAAGGTCCTCTACCGCCAGTGGCCAGTCATCTCAGTGAGGTGCTCGGGATGTGCATGCCAAGCACGGTCTTATATGCCTTTGGATGTGGCCCTGACTGCAACATCCATCATCATCAGAGGGGCGGCGCTGGGCTGCATCAGGCAGGCGGGACACACGCCACACACACACACACACACACCACAAAGACAGACCGAGGACACAGGCTGATGGCAGGTACAGGCAGGGGGCACTGCGTCCACTGGTGTGGGTGCCAACAGCTGTTCACCCGGGAGGGGTGCAGCGGGTGTATGCGGATGCAGGTCCAGCGGGTGCAGCGGGGTGCATGCCGCCGCCGCCAGCTCCAGGGTTGCACGGTACGCTCGTCCTGAGGGGGGTTCAGCGTCCTGACTGTACGTAGGACGTAGGACGGTACTCCAGGACGCAGTACAAGGACGCGGGGGGCGAGAGTGTGGCGCGAGCGACCAAGTGCCCACACCCCGTCACACACAACTCCGTCGCTCCTCAATGGATTGACGACCCAAGCAGTCCCCTGGAAAAAAAATGTTATAAGCTCTCCAGCATATGTCGAATCGTCCGAATCAGTGCAGCAGCCAGGAAGTTATGGCCGTGGCCGTTTCTGTGTGGCAAGTAAAGGCGTCTGGTGCTGCCACCGATCGCGTCCTGCAGTATGCACCCCAGCGTACTGTCAGGACGAAGGAAGTGGTACCGTACCCCAGAACAAATAATTTTCCGTGCAACCCTGGCCAGCTCCGCCGCCCCCGCCACAACTTTGGCCCGGCAGCAGGCGATCGGCAGTGCTTCCAATATTGATGACAATTAATTAATTCTTACAGCACGGCCACCGATGGCGCCATGGGCAGCCCCCACGGAAAAAATGAGGGGTGATGAATAAAACGGGGAACAACAAGAAAAACTGAAAATGGGGCGGTAAATCCAAAACAATATAACATAAATCAGCCGAAAAATACTTATGGCGGTCTACCGCCCAATCGAAAAAGCACAGATTGCCGATCGGGGGCGCGAGCTGCCCACGCCCGGAAAGACACGCATACACGAGAGGTGGGCTGCTCACTGCCCACGCATGATCTCTCGTACACGCCAGCGCCCCAGACCCCCCCCCCCCGTGCGCCGGCCGCCCCGGCAGCAGCCCAGCGCCCGCGGGCGCGCCTTGGACCGGGCGCGGCAGCACGACAGGCGGCTCCTATTTTACCATTTTTACATGAACTCGCCCGGAGGACCCCGGGGCGTGAGTCAAGGCCTAGACTACACGTCTAGGGGAGCTCTACTAGCAGAGCCCGCAAGGCCACGCAGCGCGCCAGCCTACCAGACAGGCGGCTCCGGCCCAACGATCCTCCTGTCCACTGGGGGAGCAGCGACGCCGCCTCCGAAGTCATATGGATGCCACAGTGCACCGTCCGGAACGGGATGCGTGATATCCCGTACGTCACCGCCCAGGGGCAAAGAAATAATGTCACAAGAGCAGCATTGAGAGGCTACCACAGAGGTCGCAACCTGGTTACAGTTGCAGTTACAACGGCTTTCTAGCGAAGACTACCTTCTAGTCCTTGTACCACCGCCTAGACCCAATTCAGTTCTGGCCCTAAAAAATACTTGTGAGGGGCGGTAGCCACCAGCCGGCTGCCTGCCAACGTGTAGACCCAGAGCAAAACGGAGAGCTATTGTGCGACGCCTCCAAAATATTGAGTCAATCCGATCCCCCCCCCAGCCCCCATCCGCATGCCTGCACAGCTGCCGTCGAGCTTTGTTTTTGTAGGGGGGATGCGCGCAAAATTCAGTTTACAGTCTACTCGCTTGTGTGGTTTGCTCAAGTATGAGGAGTCTAGTGCTTGAGAAAGCAGGAGAAGCTTAGGAAAGTGAAGGATGAGTCGTGTCAGTCGCAATCAACAAAATGAGGAAAGCACTGATGGGGTTGGGGCCAGAGCGGCGCATGTGCGCCTCACAGCCCAGCTCAGCAGTGAGGGCGCCCCTTCCCTTGGGATCCGCACCACCGGTTTGAGGGCCTGCAGCTCCACACCCTCAAGCATGCGCTGCAGCGGCTCAGCGGGCCCGGGCAGCGCCTCACGCACGACCGTCTGACGCCCCACCCACAAGGCCAGCGTGAGCATGCGCTGCTGGTGATGACACACGCAAACGCAGCCACACAGGGTGGTGCCTGGGCTGCAGCCAAAAAGTGCCCACTTGTCACTTGTGCAGCTCGGTGCGCCGTGCGTCCAGCTCGAGCACGCACTCGGGGAAGCTGTCAGGCTGAAGCTCAAACGGGCGGGTGGTGCGCGTGTTGTGCAGCACGCTGGTGATCTCCAGCAGCACGTTTCCGAAGCGCGACACGTGCTCAGTGGAAAAGCTGGCCACCTTGGGGCAGGCCTCCATCACCAGCATGTGCACAAGCACTGGGTCGAGGTAGCCCCTTGACGCAGCTATGGCCAGCGCCTCCAGGATATTGACCCGGTGTGCGTCCTTGAAGTTTGGCAGCTGCAGCGTGGCTTGCTCCAGCAGCTCAGCCATGAACACCCTGTGCACACGCATGAAAGGATGCCCACCAGCGGCGTCAACCAGCTGCGGCAGCGCACCCTCGTCCTCGTGCACGAGCACGAACGAGCGCTCATCAACGGCGTTGTCACTGAAGCTGACCACTGCATGCAGCATCTTGACCACGTTGCGGAGGTCGAAGTCGCGCAGCCTGGGGTAGATCGCCGCCAGCAGGTCGCTCATGAACTCTGGGCTGCGCTGGCCCGCGGTGGGCATCGCCAGCGCCGTCGCCATGACGGTCGCAGCGTCCGGGCTGAAGCCGTGAAGCGACGGCTTGGCTGCCAGCAGCAGAGCGCTCATAAACGAGTCGTCGCAGTAGCCCAGCATGGCCAGCGTCCACGCCATGTTGGCCAGGTTCATAGGCTTGAGCACAGAGAGCCCATGCTATGCGTACTTGAGCAGCTCGACCACAAACACAGGGATCACAACCACCACAGGCCCACCCACGCCAGGGTACAGCATCGTGAGCAGCGTCCCAGCTGAAAACAGCGTTGTGGTCAGGCGGCCGGGCGTCAGGTCTGGCAGCCAGCCCTGCACCATGTGCAGCAGCTCGGACGCGCTCGTGCGCGTGATTGGCGTGATGCCCCTCTCCGCCTCGACACGCAGCAGCTTGACAGTTTGCTGCAGCACAGCATTCGCGCTTTCGGGGCCAAACAGCGAGGCTTGCATCAGCGCGAGCAGTTGGCACGGCGTCGTGCAGGCTCTGATGAGATCGGGCCATGGTCCATCCGTTCCTTGAGCTCCGCCATGCCAATCTTGAGCTGCACAGCAAAGGATGCGAAGGAGTCTGCGAGTACAGGGCATGGTCGTGAGTGAGTGAGTGTGTATTGTCTGAATGGATTCATATTCTGGGTGCAGGTGCAGGTGGTGCAGGTGGGCGGGGTGGGTGGAGGGTATGGGTGCAATGGCGTGGGGTGTCAGTGGGCCTGGGTGCGGCGGGGCTGATGTCGAGGGTATTGAGTGGGTGGTGGGTGGGTAGGAGCGTGAGCGTCTTCTGAGAGGATTTAAAGATATTCGTGGGAGCGAGGCGGGGGGGGGGGGGGGGGGGGGGGGGGGGGGGGCGGCACACGCACCCAAGCCCGTTTGGAAGGGTTCCTTCCCCTGA
Organism: Chlamydomonas sp. UWO 241; assembly: GCA_016618255.1. Lineage (NCBI taxonomy): Eukaryota > Viridiplantae > Chlorophyta > Chlorophyceae > Chlamydomonadales > Chlamydomonadaceae > Chlamydomonas > Chlamydomonas priscui. The sequence goes on along the minus strand of VFSX01000057.1, from coordinate 218,803 downwards.
CCTCCTAGGGGCACGGTGCAAATGCAAACACACGCACCTGATGACAGACCACCGCCGTGCTCGCTGTTGGGGTGCGCGAGCATGCTGGAGGCGTCTTGCTCGGATGCCCACTGCTCCGTGTAGGTCACGGCCTGCTGAGTGCTGAACCTGTGTGTGCGTGTGTGTATGTGTGTGTGTGTGTGTAGAGTGTGAGTGTGTGTGTGTGTGTGTGTGTGTGTGTGAGGGGGGAGACCGTGTGAGAGGAAACAGTGTCAGACGTGGTTGCTGTGTGTGTGTAGTGTGTGTGTAGAGTGTGTGTGTGTGTGTGAGGGGGGAGACCGTGTGAGGAAGCAGTGTCAGACGCGGTTGCTTGGGCACTGTACCTGTGTGTGTGTGTGGGTGGGGGGGGGGGAGGGGGAGGTATGGGGGGTTGGTTACGCGTTGAGAGGGAGTGTTGTGCGGTACGGTTGCGGTGTGGTGGTGAGGAGAAGGCTGGGTTGCGAGGGGGGTGCAACGTGGGGAGACACGTCGCGCAACGCTACACCAACACCCACCCTTTGAGCGTCGGCCCATTTGACGCTTCAATCGGAGCCCCCCCCAGTGACCACCACTGCACAGCACCGAGCGGCTCATGTCGTTGGCCGCCCACGGCGAACACGCCGGCGTCAGAGCTGATGGCGCACGACGCCGCCCCAGCCGGGGTAGTGTGCTCCACAACGCCCGCGTGAACGCCTGGCTGCGCTTGCCTATGAAGGGTGCGTGCGTGGGGTGGGGTGGGGGGTGAGGGGGGGGGGGGGGGGGGGTAGCAGTGTAGGTCATGGTTGCCTGGGTGCTGCACCTGTGTGTGCGTGGTCGGGTGGGGGTGGGGGTGAGGGGGCGGTAAGAGGGAGCGGTGCGCAATGTGGTTGCGATGTGGTTGGGAGGAAAAGGCTGGGTTGCGAGGGGGGTGCGAGTGGAGACACACCACACCAGCACCCACCGTCCAAGCATCGGCATATATGACGCTTCAAGCTTAGCAATCGTGGCAGCGCTGTAGTCATGCCCGCACACTGGCACATGGCGGAGGCCGATGAAAGCCTGTCCAGGGACGCCCTCAGCGAACGTGCCGGCGCCAGAGCTGCCGGCGGCGTTGTTGTCGGGTGACGCCGCCCTCGCCAGTGTGCTGCGCATGCGCGCGCGCTAGTTGTTGCCCCCGCCGCTCTCTGCGTGCCCGCTCGCCTGGCCGTCGCCAACCGGGGGGTACCCGTAGTGCGCCTGGCTCTCTTGCATGGCCAGGGCCGCCGCGCTACCTGCGGCGGGGGGCGGAGGGAGGGGGGGCAGAAGGGGGGGGGGGCGAGGGGGTCTCAGCTTGCTATCTACCACGAGGGGGCAAACTCTGCACCCAGTCTGCCAGAATCAGAAACCAAAATCAAGAGGGTGGTTTGAGCGCCCCGGATGGATGCTTACTGGGGACCGTGGCGTCGATCATGTTCTCGAACCACCACAGGTGTGAAGGGCACCTGCTACCAACGGTGTGGCTGCGCTCGTCGGTGAGCGCTGTGTCGTCGCGCGAGGCAAACTGCTGCTCCTCGACCTTGGAGGAGACGGATGGGATGGGAGGGGGGGGGGGGAGGGGCACAGGTGGGAGGCTGCTGCGTGGATGTGCCCAGGTGCTGCGAGGGGTCTCCCTCTTAACCCATGCGCTGAGCAGGCATAGACAGAGGGCTGGCCAGCCAGGCATGGATACAGAGTTGCCAGACCAGGCATGGATGGACACAGAGAGGTGCCACCAATGCCAGACCCAGCAACCAGCCTCAACACAAGGGCCACACACTGGTCAGTCATCGTATGCTAGTACAAGTGCCCGGCAGCAGGCTGTGAAATCCATTTGACATCCACTCCATCACCCAAAGCCGTCCGTGCGAGCATACCTCGTCGTGCCGAGGCTCACTCACCTCGCACCATCAAGAGCTCGGGTGCCACTCCCTGCTCTCCCCCCTCCTACCCCCTCCCTCCACGTCACGCGCATTTAGCCGCTGCCCACTGAGCGAGTGAGAGAGACACAGGTTGGGGGACAGCGTACGTAGGTACGTGCGCGTGCGTGCGTGCCCCCTCCCGCTGGAACCAACCACCCACCTGCATATGCACGTCTTGGAGCGCAGACGTGAGGTGGCAGTGAGATGCAGGAAGCCGCGCGTAGCTTACGACCAGCCCCCTTTTCCTCCCCCCCCATCGAAACAGCCACCCACCATCCGCTGCAGCGGACGCTGCTCCCCCGGGGAGCCCGCAGCAGGGTCCGCAGGGACGCCGTTGACATCATCCTCAGTCGGGAGGCCCTCGACCTCGTCCTCAGTCGGGAGCTCCTTGACCTCGTCCGCACGTGCGTCGCCCATGCTGCCCCTGCCTGCATAGACGGGTGAAGGGGAGAGGGAGGGGGGAGGGGGGACGGCGCAAAAGGGGGGGGGTCAACGCCTCCCCACGGGGGGGGCTAGTCAGTCAACAGTCAACAGTCAACACGCCGTGCGCGCGGCGTGCTGGGCCCTTATAATCAGGCTCTACCAGTGCCGGCACGACCGACAGTGCGACCAGGCTGTGCGTGTGCGCTGCTGTGCTGTGCGTTGCTGCTGCGTGTGCATGCATGCATGCATGCATGCAAACACAAAACTGCATGTGAACTCTCTTCTCGAGCCGTGCGCGCTCCCGCGGCCTTCCTCCCTTGCCCTATCGCGGCGCCACCTACCTGACATCACCCCCCCCCCACTGGCGTCGGTGGTGACTTGGGAGGCGGCGTGAAGCAGCGGCGGGGGGCGCTGCCTGCCGTTTCTAGGGGTTCCTCGAGGAGAGGGGAGGAGAACAACTGAACCGGTGAACAGCAACAAGGGGGAGGGTGACGAGGAGGGGGGGTGGGGGGATGACGAGGACAACCGAAGTGCTGTTACTGGATTGCGCAAAATGAGCTGCGTCCTTCGCACGGCAACGTCACCCAGCCACACCCGGTCGCTTGTTGCGGGGGGCGGGGCGGGGTGTGTCAGTTGTGCGGTGTGTGCACCACAGGCGCGCCTGCAGGCGTGGAGGAGCACGGAGATTTGAGGGAGATTCGGGGAATCAGTGAGAAAATAGTTGAAAAACGTGAAAATTTGAGTATATATACCGAAAGGTTCGTGCTCCACCGAACGGAAGATAATCGACCAAGAAGGGGGTGCTGGCGGGCGCGCCGGCGTGCCGCCACGTCTGGCTGCTGCAGCCGCCCGACGCCGCCGTGTACGCCGACGTGTGGCGCGTCGTCTGTGTGGCGGCCCTTGACGCCATGGCGTATGGACGCCGCCTCCTGTGGGCCCTACACCTCGACACCGGCGCCGCCCCCCCCGACGACCAATCCCTGATTACTGACTTCTTCCCGGTCCTCACGGCTGGCCCGGCCCAGCCTGACAAAGTTGACCGTGCCGGCCGAGCGGCGGTGGCCCGTTTCTGGACGGGCCTCCAGGAGATCGCCTCCCTCGACCGAGTCCCACCGGCGTGGGCTGCTGCCGATGGCCCTCCCCCCGACCACCCATTCATCGGGGTGGTGCGTGCGGGCGACCGGCCTCGCCTCTGCCTCCACGCTCCGGTGGATCCCCCGTGAACAGGTCGGCGGGGCGCATGCGTCCCCCCGGCTCCCCGGACTCTGACTAGGGCACCCCCCTTGGTGGGTTGACGATGGCGGCACGCTGACTGCCTGACGACCTACAGTTGGCGCACATTGCGCTCAAGGAAGGAACCTCGCTGGCGCTCACTGCGCTGAGTGGTCAACGTGCTGCCCCGCCCACCCCCCGGAGGGCCCTGCCCGCCCCGGCCACTCTGTGGCTTGGGTTTTGATACTGATTTGCCGAGTTTGCGGGTGGCCTGCCCCACGGGATGGGCTACGCCGGACGGTTGATGCTCTGCTACAGTGTGCGCGCCCATATTAAAAAAAAATAAAAAAAATATGACATTTGACAAGCGCATGCCATTGAGCGTGCCCCCGGAATTGAGACCCCTGAGCCTGCGGCGCACCCCTTCGCCTTCCCTTTTTCCATCCCTTCCCCGTCTCCCCACACATACAGTGAGCCCGGCGTCCCCTCGGGGGCGTTTAGGGAAGTACCACCGGCCGTGTAACAATCGCTCTCCCTTAGAAGGAAACACTGCACACGATATCAATGTCACGGTGGGACTTTTAATGGATCCCGCCCTGACGCTTAGAAGGCTAGCACATTCCAACGCACATGCCGGTTTGTCCTGTGACGCTAAGGTCGCGGTTTCAATCCCCCCCCCAGTGCTTTTTCGAATGTGGTTTACCGCCTACGGCCAGCCTACGGCGGTACTAATTAATTGTTTTTTTTTAGGGTTTACCGCCCGACTTTTGCCCATTTTTGTCGATTTTGCCGTTTTTTGTGTCGGCCGATTTGGGCCGATTTTAGCCCTGGCCGTCTGCGGCCAGTCTGCGGCCGGGCTGAAAGGATTAATTAATTTAAATCAATTGACGAAGCACTGGATCAATCCCCCCCCTCCCCCCACAGCAAGTTCGTTTGGGGAAGAAAATGGGCGTTCAGGAAATCCGTCTTTTCACAGCCCCCCGGCCAACCCGACTCTTCAGTGATGACACCACAATCATTTCCAGTCCCTTGGGTGCATGTGGGGGCACGGGCGAACCCTGGGCGGCAAAATCGGTGCCCCATGCACTGAACACGGCTCGCACACACGCGTTCTCCGCGGCCAAACAGGCCATGCATGGCATCACATACGTCTAGCGATTGCGTCTGCCGCAAGGAGGGCGCCTTAGAAGGCCCCGTGGGCGAGTTCGCTCTCCAAGGCCCCCTGACTAGACGAGCACGAAACTGCCTCCAAGGACGTGCCACCTGGATAAATCTCTTAGTAAGGACATTATAATGTGTTGTATTTCCTATCTTGCTCTTGGAGGGCGTTTCGAGGGCGCACCAGAGTGTGCGGCCCCTGTCTGCAAGCACCCCGCACCCCTAGTGGCCTCCAAGAGCAAGATAGGAAAAACACCTCGTTAAGATGTCCTTACTAGGCCGTACGCGCGGCGGCGTGTTGTTGGAGGCACTTTCAGTTTTTGCCTCCAGAACGCCCTAAATTGGGTGGGGTCGAACTTGATGTGTCCTTTCGAGACATTTGTGCGGATGCCAGGCTTGTTTTGCTAGATACCAAATTTCTGCATCACACGCACTTGCCTACCTATTGTCGCCTGCCTACTTGGCTGTGGCAGCTCCGAGCTTGGCCTGGACGTCACAACCAGTGGTGTCATTAAGGAAACCAAGAATGTCGTGTTTGCCACCGCAACTTAGTAGTGAACCTGCCGAATTGACCCCGCAGGAGGCGTTTATTCGCGGAAAAGTTTGAAAATCGTCGAATTTCACTTTCCGACTACTTTTTGGAGCGAATATCTCGCGATTCGCTCCCGCAGTTCCCCCCCAAATTCAGAGGTTAACCTGGGCTGCGGGGGCGCCAATGATATCACTCGTCACAACGCACGCACGGTCGACCACGCCTGCCTGGTGGTGTACGCTGCCGTGCAGACACAGATACCGCATGCGCGCGCACCTGCCAAGGCTGCTCAACCTGCCTGGCCCGCTGCTGCTGCTGCCGCCCCTGTGGCGTCGGCGGCGGGGGCGGGCCGAGGGGGAGCGGCCTGCCGCAGCGGGCGCCGCGCGTGCCGCTCCTGCCAGCAGCTGCGTCCAGCGTGGCCTGCTGGCAGTTGCGGCCGCCGCGCAGCAGCGCCACAGCTTCGTGGCGGCGCTCTCCATGGAGGACGCCACCAGGTTGCTCGCGTGCTACGGGACGTCAACGTCGGTGTTCAGTGACGTGCGGGACATGCCAGGTGATGACGGCCACGCGGAGGACTGGCGACGCGGAGCTGGCGGTGGAGGCGGCGACGCAGGGCGCTGCTGGCGCCGAGGCGGGCGTCAGTCTGCCTGTCTGCCTGGCAGAATCTGTCATTCGCTTTACGCGGAACGGCTGCCGGGAGTGGAGTGGCCGGATGGCGGCGTGGCGTCCGCGTCGTTCCTTAACGCCAAGCCTGCCGTCGGAGGCATCGGTGTGGAGCCGCGCCGGGGCGGCGTGCTGCGTGTGCTCTTCACCGTGACGTCTGACTTCGTGGCCGATACCATTGTGCGCTTCCCCTGCAACCTACGTAACACCGGCCGGACGTCCGACATCTTCGACATCCTCAGTGACGAGGAGGAGGCGCAGCACCGGGTGCTGTGGCCCGCTTTCGTTGCTGCCAAGGCTGCGGGGAAGCGGGCGCAGTTCCACCGCGCGCGCCTCATCATTGATGGCGAGCGGGTGTCCCCACGTACTTGCAAAGTCTGACAACTGAAACTTAGCTGTGGCGCTGGTCGCCCGCAGCCGCGAGGTCCGCGCTGCCGAGCTGAGGGAGGCGCAGCGCATGCGGCTGAAACCGCCAGCCACGACACCGCCTCTAAGCAGCTGCCCATTACGGGACGACTACTGACCAGGGCTCCCCCCCCCCCCGCTGGGGTGGGCAATGGTGGCGTGCTGATTGTTTGGCGGCCCACAGTTGGCGCACATTGCGCTGAAGGAAGGAACCTCGCTGGCGCTCGCTGCGCCGAGTGGTCAGCGTGCTGCCCCGCCCTCCCCCCGGAGGGCCCCGCCCGCCCCGGCCACTCTGTGGCTTGGGTTTTGGTACTGATTTGCACACGCCCATCGCATCTCGTCACACGCGCACTCCCTGCATTGCTTCACCAGTTCAGCAGCGACTCTGCTCCTTGCTGTGTTGCAGTGCCACTCAGCTGAGGCAGGTGGCCACCCGGGCCAAGCTGCAGCAGGATGAGCAGGTGGGGGCTTTTTGCGAGTCTTCCGGCTGCGACCTGGTCCAAGATCCGGTACCCTGGTAGGCTGGCGCCGTGTGTGGCCTTGCGGGCTCTCTTAGTAGAGCCCCCCTAGACGTGTAGTCTAGGCCTTAACTCACGACCCGGGGTCTGTCGGGCGCGACATGTAAAAGCTGTAAAACCCAGGATCCGGTAGCTGGTCCTCCAGCAGGCCCTTAAAAAAGCAGCGGGTAGCGTCCAGGACCAGGGCCCATGAAGCTCAGGACCAGTCCCTGGACCAGTCCTAGGACCAGCCATGGACCAGAGGCCGTGCCCGAAGTGTCCCCCAATTGATTGACAGGCTCACGGCTTCTGGTCTGCCCCTGCCTCGAGTCACAGTAACAGTAACAGTAACACGGGGTTTCCAGCTAAGCAGGCTACTCTTCTACTAGAGACACCCGCCGATACTCCAGCACACTTCAGTACTAGAGTACCGCCGGCTCCCGGCCGATAGACTACCGCTCCCGCCAGCTAGACTACCCCAAACAGCGGTCTCTGAGAGACATGTCTGGCAAGGAGCATATAGGAGAGGACCTTCCTCAGGGTCACAGTAGTGGCCTTGTGGCCAGTCAAGCCGGCAGAGCCGACTGGCGCTGACTGGAACGGTCCCCGCCTGGCAGTGCATGGCTGTCCAGCTCTCGTTTGCATGGGGCTCAGCCGGCGCCCCATGCCTCATGCATGGCCAGGTCCCACCCTCCAGGGGTGCATGGACGACAGAGTTGTCATGGAGGCTGCCTGAAGACCTTCCAACGCCAGTCACCGGCAGACGAGCGACCCCGAGGATGAGCGCGGTGACGAACGCTGCGATTGGTGAAGCGGATTTACTCTGTGTTGCCTCGGCGGTCGCCACCGCTGAAGCCGTGATGGTAGCCCGCCTCCACGGGCAGCCATGTTGACCAATGTCCAGCATGCATTGACGGGCGCCAGCTCCTCCGTTCGTCGATCAACTCGTCGAGATCGGTGCCGCATGGCGTCCTGCATGGGGGGAGGATAAGGGCCGTCTCCCAGCACGGGCCGCGGCAGCACCGCGGCTACTCGCCAAGCCATGGCAGCGCCGGGCAAGCCGCTCCTGAATTGTTCCACCGAGGGGCAGTCTAGCAGGAGCCGGGCCAGTCGTATTTTACCCCGCTCATCAGCGGCACGGAGATCCTCGTCACCAGCAGCGCCGCATTGCTGGGTCCAGGGCTCGGCGACGAGAATGCGCCTCCGTTAATCGAGCCCCTCGAGTCAATGTCTTGAAATCATGGACGTGAGAGCGCACGTGGAAGCACCTGCAGGTGCCAGCTGGGCGCCTGTGCGTATGCCGCCGACCCATCGAGAGCATTGAGTGCGACCATGCGAATTCCTGGCAGTTCACGCCCGCAAAATGCAACGTGGAACCAACGGCACAGCGTCGAGGCATTACACCAGGGGTGGGCAACGTTTCATGCCTGCAAACAATACGCTCAACAGTATCAACGGACTGCGGTTGTGGCAAAGCAAACAAAATGGCTTGGAGGGCGGAGGTGTTGCGCGTTTGTGTGTGTGTGTGAGGGTTGCCGACACAAGTGTGCGTGTGAGGCCTTCTTGGCCGCACACCGGCCTCTTGGCCGCACACCGGCCAGCGTCAGGGGTTCTGCTCGGCTGTGGTTGTACATGATTTACAACCCTGGCAGGCTGGCGCGCTGCGTGGCCTTGCGGGCTCTACTAGTAGAGCTCCCCTAGACGTGTAGTCTAGGCCTTAACTCACGCCCCGGGGTCCTCCGGGCGTGTACATGTAAAAACTGTAAAAACATGATTAACAAGTTTGCTCCCATCCCATGCAAACCAGTCCCATGCAAAGGGCCCCAGCGCCAGCTGACTGCTCTGCTCGGGTGTGCAAAAAGTGTATGGGGGAGGGAGCGGGTGGGGAACAAAACACACTAAGTGCGACTGGCCTGGCCTCGCCTGCCACATCTCAAAGGGAGCGGCTGTGTCGGTGAAAGTGGGAGACCGGGTTGACCAAAAGGGTCATGGGTGTATGTTGAGGTTCATACGAGAACGTATCTGTCAAATGTGCCCAGTTGGCCGTTATTGATGTGATGGCCGTTATTGATGCTGGTGGTACAGGTTTATCTTGTGGGAGTGGGCGCGCGGGCGCCGCGTGGGGCGCGTGCTGAGTGACGCACTGGGGCTGCTGCTGCTGCTGCTGCTGCTGCTGCTGCTGTGTGTGTGTGTGTGTGCCCGGTCGGCAGCAGCAGCTGTCACAGAGCAGATCGTGCGTGTGTGCTTGGCTGTGGTGGGTGTGCTGCTGCTGCCCCGGCCGCCGTGCTGCTGCTGCTGCTGCTGCTGCTGCTACTGCTGCTGTGCTGCAGCTACTGCTACTGCTGCTGCTGCCTCTTCTGCTGCTGCTGCTGCTGTTGCTGCTGCTGCTGCTGCTGTTGCTACGGCTGCGGCTGCACAAAGCGCATGTCGCGCGTGCGGTCGGGCGCAAACTTGTCCTTGTGCTCATCGTACAGCTTCTGTGAGTGGGGAAGGGGTTGGGGAGGGGGGGGGGGGCATAAGGGCTCCCCTCGTTGGACTGACAGTATTGGTTACTAACACACGCGCACCCACACGGTGTCAAGCGCGCACGCGCACGCAAACGCACACGCACAACACACACACACACACACACACATGCGCATGCACGCACGCGCACGCGCACGCAAACGCACACACACACAACACACAGCCGCACCCCCCCACACACACATGCGCGTGCACGCACGCGCATATGCACATGCACACAAACACACACACACACACACACACACACAAACACACACACGCACACCCTCGCACACACACACACACACACACGCACACGCGCACGCGCACCTGCAGCGCAGTCAGAAACGCCCCATGGTACGCGTCCACCACGCCTGCATCGGTGTGCCCACTCCCATCGACAGCAGCAGCAGCTGGCGGGGGGATGGGCGCGCCCACCACGGTGTTGAGGGCCACACCCTTTGGCAGGATGCCCCACGAGCCCTGTGGGATGGGGGGGGGGTGCGTGTGTGTGTGTGTGTGTGTGCGTGTGTGTTTGTGTGCTGTTTTATGTGTGTGTGTCCACCACGGTATTGAGGGCCACACCTTTGGGCAGGATGCCCCACGAGCCCTGTGTGGGGGGGTGGGGATGTGTGTGTGTGTGTGTGTGTGCGCGTGTGTTGGGTGTGCGTCTGGGTGTGGGTGTTTGTCTGGGTGTCTGTGCGCGCCCACCACGGTGTCGAGGGCCACACCCTTTGGCAGGACACCCCACGATCCTATGCACAGGGGTCAATGGGCCAAGCAGGCTGCGAGGTAGGTTGTGTAATCACACGGCGGGTCACACCAAACAAAAACAGGCGCCTGCCATCAGCAGAAATTACAAACATTTTCAGCACCGCGCCCCAAAAGACTGGTCAGCTGCACGCACCAGAGCACTACTGAAAATAAGCGCAATCAATGATTAATGATTGTAAATATTTTTAGAAATAAAACGTGGTCAGCCCCACGCCCCAGAATACTCAGAACGCCAGCCCGGTGGCCCACTTGAGGCGGGCGACCAAGCACACTGTGGAAACCCAGTGGTCCAATCAACCCACAATCTCACCCTACCATGACAGCAACAAACCCCAGAGCCTGCCAGAGCCGAGTCATCATCAATCGCGAACCTTGGTCAGCCCCACGCCCCAGAGCACTGGGAACGCCAGCCCTGTGCCTTGCTTAGGGCCGTCCAGAACCCACTGGCCAAAAGAGCCCCCAAGAAAAAAACAAGGAACCTGACGAGCCTGGTTCAGCCCCACGCCCCAGAGCACTGGGAACGCCAGCCCTGTGCCTTGCTTAGGGCCGTCCAGAACCCACTGGCCAAAAGAGCCCCCAAGAAAAAAACAAGGAACCTGACGAGCCTGGTTCAGCCCCACGCCCCAGAGCACTGGGAACGCCAGCCCTGTGCCTTGCTTAGGGCCGTCCAGAACCCACTGGCCAAAAGAGCCCCCAAGAAAAAAACAAGGAACCTGACGAGCCTGGTTCAGCCCCACGCCCCAGAGCACTGGGAACGCCAGCCCTGTGCCTTGCTTAGGGCCGTCCAGAACCCACTGGCCAAAAGAGCCCCCAAGAAAAAAACAAGGAACCTGACGAGCCTGGTTCAGCCCCACGCCCCAGAGCATTGGGAACGCCAGCCCGGTGCCTTGCTTAGGGCCGTCAAGAACCCGCTGGCCAAAAGAGCCACCAAGAAAGAACCCAAGGAACCCGACAAGCCTGGTTCAGCCCCACGCCCCAGAGCACTACCTAGAATTAAGCCCAATCAATGATCAATGGTTGTCAATAAACAAACAAAAAAACTTGGACAGTCCCACGCCCCAGAACACTGGGAACGTCAGCCCGGTGGCCCGCTTGGGGCCCTAAAAGACAAAAGCTGCAGACCCATAATCTAGCAAATAAACCCACAAGTGTCAGGCCCAGTCACAACCAACCTTGGTCAGCCCCACGCCCCAGAACACT